>CM054146.1:5696318-5801318 GCA_028751875.1 Rapana venosa
TGAATAAGGCCTCCAAAACATACGGCATGGAAATCAGTGCAGAGAAGACCAAACTGATGACTAATAACACCAACGGCATTAGCACTGATATCAGGGTTAATGACCAGAAGCTGGAAACAGTTCAAAGCTTCAAGTACCTGGGAGCCATTGTATCAGACCAGGGATCCAAGCCAGAAGTGGTATGCAGGACTGCACAGACAATAACAGCTTTGTCAAAACTGAACACCATCTGGAGAGATAAAAATATCTCACTTATCTCCAAGATCAGACTAATGCGCTCCCTTGTCATATCCATATTTCTGTATGCCTGTGAATCATGGACCCTGACTGCAGATTTGGAGAGAAGAGTACAGGCGGTGGAGATGAGATGCTTTCGGAGACTCCTTGGCATCTCCTACAAAGACCACATAAGCAACGAAAGCGTGCATAACAGAATCCAGCAAACCATTGGACCCTATGAGAACCTTCTAACGATCGTGAAAAAACGTAAACTTAAATGGTATGGGCATGTCACAAGATCCAAAGGACTTGCAAAGACAGTTTTACAAGGCACTGTCCAGGGAGGAAGAAGAAGAGGCAGACCAAGGAAGAGCTGGGAGGATAACATCAGCGAATGGACAGGCCTAGAACTCAACAAAACCCTGAGAAAGGCAGAACAGAGAGAGGAATGGAGGGAACTGGTTGTTGAGTCTTTGAGGGTGCCCCCACGGTCGTCAGACTACGGGACAGATAGATAGATAGATAGGGAGGGGGGGATTTTCCCCACGTTTTAGGGTGTGGTTTTTTTTATAATATAAATACGGTTTTATTATTAATACTAGATGCCCCGGAGTCGGAATACGGCTACCTTAATGGTGGGCAAAAACGGTCGCATACGAAAAAAATCTCACCATTGGTGAACCTCGGAGCTCTAGCGAGGAACGAACCCCCACCCCCACCCCACCCCCACCCCCGTTCCCATCCTCAGACATATTCACGGGCGTTAGTTTTGCATGCATCTCACTTTTCGTTAGAAAATTGTTTGGTTAGTCAGATAATTAGTTAATGTCTTAATTGATAGTTTGGTTCTTTTGTTTTCTTTTGGAATAGTTGAATGAATTGTTTGGGGTTTGGGTTTGGGTTTTTTTTCCCCTTAGTTCTTCTTCATCCAGAACTCTAAGGTTCATCATGCATTCTGTGGGATGTTTGTATGCATGTGCCATCGTTTCAATCTAGAGGCTGTAGCAAGCCATATTGAGTATTTGGAAAAGGATTCATTGGTTGGTTGGTTGGTTGGTTGGTTGGTTGGTTGGTTGGTTGGTTGGTTGGCTAGTGGGTTGTTACTTTTTTATTGGTTGTTCGTTGGTTGGTTGGTTGGTTGTTTTGACTGAGTCATTGATTGTCTCTTTGGTTGATTGCTTGCTTGTTTGCTTGCTTGTTTGCTTGCTTGCTTGATAGATAGATAGATAGATAGATAGATAGATAGATAGATAGATAGATAGATAGATAGATAGATAGATAGATAGATAGATAGATAGATAGATAGATAGATAGACAGACAGACAGATAGACAGATTGATTGATTGATTGGTTCATTGATTGATTGATTCATTGATCGATCGATTGATTGATTGATTGATGGATTGTCAGGGGAGGTGATGAAGACCTCGTGCCCACTGACCATTGGAGCCGACCCTCTGGGCAAAGAATCTCGGTACATGGGCTTCATGGATGACGTGAGTATGTGCCGGGATGACGTGAGTATGTGCCGGTATGACGTGAGTATGTGCCGGGATGACGTGAGTATTTGCCGGTATGACGTGAGTATGTGCCGGGATGACGTGAGTATGTGCCGGGATGACGTGAGTATGTGCCGGGATGACGTGAGTATGTGCCGGTATGACGTGAGTATGTGCCGGTATGACGTGAGTATGTGCCGGTACATGGGCTTCATGGATGACGTATGTGCCGGTATGACGTGAGTATGTGCCGGTATGACGTGAGTATGTGCCGGTACACGGGCCTCATGGGTGACGTAAGTACGTGCCTCACCACTAGTCACAGACAGGAGGCAGGGCCAATGTTAACATGAAGCCCATGACAGAAATGGGTTTTTTTTTCAATGGACAGCTAGATAGCCACTCCAGCCTGTGCCTTCCAGGGCACCATTGAGTCTGATGTTTTTATCATTCCACACCCTAGTAACACATACACACACACGCGCGCGCGCGCGCGCATATCACCATCACTACCATTACCATCACCACTACATCACACTTTCTCATTATCACTCACATTTGTCTCCTCTTCCCTCCCCCCTCCATGTATGTACATGTATGTTTGTCTGTCGATGACCTCCAAAACAACAGAGGAGGCAGCTGCTGTTTTGGAAACTGGGCAGAAATTTGATTATAGTGGAGATGCCTTGCCCACAGTACATCCCCACTCTCTCGGCCAAGTGGGCATAAGGACAGTCAGCGTTGGAGATGTTCTCCAAAGGCCAACCAGCCCCCAGGGCTGCAGCACATAAGGACTGTGCGAGTCAAGCCTCCTAGTCAGAGAGTATAGTCGATCACTAAAGACTAAGCTGTAAAGTGGAATTCCATGAGTGGGAAAGAAAGCCACTGGTCATACAGCCTCTCACTTTGCTGTTGCCCCCAGCGTCAATGGTTTAATCAAGAACTGTGATAAAGCCCAGGCGCTGACGACATGCACGCCCCCCTCACATACACACGCACTCATACACATACACACACATACATACGCACGCTTGCACGCACCCACGCAATACACACACCGACACACAACACACAGACACACTCATTGTATATATATATAGATAGATAGATAGTAGATAGATAATAGATAGATATATAGATAGATAGATAGATAGATACATACACACACACACATCACACACACACATCACACACACCACACACACACACACACATCGCCAGCACTACAGTTGCCATTACCATCACCACTACATCACACACTTTCTTATAATTATCACTCATATTTGTAAAAGCTGATGATGCAAACACGTATAGACACATGTACACCTCCCCCCCCCCCCCTCCCCTGTGGATTTCCTTATGTACCTCACCTTCACATATCCCGCAGTCTGTTAGACCGTTGGGGCACTAACTACTGAAAATGTTGCAACCAGCTTCCTCCACTCCTGGCGGTCCTCTGCTTTCCGTAGCACATCGTTCCACTCAAGGCCAGTCCACTCTCTGATGGTGTCTTCCCATCGTTTTCTCTGTCTGCCTCTTCGTCTCCCTCCTTGTACTGTTCCCTGTAGGACAGTCTTAGCCAGTCCAGATGTTTGTGTGACGTGCCCGTACCACTTCAGTTTGCGACTTTTCATTAAAGTCGGGAGCTGTTTGTATGGCCCAATGGCGTTTTCAAATCGTGTAGTGTAGTGTAGTGTAGAGTAGTGTAGTGTAGTGTAGTGTAGTGTAGCGTAGCGTAGCCTAGTGTACACCCCTGTCAGACATGGCAGATTTCTCTACATTAAACTGTGACACTCCACCACGAAATGAGTCTCTTAGCACCTGACCCACTCTTCTGCTAGGAGCCATTTTAAGCAGGTGGGGGTCAGGTTGTCGATTTTGAAATTTTGATTGCTTATAAAACTATAGCCATTATTCTACGTGTACTGAAAAATCAAAGCGTAATTTTGTTTCCCTTTTTAAACGTGTTTTTAAAATACCCAAGCCCTCATTCTGACCATCTACTACCATACTTAAACTGTCAGTTTCTCATTTTGTCCCGTCCTGCAGTGTATCCTTTCAATTTGTAATCACTTTTCATAGAATTGTCCGATTTTCAATCTGCTTCTTGTATTGGATACGTGCCTTTTTCTTGAAGATGAACATGCCGATAACTGAAAACTGACCTCTGGTGCAGTGCATCTCATTATGTGGTGGAGCATCACAATTTAGACTGTGGTCCCATGGGAGCAGCACCGCCTTCTTCTGTATGTAAGCCACGTGTTTCCATAATATGAGAGTGGGTTTTTCCTATAGAACTTTGCCAGGGACACCGACCTCTCTTGTTCCCTGGGGGAAGGGGGTTCTGTCCGCTAAATGTGTTGTACTCGGAACCTCCGTTTATCATCTCATCCAAAAGGCTAGCACCCAGAGCACCACTTAACATTAAGCAGATTGGGACCAAAAGTCGGGTTCAAACAGTGATCGAACCCACCCGATTGATCAGATTGGGGCAAAAGTTTGGGGGGGTCAAACGGGGATCGAACCCGTGACTTCTTGCAACAGACACACCTCTGTAAACAAAGGCCCCACTTTTCTCTGCGCAGCTGTTGGTGGCGCGGCACTGTCGTCGCTTTGTGGAGCAGGCTCCAGTTCTGTCGGAAGACGGAGGAGAGGAGAAAGGCGACGCCATTATGAACGATGGTGAGAACAACGACGACGACGACGATGATGATGACGACGATAGCCACAACCGCATCCCTACTTCCCAGAGCCGCAGCAAAGCCAAGAGCATCTCTGGTCCTGCTAAAGACAGATCTGTCGCACGCCGGGGGGACACATCTTGGCGGAGGGGTGACAAACAGGATCAAGCCCGTGACAATTCTGACCAACGGTTTGTCAAGCCTGGACCACGCGACGACAAGTCTTCTCCACGGGCTGACAAAGCAGAGCTACGCGGCGTCCAATCTGATCCACACGGTAACAGTTTGGGCCGCGAAGGGAACGTGACCAACACGGTGCCAAACCTGACCTGTACAACGCTGCACCCTTTTCGCGCTGGGACAAATCTGTGCCACGAAGCCAGTCTGACCAGAGAGAGGCTAAATCTGGTCAGTTTAATGATGGGTCAGCTCAGCGCCGGCCTAAACCTTTCCCCTATGATGGCAGATTGGATGCCCGTGGTGACAAATCCAGTGAGGGGGATGGAAAACCTCGAGAGAACGTTGACAGCTCTGTGGGGCGATACAGTGACAAGTCCACTCAGCGCCGCGACATACCTCAGCCTGATGACAAGATTCAACGAGATGACAAATCTATGGAAGACAAAACTACGGTGACAAATCTACGGATGACAGTTCCACGGATAACAAGTCTACGCAGCGTGATGACAATTCTGGTCAACGCGTTGACAAGCCTACTGGCTACAACAAGGACAAATCCTGGAAAGATGATGACGACGACCACAGCCCTGTCAGGAGTGGGGATGCCACCTCTGCTCAACGCCGTGGTAAAGTGGCAGGGCGCTCTGCCGAGGCTTCTCGCCGTGTCCGAGGGAAAGCTGTCCGAGGAGATGAGGACAGGGACAGGGAGGAGGGGGACAAGACAACGGGAAGGAGGGACAAGTCTCTTGCTCCTAAGGGCCGCAAGTCCAAGAGCAGAAGCAGCAGAAGAAGAAGCAGCAGCAGCAGCAGAAGCAGCAGCAGCAGCAGCAACAGGGACAACAGAATCCAGTCCTTCCGCTCCATGCACGCTCTTATGTGACCTTGCCTGCCCTGGGTCAGGCCCCCTACCCAGTGAGCCACATGCCTGTGAAGCTTGCTCCCTCCTTCTACACAGATTGACACTCTTAGAACCAAAGCCCTTAAGTCTGGTGGATAAGGACGTCCAATAGTCTCACTGGTATCCATGCTTATCTGAGCTATGAATGAACATGAACAAGTGACATGCTTTTGTTTTTGCTAAATCATTCAGACGTAAGTGATGGGGTTGTAGGATAGAAACAACTTTATTTTTAAATGTCGGGAGGGGGACAGAAGTGGAGTAATTATGGTTTAGAGAGAAAGAGTGATTCTGTTAGGTGCACTGAAAGAAACAAAATTGAACATTATCTAACTGCTTGTGTTTATGCCTTAAAAATATATCCCTTTTTGTGTTGCACATTAAAGATGCTGTCTGATGAATTGCGGCCTGGAATGGTCTGACACACAGGAGAAATCGAGTGAAATAAAGAGTACTGAACACAAAAGTGAAAGTTTTGGGCTTTTTTATATTTTGGTTGGTAGACTGTAGAATTGATGTCAGGGGAAAAGATGTGTTGTACACGTGTGTGTGTGTGTGTGTGTGTGTGTGCGTGCGTGCGTGCGTGTGTGTGTGTGAAATATTGTTATCCCCTTTTCTTCTCATCTTTATCCACCACCCACTTTCAATTCTCTTCCAGTGCTACACTGACACTGTTTCATTCATCATTTGTTCTTCAATACATTATGACTATTTGTGTTATTGTTGCTGCCTACATCTTCTGTGACGTTCCTGTCCTGCTCTTCCTGTGCCACTCATTTTCATCTCTCCGCCCCTGCACAGCCACACCCAAACTCGTCCTGTTGCATTCTCAGGGTCTGAAGTTCACAGGGAGCTTTTCAATGTTCGGCTGCCGTATGGCCGCCAGTGAGGAGGCCCTGCACTGCTGCTGCGTCACTTCCGAGGTGTTCAGTTACAACTCAACTCACTTCAACTCGGCGTAACTGTCTCCATCGCTGCTGTCGTCGGTAGGAGCTCTACTCCATGCCACCAGGGTTCGCCATCTCTCTCTGTCTCTACTGAGTTCTACCATCTCCTGTAGCCCTCCTCCCAGACCACTGATCTCAGTGATTTGTTGAGCAATGTAGGATGTTGGTGGTCTGCCTCTTTTCCTTCTGCCCTCAACCTTATCTTGGAGAACTGTCGTTATCAGATTTGTCTGTGCGTTTCTGTTTGCATGACCAACGTATCTCAGTCTGCGCTTACCAGTTCCAGCCAATATTTGTTTTTGCACTGAGAGTTCATCAAGAATGCTTTCATTGCTTCTGTCTGACCATTTGCCTCTTAGAGGTCGCCTGCAGAACCACATTTTGGATGCGTTTATTTTGTCTCTTTCCCATTTTCGTAGTGTCCTGGCTTCTGACTCATACAGCACTACAGGCCAGAACAGTTTTTTCACAATTCTAATTTTGAGATATGTAGATATGCCTCCGTTTTTCCAAATGTTGTTTAACTGAATCATCTTTTGATAGGCTTCACCGATTCCTGCCTTGACGTCTTGTAGACAGGAGCTATTATTCTCTTGTATGGAGCCTAAATATTTGAACTTTTGAACGTATTCCTGATCTGTCCATTGGTTGTGATATTCTGTGGGGGGATTGTACAAATAATGTACATCACTTTGTGGGTTGTTTTTTAACATTTAGTTTAAAGCCTGCTTTTCTCCAGGTAGAGGGTGCATGCTAGGTATGTTTTTATTTCTGTAACGTACAGAACGCCAACATGAACTACAGAATCTTTAACAATCATAACAATGTTCTTCTTTATCTGCGTTCCTTGGCCAAGCTAAGGTTTTAGCCAGGTCTGGATGGCCAAGTCTGCTGTCTGTGGCAGTGAGGGAGTGCCCCTGCCGGTCCCCTCAGTCAGGAAAACCCCAGGACGATATCTGTTTGCACGGCCATATTGGGTACAATGTGCAGTGCCTGGTCTTCTCCTGTGCTGTCACTCTGCAGGAGGTCTGCCTCCACTGGCCTCAGCCGAGACATTGACTTCAGGGCAGCTCACTGAGCAACAACAAAAAGAGAGAGAGAATGGGCTGGGTAGGCAAAAAATAAGAGAGAGAGAGAGAGAGAGAGAGAGAGACAGACAGACAGACAGACAGACAGACAGAGAGAGAGAGAGCAAAAACAGGAGTGAATAAAAAAGATGAAATTTTTAGCACAGATTTTTCAGAAAGTGGGAATGGTGTTTATACTGAAAGAGCTCCCAGCATTCCCACGGGAGTACCTCAACAATCACTATTCAATCAATCTTCTGGTTCTGCATGTGTATATAAGGGAACTATGGAGTCACGAGATGGAAAGCCAAAAGCGGTATCCACACAGCCTGCAATGAGTACCAACAATCTCCAATGTTCCACAAACCTGGATCACATCAAAGAAGGCAGGATGGTGGGCAACGTTTCACAAAATAACTTTCCTCGTGTATTTGTCTACTGCCACTGAAACTTGGGACTGCCAGCACTGATTTTTTAAAATTTTTTGTTCCTCAGCTTGAGCTGCAAGGTTCATCAATGGCGAGATTATGCGTACGCCACCGTTTATCCCCTATTAAGGAGCTGCGTTCTGACTTTTGGGGACAGGATAGCTCGGTGGTCACAGCACTCACTTTCCCCCAGCCAAGATTATGCAGCATTGAGCATGGTTACCAATTGGATTGGTGACTGTTTGCGTGCCTTGGCTTCAGTACAGTCCCCCAGCTGTAAATGGGTACCTACCTCTTTAGGGTCAGGAAAGGTGAAGCAGCAAGGGAGAGAAGATGGGCGCCGCCCTCAATATGCTGGTCACTAGAGAAGCTGAGGTCTCTGATGCCTCACCCCCCTACGACCACATAGGTTATGGGACACCTTTACCTTTTATTCTGACTTTGGGAATACTAATGTTATCATCATGCTGTCTTGTCTTGCACAGAAATTCACAGTGGTTTTTCCTTGCCAGACGTACACATTCTAGTGTCAAATTATCTGAAAAAAATGGGGCAGGCAAAAAAGGTTTTCCGTTATTGAGGCATGGTACAGGCCAAGGCCTACATCAAGATGTTGTTATACTTTGATATGTTACGTCGAGATTGTCTTCAGCCATGACAAAACTCTTAGTATATATATAACAACTTGTACTCTTCTTTAAAGAAGAAAAGAAAATCATCTGAAGTCAGAGTATGGCTGCTTAGATGGCAAGGTACTTGAACTCGAAGACACTCGTACACGCTAAGTTCTCATCCACTGTACAATAATCTTAATCTTACAGTGATTCTCTGATGTTGTTGTTGTTGTTGTTGTGCGTTCCCCAGCTTTACACCCTGGGGGTCACCCAGAACATGCACTCTGACTCACTCATCCCACCTGGGAATCACTGTGAGATAGGAAGTACACCGGGTGAGAAGTTTGCGTGTACGACTATTTTCAAGTACCTCGCCACATAGGCAGCCATACTCCGACTTCAGAGGATTTTTTCTCCTAAAAAGGAGAGTGCAGGTTGTTATGTTAAGAGCTTGTCATGGCTGAAGGCAATCTCAATACAACATTTTAAACATAACAACATTTTAATGTAGGCCTTCGCAATTAGCTGACATCAATAACCTGACACAGCTTTTAGGCCTGGGCCAATTCTCTGATGTGAGAAGTGGGACAGAGTGCATATTCTGGGTGACCCTAAGGGTGTTAAGCTGAGGAACACACCACCAACTATTACAACAAATCACAAAACTCCTCTTGTCTACATAGAAATGATCATTTCATTCCTTATAAAAAAAAAAGAAAGCAACCATCCACACTAAATACAGCTTAAAACTCATCTTTTCACACTTTCTCTCAGTCATAAATTCCAACCTTATGCAATGGGGGAAGGGGTGGGGGGTAGGAGAAAGGATGGGGAGAGGGAGAGGTAAAAGAAGAGAAACTGAGAAAGGGGAAATAGAGAGAGGAAGGGTGGAGTGAGGGGGGAGGGGGAACTGTATGCTTACTTGTTGATTGTTTTTAGCTATGCTTGCTTGCGTGAGTTTCTCGTGTTTTTGAGGTATTAAAGAGTTTGTTTTTGCAAGTGATGGGGAAAATTGTTTTTACGAATGTCAGCATGTGTATGGCAGTTTGAAGTCCCCTCTCCTCTACCATGATGTTATCTGTCAGGTGCTCACAGCTCACCAGCAAACAAGACAGACACCAAACACACATCTCCAGCTACCACCACCACCACCATCATCATCCTGATTTACAGTTCTTCTCCACAACGTCCAGTCTCCTCACATGTAATCACACCCCACTCCGCGCTACAATCCAGTCCAGTATTTTATTCAGGTTGGCGTGGCAAAGGCTCTGACAATTTTCACGTCGTCCTGAGGTCGGTCGTTGCCGTCCGTTTCCACCAACCCCATGCGCTGCACCACGGTCATGCCGGAGCTGACGCGGCCGAAGATGGTGTGCTTGCCGTCCAGCCACTGTGTGGGGGCCAGCGTGATGAAGAACTGGCTGCCGTTGGTGTTGGGGCCGCTGTTGCCATGGACAGAATGCCCGCACCTGGGTAGGACCGTCAAAGCACTGGCTGTTAGAACCTTCTTCTTCTTCTTCTTCGGTGAATGCTCAGACAGCAACTATTGCTGTCTGTCTGTCATTTGAACGAAAATGCATTGCGCTGCCACTCAGCGCCTGACAAGTCAGGCCCAGCGCATCCGACTTTGGCGTGGGAGAGATTTGTAATCTGTTAAGTCTTTCTGGGGGAAAAGGCAGGAGAAGGGATGGACCAGGAAGGCAGAAAATAGACAAGAAAGAGGTGACGGGAAGAAACAGAACAGGGCAGAAACAAAGAGAGGGATAGAAAAGATGGAATTCCTAGCACAGATTTTCTAGAAGGTGGGAATGCTATCTATACTGACAAGCCCCCGACATCCCCACTGGGAACTATTATGACCTGAAGTAAAGGGTACCAGGTCCATATAAAGCAATCTTGAAATACAACAAGAACAAAACATTTCTAACAGAATAATTCCTGCACCTACCTACGACAGCAAAATAACATGCTTGGCTTTTTGGGTTTTTAAAAAAAAAATTGAGGTAAAAGGTTACTGTGCTTATTAAAAAGAAAAAAATCTCAAAAGCAACATCCTACACACAACTACCACCAACCCCTCCACTGCCCTCCCCCCCCCCCCCCCCCCCCCCAACCTAGCTGAGTCTTGCAGGTCAAAATGATTGAAGACTCTGCTTGGAAGTTTCTTATTTTTCTGTGAAGTGTTAGTTTACAACTGAATTAAGGAAATGTTGAAAGAAAACAGACTTAAAAGAAGATTTCAGTGAATAAAACAGGAGATTAAAAGAAGAGAAAATGAAATTTGAACAAAATTTTTTGGGGGGGTACCTTGGCTAGAGTTCCAAAAGACACAAATGGTTAGATTTTTGCATATGTGACCATTCCTCCACCCCCCCTACCCCCCCAAAAAAAAACCATTTGGGTAACTGCCCTCCAACTTCATGGATGGAGTCTAAACATGACACCTGTGTGCATGCAATTTTGGGGGGTGTTTTTGTTTTTTTGTCATCCATTCCTACCGGTTCCTAAAGGTGAAACAGGTTTTTAATGTGTGTGCAATATGTTCAATGTACATTCACACATGGGCCCTTGGTTTAAAGTCTCATCCAAAGGATACTGACATTCAGTTCAATTTTTTTCTGTCAAATTGGGAAGAGAGGGCAAGGCTGGGAATCGAACCCAGGACCTAACAGATTACTTGTCAGGTAGGCAATCGTTTTAACCGTTATGCCACCTTCCTTCTTACACTGAAAGATATAAAAATAAGAACAACATCCAACAGAAGAAAATCAGCTGCCACTGTAGGCTACTCCCAGCCAGTGCAGCCTAGTGATGTGAAGACCCATTCAAGAGGCCGAAAGAATGGAGGTAGAGGAAGAAGAAGGAAAAAAGATACTGAAGAGTACAACAATGCAGGAGGAGCAGGGAATGATAAGGATTCATCAGGAAGACGATGCCAAGCTAACATCTGCAGAAGATGGATATGTCTGTCTGTGATGAATGCATCAAAATACTGAGGTACAATCATTTGTATGGCTCTTATTATAATAATAATAATAATAATAATAATGTATGGAATTTATATAGCGCTGAATCTTGTAAAGCAACAAATCAAAGCGCTCAGATTACTTTTTTTTTTTTTTTCATGTGTATGCGGTTTTTTTAATTTTGTCATCTGTTCCCACCGGCACACAATGGCCTACTCTTTCAAACAGCGGAACAGAATTTAACGTGTGCACAAGATGTTCTGCATGTGTTTGCACACGGGGCCTAGGTTTATAGTCTTATCTGAAGGACTTTGACATTGAGTTCGATTTTTTTTGTCAAACTGGGAAGAAAGGGCGAGGCTGGGAATCGAACCCAGAACCTCACGGTTTACTTGTTGGCAGGCAAACGTCTTAACCATCCTGCCACCTTCCTTCGTATGTTAACTCCAGGGAAAAATATCCCCTTGAACGGGAATTGAACCCGGGTTGTCAGATTGCGGTCGCAATGTTCTAACCACTAGGCTATCCTGTCCCCACAAAGTTATCAAAGCAGTAGTTGTAATAGCTGCAACAACATCAATAGCAGCAGTTATCAACCTTTTGTTGTAGCAATAATAGTACAGTTATTGTAGTTAAACAGTAGCAGCTACAGGTTTTTCTTCCTTCACCTTCTTATCAGGGTCATTCACACAAAGGTTTGATAAACACACATAAAGTATACTTGCCTGTGTGTTTCAAGTCTTCGAGATTTCATCATTGAAATTCTTCCCATAAATTGAAGAACCACCTCTACCTGGAAAAAAAAGAAAAAAAAGCAAGCGTGTCAATGATGATAGCAGCTGCATGTCAAGTTGTGCAAGCAGCAGCAGTAGTCTTCAAAGTAGTAGTGATAATAGCAGTAGTAGCAGCAGTAGAAGTAGTTGTAATAGCTGCAGCAGCATCAATAGCAGTAGTTATCAACCTTTTGCTGTAGCAGTAATAGTACAGTTATTGTAGTTAAACAGTAGCAGCTGCAGGGTTTTTTTTCTTTTTTGGGGTGGGAGGGTGGGTGGGGTGTCGTTTTTCCCCTGTTCATTAGCTAGAGCTTCAAGGTTCACCAATGGTGAGATTTTGGTATATATATATATATATATATACCTGATATATATTATCAATATATGTGACCATTCTTATCCACCATTGGCAGCAGTAGTGTACTTTTTTTTTTTAAATGTCAACCATTCTTATCAGATTGAATGGCCTACTCTTCTGAAAGGCAGAACGGGGCTTTGATGACTTTGTGGGGACGGGATAGCCTAGTGGTTATAACATTGCGCTCGCAATCTGATGACCCGAGTTCGATTCCCGTTCAAGGGGATATTTTCCCCTGGAGTTAACATTAGTGCAGACTCCACTCTCCCCAAAAGTCCTTCGGATGAGACTATAAACCGAGGCCCCATGTGCGAACGCATGCAGAACATCTTGCGCACATGTTAAAATCATGTTCCGCTTTTTGTAAGAGTAGGCCATTGTGTGCCAGTGGGAACAGATGACAATTTACAAAACCGCATTCACACGGGGACTGGGTGTAAAAAAGCACATAAGGGCTTATTCCATTATCCTCCATATAAAATAATATGATAAATAAGATGTGTGCAAAAGATGTTCTGCATGTGTTTGCACATACAGCTTTGGTTTATTGTCTAATCAGAAGAACTTTTGGGGCAAGTGGAATCAGTACTGATGTAAACTCCAGGGTAAAATCCCCTAAAACCAACACCTCTATGGGGGATCGATCCTGGGCCATCAGATCATGAGCGCAATGCTCTAACCACTAGGCTATTTACCCCGTCCTACCTGTGTCTTTTTGTTTGTCTGTTTTGTTTTCTGTCTGATGCAACAGTCAGCCAATCTTCATTACTATGAAACTGACAGAAAGTACATATGTAGCCGAGTAGACATACGGCTACACATAACTTAGATCCAAAGAGCGAAACCGATACTAGCCTTGTGGTCAATATATATTCAGTTTTCTCAACTCTCTATGTAAACTGTCATTATTATGCTTAGGATATATTTATATTTTTATATTTAGTATATTATCTAAATAAGTTTATTTTCCAATATTCTGAATGTTGTCTAAATAGTTATTTTAGTCATTCAATAATACGGCCCGAGTTATCTCCCTTAAATGTGAGCGTTGGTCTGATCTAGCAAAGAAAATCAATAATAATAACTTTATTAAGTCATATTGTTTGCTCATATTCATGGATATGATTGTTGAAGTATTGATCTTGACTCGATTCATTTCAACCACAATGAGAGTTCTCTATTTTGTTGTAAATCAATATTTTTCGTTTATTGGTATAGGTACTGTATGTATTCAAATATTAACTGCTAGAAAAGCAGTTCTAATTTTTATTTAAGGAATCTTTAATAAATCATAATTATTGTGCCATTGAAGAACATGTGGAATAAACTCTATTTAGATCAATAAAACAGCTCATATTACGTAGTAGTAGATTGTAAGGCTTAAGTTGTACACAATGTGCCAGTCCTAAAAGTTAGCTACCCGCCGTTCCTTGTTGTAAACAAGTTTGCATTGTCGAACTAAATTCTACCTAATGCAGACATAAAAATATAAATGTATGGTATGTTTTGGGTTTTGTTATGAATAAATATAAGATTGGAAGATGTTAGTATGGATAATTTGTAGTATTAGAGATCGTTATATTTTAGATCTGACGAACAGCTTTAAAGAAGCTTGCTTGGGTGCAAGCAGACCAGAAACTGTGTTTTCACACGATTGGTTAATTATGAATATCTCCTCTCATGGACATCTGTGGTTTATAATATGTATATGTATACAAACTGTGGTGCATATCCTTCTTTTTCTATTCATAAAGTATTTAGTTTTGTTGAAGTTTTAATGTTTTATTTCCGAAAGTTATAGTGTGCAGCTGTTAAAAGTGTATCTAGTCGGAGGCTTTAATCGCTAATAGTTTGCAGCCAAATGATTTTTGTGCAAAATGCAATAATGCATCTTAATGCTTATACTTTCTAGTTTATTTTGATATATAATATGTATAGTTTTGTTACACGGACAGCAAGATAATCACCACTGAAGCTGCATGAGAAAACACAAAATCTCCTTCACCTTGGGCCAAATCGGCCAAAACGCTCGCAGTGTGGTGGCGCTGTCTTTGCAGTTCGCGTGGCAGGGATATATAGAGGGGTGGTTCAGGAGGCTAGGCAGGGAGGAGAGAACATGACAGGCTGGGCTACGGGCCAAGGAAGGCAGAGAGAGAGAGGGAGAGAGAGAGAGACCATTCACCCACACAGCAGTAGATGGCTGAATAAAGAGGTGACAACCAAAGCTGCTGTCTTCCACTGAGTCTTCTTTTGCCTGGTTGCTGTGTTCCACTCTTTCCCTACCCTGCTTCTATCCTTGCCCCTCGGCACGGTCACACATATATGTTACAACTTTGTCACTGGTCATGGTATTGAATTTGAAGTGATTGCAGTATAGCTCATGAAACATTTGTTTTGATGTTTCCACTGAAACAACCTGAAAAACAAGGTGTGCAAAATATATTCACAATGCTTTTCTAAGCAAGCTAATTCAATGGACACATGGAATAAAGACAACAAAGAGCACAACTTTGAGTGTGTTGCATTCATGAAGACTAGTATGAAATGAATGTGTGTGTCAAATAAAATTCTCAGATTCTTCTATTTCAAGCGTAATGAATAAGTACTCATAAATGTGGGGTTTTTTTACATCCACTCCCTGCCCTTATGGACTCTGTGTGCGTACGTGTGCATGCGTGCACGTGCGTGTGTGTGTGTGTGTTTTGTGTGGTGAATGTCTCCACTGGAATGATCCTACCAGTTTTGCTCCATGTTTGAAGCTGCTTCAACAAACTCTGGGATGGACCTGGAATGGTCTAAAGGTACCAGTTCAAGATGCAATTAGGTCATCTCTTCTTTCGGTCTGACTTTCAAGGGGATGCCCCCCTGGAATCAACACTTTGGTTCTGAATAACAGGGAATTCATTCCTTTGCAAGTCCTTAGGATGTGACTGTAAACTGAGATCCCATGTGTGAATGCACATCCAATGCACCTATTGCAGACATAAAAGCCAGTTTCATGGAAAAATAGGCCAGCTATGACTAGTCATACCCAGCATGCAATCTGCGTGTACAATGTTCCACATGGAGACTGCAAGCAGTGGGGCAGAATACCTCCATCTAGATTCAGATAAAGATCAACTGGGAAAAAAACCCAACCTAATGGCTAAAACTACAAGGTCCTGCAGGAAAGCATTTTTCTGGTGTTTACATGGGCAAAGTCATGCTACCCTATGTTTCTTTTGTCAAATGCTTAGACAGGAACAATTGTTGTCTGTCATCTGAGCGAAAATCCATTGCACTACAAGTCAGGCCCAGCACATCCGACTTCAGCATAGAAGAGAGTTGCTATCTATTAAGTCTTCCTAGGAAAAAAAGCAGGAGAATGGACCATGAAGGTAGAAAAGGAAGAAACAGGAAGAAAAGAAACAAGGCAGAAACAAAAAGAGGGATAGAAAAGGGGGAATTCCCAGCACAGAATTTCCAGAAGGTGGGGATGCTGTATCTACTATGTTTGATTTTCTTTCCCTTCATTGGTTTGCAGTGGGGAATAACACACCATTTTCCTACCCCCCCCCTCCCAACTTCAAAATAGGCCCCATTCACTTAAATTAAAACATTTCATTTAGAGGATGCCTAATGGTAATAGGAATCAGCATCCTTCTGAATCTTGCTTCAGTATGATTTTCGTTTGTGGGCTATAAGTAAATATTTAATGTATGATTGTATACAACTTTTATCACTTTAAAGTCACAGCAGATGTCTCTGCATTATATTTGAGCTGCTCTTCCTGCGGAGAGCATGTCACCACAAGAGCAGTGCCGCCTATTGTTTTTGGGGGGGTGGTTTGGTCTACTTTCCCTATCAAAGTGGCTTTTTTCTACAGAGTTTTGCGAGGGACAACTCTCTTGTTGCCGTGGATTCATTTATGAGTGTTCAATATGTCTAGTACATGGGACCTCGGTTTATCACCTCATCCAAAAGACTAGCACCCAGACCATCACTCAAGGTCTAGTGGATGGGGAGAAAGTTTCTGGGCCCAATTGGGGATCGAACCACCACACACTTCAAACCCAGACTTTCCGCTTTCTAAGCAGGTGTGGTACCTCTAGAGACCACCAATCCAAATATGATGGAAAAAAAATTAGAAAAAATGGTCTGCCTGATGTGCGTTTTCTTTGACAGTTCAAATAAACACTAAATAGTTTCTATCCCTGCTATTTCAATATGTCTTTCTAACTTTTCTGTGTATGTCTCTCTCTCTCTCTCTCTCTCTCTCTCTCTCTCTCTCTCTCTCTCTCTCCCACACATGTTCCAGTCTGACCTGTGCCTGTTGGATCTCCCCCCTGGATCATGAAGTCCTTGATGATTCTGTGAAACTTGATACCATTGTAGTAATTTCGCCGACACAGCTCCGCAAAGTTTCGACATGTATTGGGCGTATGTTTCCAGTACAATTCAATATTGAAAGAACCCATCCTGAAATCAAACCACAACAAATAAAGACATGAAAATAATGGTAATAAGATGAGGTTAGGCCTACTAAATTACTCAACTAAGACTGCATCAACCTGTAAATTGAATAAAAACAAAAAACTAAATCCCCTCCCAAAAACTATTTACTTCAAAGATGACAAAACAATCACTCTGTCACAATTTATGGCAAGAAATGCAGTCCATAGCACGCTATTTCTGTGCTTATTTGAGTGTTATCCATTTAGTTCATTCGATTATTTATTCAATATTTTCTTTTACATAATTTATGAGTCCTTGTATGCCTCTCAGTATAGACCCTCAGAATTGTTTCCTTTCTTTCATTTAAATAATAGATCATCATATTATTATTACTACAGTATTTGAATGTTTAAAATAATTATTTTATCAGTTTCTTAACTTTAATTCAGATTATTACCTTATTATTAGAATGCTTAGAATGATAATGTTATCAGTTTCCTTTATATTTGGTTTAGACTATTAGTACATTATTAGTATGATTAAAATAATAATTTTATCAGTTTATTTGAACTTTGTTTACTACTACTACTACAATAATATTAGATTGTGTTGTTACTACTACTACTACTACTAGAAAGTCCATACATTCATAGTAGTAGTAGTATAGTAGTAGTAGTAGAACATTACTACTACTACAACAACAATATTAATGCGTTAAAATAATCACTTCATCACAACGTAATTTTTAAAATCTCAAAGTAACCCAAGTTTTGTGTGTCCTACCATGGAGTACAATCAGCACACTAACAAAAAAAAGTAACATAATATGTCCACAACATAAGGGAAGACCCAGTGACTATTTTAGTACAGTTTATAAACACAAACACACACACAGTGACACACACTCACACACATATGCACACACCTCATTGACAATGCCAGGAACTAAGGTAGCTATTTGACACAGGGAAAAATAAAGTCTTGCTTTGAATTGATGCAAAAAGCCAGCTTTAGTCAAGAACTGTACATAAATAAAATACATTATCAATTTTTGCAAGCAACTGTTTTGCCATCTACACTGAAACTGTGGGATCTATGCAATTATAGAACATATCTTATAAGTTATAGATCTATATAACACAATTTGAAATCAAATCAAGAAATGAAGAAGTCTGAACAATTGACTCATGTAATCCACTGATAACTAATCAGCTACAAAGCAGATTAATTAACACCATGTCAGAGACAGAGTAGACCCTTTACCCTTCGTGGTGCCTCAGTTTCCACAATTGATTTTATAAGTAGTATAGTACTTTGAAAAAAGTTTTTTTAGTAATTATATATATTTTAAAAAATCAACTGTATTTGTGAAGCTGGCCTGATCGAACCTTATCAAAAGCTATTAGAAGAATAAGATATCTCAAAGCCTGTGTAGGCCAGCGCTGTGAAGCAGTCACCCCTAAACCTTATTTACCTGCCTCTAGAGCAAAAGCGAAACAAGCCTTTGGACACGCCACATGCAACTGAAGACTCCGGCTTGTTTCGCTTTCAAACGTAATTATCTTCAGCCACTCGTTTCAAGTTAGCAATTGAAGTATATCGTCACGATGTTTCAAAAATCATAAATATATTTTTTCAAATAAAAAACTATGATAAAATCAAAAAGAAATGATCTTACGTTGTTTCAATTGTAATGTTTGCTGGCTGCATCCTCGTTGAACCGGCTATTGCCGCCATGATGTTTGTAAAGCAGTAAAGCTTGAACCATAGTTATTTGCGCTTCAGTTTCGTTAACTCTCAAGGAAACAATCAAAGTGATAAACAAGGGAATGATATTTGATATGTAGTAAATTATTGAAGAATGAAAATAAAATTGATAGTAAATAACTTAAGATAATAAAGAATGTTCAACTAAAGGTGCTGACTTCACAAGAAGAATCCAAGAGGAGTAATTCCAGATCAGCTTCACCAAGTGATACAGCAAGCATAGGATTGTTCTTCAAGATTGACAGTGTGAGTTTGTCTACGTGTTCTTCATCAATCATTAACTAGCCTAGCTCATTATCCATACTTAAAGAACTTCATCATTCCGTTCAAACGTTTCGAAAGTTCGGGTATCAAATATCACGACTCTCCAAAAGAGAGTAAAAAATTCTCTCTCTTTTCTCTCTCTCTCTCTCTCTCTGAGAGTCTCTCTGGCTCTCATATGTGATGATAGTATTAAGTGGTGTGAGTGAGTGTGTGTGTGTGTGTGGATATGATTTACTGAAATTACTCTGTTCATCAACCAGTCATTCAGTGACAACTGACATCACTTTTGATACCATAGCCACAGATGTAGAATAGATGTATGACCTGTCACAGTGTCAGTGGTCTCCATTTCCATCTATAGACTAGTATCTAAGATCTATCGCTTCAATCCTGTAGATTTCAGTTTTCTGCAACTCCATCCACTTGATGTCTTACAGTTGTACAAGTTGTAGTTGCACACATGTTGGAAGTTGGTTCTCTTACAAGTTTCTCATTTCTTGCTCTCCCTTTTTACCATAGGTGGCAGTCATCATAAAATTTTACATGGCAGCTCTCATCACAATATCAATTCATCATGTCCAGATGTTTTTTGTTGTTTTCATTTTCTAACCACAGTAACCAGGCCAAGGTTTTTTTAAAAAGGGTTGTTCAATTCATGGTTTCATCCAAATAAGAAAGTTCTCTGTTGGTGTGTATTGTTATCATTTTTTTAAAAAGTGTGTGTTTGTCACAGTGTGTGACTGTGTCAGTGTGTGTGTGCGCATGCGCGCGTGTGTGTGCATGTGTGTGTGTATGACATATGTGTGACATGTGTTGGTCTGTGTGTGATTATTGTTGAGTGTTGTTCTATCCACGGAATACTGAATCAGTGAATAGATTGATATTGATTATTATCAGTAATATCAGTGTGTAGTATTATCTAGTAATTAGTATACCTACCACCACATTGTGGGTTTTAAAAATTTGGGGGTGGGGGGGGGGTTGTTACTATGTGCGTTTCCCTGTAATGTTTTCCTATCATTTTTGTGTTGATTTTCAGTTTTATCCATTAATTGTTTTGAAATTTGTTAATGTTAGTGTTTAAGGATAGATTGTAAGAGTAGGCGTAGCCTCAAACAAAATCTTCCATACATCATACTATGCACAGGATCAATACATTTTTAAATATCTTTCATTTCTTTGTTCATTGTTTGTTTGTTCATTTGTTCTCTCTCTGTGACTTGTCTGAGTCTCTCTCTCCCTCTCTCTCTCTCTCTCTCTCTCTCTCTCTCTCTCTCTCTCTCTCTCTCTCTCTCTCTCTCTCTCTCTCTCTCTATCTATCTATCTATCTATCTATCTATCTATCTAAAAGTATCTATCTCTATCTTTCTCTCTCTGAAATCTCTCTCTAGGAGCTCTCTCTCACACACTCTCACTCTCAAGATGTGGTATGTTTGAATGTTAATTGTTTTCTCAGAATTCTGTTTGCATTGTTTTAATTTGTTTATCTTTTACAGTTTTAGTTTAAGCAAACATTTTTTAGAAAGATGTCAGACGGAACGTGGAAGGGAAGAGATCATCTCCTATGAAGTTAAAATGTCTATTTATTTGTTTCCATCGACAATATATATCACAAAGTCAGAATGAGATTTTCGTTTTCATTTCCAGACAGATGATACATGAAATGTACATTACCTAGAAAATGAAAAGTGTAAGCTATAGATCTGTACATGTATCTATGTACTTATATACCAATATGTGATATTGATACTAATGATAATGTTTTCTTAACAAATACAATAAGACTGTGCACTAAATTACAGAATAAATTCTGCAATTTTTGTTTGACTGTGAACAGTGTACTTATAGATCTATTATTAATTGTCTTGTAAGTTGTATTGTGTTGTATTAGTGTAGACTACTTCAAGTTACAAGAGCAGTGCCACCCAATATTTTTTTTCCTGTATGCAACTGTATTTGATTCCCTATCAGAGTGGCTTTTTTCTGCAGGATTTTGCCAGGGACAACTCCCTTGTTGCCGTGGTATCTTTTATGTGTGCTAAATATGTGTAACACACGGGACCTGGGTCTATTGTCTCATCCAAAAGGGTAGCATCCAGACCACCACTCATGGTCTAGTGGACAGTGGGCGAGGGATAGGGGGGGGGGGGGGGGGGGGGGGGGAGGTTGGCACAAGTGGGGATCGAACCACCAACACTTCAAACCTGGACTTTTCACTTTCTAGGCAAGTGTATTACCTCCAGACCACCAACCCTTGTTCGATGTCCAAATTTTTTGTTTGTTTGAATCAGGTGTTAACATGGCTGTGAGTTTGGACGACAAGTTGCTTGGGGAGAAGGCCCATTACTACTGCAGCAGCAGTGAAGATGAAGGGGAGGACAACGACAGCGACAGAGAGGAAAGCGAGACACCACAGGCACAGGCCCCTGAAGTGGAACCACCTTCCGTAGGGCCCTACAGTGGCACTTGCACCAACGTAAGTATAAGGTGGATTCTGTAGACAGATGCAGTGTCATTGTAGAGAAGGGCCATAGAATCTATACTAGACAGATGCAGTGTCATTGTAGAGAAGTGTCATAGAATCTGTAGACTGATGCAGTGTCATTGTAGAGAGGTGTCATAGAATCTATACTAGACAGATGTAGTGTCATTGTAGAGAAAAGTGTCATAGAATCTATAGACAGATGCAGTGTCATTGTAGAGAGGTGTCATAGAATCTATAGACAGATGCAGTGTCATTGTAGAGAAGTGTCATAGAATCTGCAGACAGATGCAGTGTCATTGTAGAGAATTTAAAAACTGTTGAGCATAACGTAGAATCTGTAGACAGATTTGGCATCATTACAGAGAATTGTCGTAGAATCTGAGACAGATGCAGTGTCATTGTTAGAATATATTCTGTTTTCAGAACTTTTGGATTCTTTTGCTTACTCTGTTCCTGCAACTCATGTAGAGTTGTAAAGAGGCCTAACAGACAAATCAAGTGCTTGTGTTTTTGACAGTATCATGTAAAAAGATGCTGAAAATCATGTGGCTTGATTTGTGAAAAGTCCTTGTAGTGTTTACATAAAGGGAAGTAATCTTTAAAAAGAAACCCAAAAAAGCCAGATGGGTCCACTCCATATGTACATAAATGTATGCACATGAATCCCAAATATGATTCCATCAGCATAACTTTAGTATGACAGGAAAATAAAAGAAGGTATGGTATAGCATCTGCCCTGGTTCTTTCTGCCTTTTATCATCACTACTTTTTTTGTATTCTTTAACATGATGGCATGCTAAATCAGTAAATGATTTAGAAAACAATTATGAAATCTCTAAACTGTTGGCATGAATGACCTATCACACAGGCATTTTTCCTGTCATAGTCAGTGTTTAGTTTTAAAAGTGTTTGTAATGTTTTTCTGATGTAATGATTTGTGTGTTTGGACATTTTAAGAGACAAAAGAGTGCTACTGATAACCAAATGGTTTATTAAATTCTAAGCTTGAGCCATTGCATTCTGTGTGCAGACTGGGCCGAAAGGCGTGGTCAAAGACTGGCGCGAGTTCAAGCGCCTGGAGACAGAGAAGAAGCAGGATGAGGAACGAGAACGATTGTCACTGGCTAAAAAGCTGACGCTGACATGTCGATCCTATGTGAGTGACACTGCAAGACTCTAGTTAGATAGCAGAGGATAGGGGTGATGTGGAAGTGTTTGTGTGTTGCCATTCTTTGTAACTGATATAATGTCGTAAAATGGATTACATCATAAATTAACTTGTTTCCTTTATGTGTTGTATTTCACAAGCAATGGCATTTTATCTTTTTTTAAAATTTTTTATTCATTCATTTCTCTAAGGTTTATCATGAGAAAGAAGGGGGGTGGAAGAGAGAGTGAGTGTGTGTGGGTGTTGTCTTATGCTCCATATTTGTTGAGTAGGAAGAAAACATTTCTCAGTTCCCAGTGGTGCCACTTTTATTTCATTATGCGTTATATTTTGCTTTGAGTAAGTTTATGATTCTTATGGTTTTTTAAGTTCTCTGGCTAGAGCTCTAAGGTTTACCAATGGTGAGTTTTTGCCCACCATGAAGGTAGCCGTAATCCATCTTTAGGGATATGATTCGTTTTGAAAATGATGATCATGCAAATGATAGAATCACTGTCTCTTTTTTTCTTTTCTTTTTTAAAGTTTAATGAGTAGCATGGTGTCTTGACATGTTTTGTGTCCATCTGTTCTTGTTAAATAGCTCTTGTAGTTCTTCTAATGAGACTGCAAGACCAAAATGCCATGTACAAATGCACGCAGAAGGTCTTGCACACATGTTAAAATCAGTTCTGCCTTTCGGAAGAGTAGGCCATTGCATGCCAGATGACACAGTTTTTAAAAATGCATGCACTCCAGTCTCGTGTTTAGAGGTCATCTCCGAAGTCAGGATGCAGTTTGTTTTTAATGGTGGGCAAACAGATGGACGCACAAAATCTCACCATTGGTGGACTTTGAAACTCTAGCCAATGAACAAAAAAAAACAACCAAAGAAACCCACAACCCCCCCCCAAAAAAAAACAACCCCAACAACAACAAAAAACGGCAAAAACAAAAAACAATATATAGCTCTTAGAGTGTATTGCCACATTCTGTAAATTATGTAAAGCGCTTTGTGCCACCTCTGCAAAGAGGAAGGGAAGTGCTCTAGAAACATCCATTACTATATCTGCGAAGTCGGGATGCAGCTACCTAAATGGTGGGGAAAAACAGTCACATATGTATAAATGGAAAAATCTCACCATCGGTGAACCTCAGAGCTCTAGCCAAGGATAAAAAAAAAATGTCCATTATTAATATCATCATTAAGGTTAGACGCGGGTGTAAAAGGGGCCAAAATCATGTTTTTTTTAGAATAAAAAATTGCTAGATACAAATATGGAGATTTCCCTGCATGAATTTAAAGAATTTAGGTTGTAAAACATGTCTGAAGAAACAGGTTTCTTGTACCTCTTATAGATAAAAACACTTAGGAGTTTAAAACATTTAAGTTTTGGCAGCCATTTGGGATTGTTTCCACGGCAACAGTGCATAAAAATGAGTAATTTATAGGTTTTTAGTATTTACAAAGGATGCCCTTTCAATGTATGGTACAACTTTTGACATGAGCTTGTCAACAAAATTTCTTAGTTTTGACCCCCATGTCCCACCTTAAAGTTTGGCAGGAGTTTCTGTTGGTTTTTTTAATTTTTTTTATGTGATGTTAATGTTTGCCCTCATCTCCATGTTTGTGTTGACAATGCAGCTGAACGATGAAAAAGAGGAAAAAGAAGACCAGAAATTTCTGGAGGAATTTGGAAACCTGGACGATGAATTCATGACAGAATACCGTCTACGTCGCATTGAGGAGATGAGGAAGACGCTCCAAAGAATGTACGTATGCTTGTCTGTTGATCCTGTTGTTGTTGGTGGTGGTTGTGGTGGTGGTGGTGGTGGTGGCGGCAGCAGCAGCGGAGGCTGTGGTGGTGGTCATGCAATGAGGATGAGGATGTATTGGTGTGTGTGTGTGTGTGTGTGTGTGTGTGTGTTGTGTAGTGTGTGTGTGTGTTAGAATTACAATCAGGTGTGTGGTGTGTGAGTGTGTGTATGTAGAATATTCAGCCATTGTGTGTATATGTGTGTGTGTGCATGCATGTGCACATGCATACATGCGTGTGTGTATGTATGTATGTAGGAGGTACAGTCATTGATGTCAGATGACTGACTTCTCTCACAGACCCCAGTTTGGCAAAGTGGTGACACTGACGCCTGACAATTTCCTGCAGGAGATCGACAAAGAGAGGCCAGAGGTCATCATCATCGTTCACATCTATGATGGGGTATGATTGAAGACAGCTATGTAGCATTGAATCACTCAGGCTGGTCTCTTGGTTGGCTGGTTGATTTGGTGGTTGGTTTGGTGATAGCTTTGTAGATGGGTGACTGGTTGTGGTTGGCTGGTTGGTTGACTTTTGCATATTGGCATCTGTGTATTTGTGCATGTGCATTTTTGGGTTTTGTTTGTGGGTCATCGTTTGTCAGATTCTTATCCTGCTGTTCCCATGCCACTCATTTTAATCGTTCAGCCCCAGCCAGACCCAGATTTGTTATGTCACAACCCTAGGGTAAGAAGTCCACCAGGAGTCCGTCAGTGTCAGGTTTCTGTGGGGCTACCAGCCAGAGGGGCCCTGCACTGCTGCTTGTGTTTGGTGGTGTTCATTAGTGCCTGTTTCGAGCTAACATATGCAGGACATCAGAGAATGGACTGGCCTTGAGTGGAACGATTTACTATGGAAAGCAGATGACATGGGGAAGTGGAGGAAGCTGGTTGCAAAATCTTCAGAGGTGTCCCCATGGTCTACAGGACTAGGGATAGGTGAAGGCGCAGGACAGCAGCTTCTACGCGCCCAACTGATGACAGAAATAGCCTAGTCACAAAACCAGACTGAGTAAGATGCCTATCTGGGACCGTGACTACCATAATGTCTCTCCAATGACCTTCTCTTGTGAACCTCTAACCCTGAAGGCTTTAAGCACAAGCTCCCCACAGGCACAGAAGTATGAGGTTACCATGATGCCAGAGCAATGGAGTCAGTTTTCTTTGATTGCATGATGATCAGTAGTGATGAGGATGATATAATGCTGCTGTTATGGAAGTGTATGTGCTTTGAGACTACTTGACACGGCTGTGCTTTATGTTTCCTATCATAATTCATCCCAGTGTCAACCAGACTTTAGAGATCAATACAGACACCTATGTTATTGGTCAAGTGACTTGAGGACACTCTCAGAAAGTGGATGAAGCTTGACTGTATTGTCCCAAGTCCCCCCTATGAGCCCATAGCAAACTCACTCTGAGTAGGAGCTGGCCTGAGTCTGAAAAATCCTGGTAACTCGTAGGATATGAGCTTGTGACCTTCAGACCTGTAAATACAAGGAAGTAGCCCTTGCGCCATAATGGCTGGCATGCACATGTGTGTATAGGTATGGTGTGTAGTGTGTGTCCGTGTGTGTGTGTGTGCATGCGTGAGAGAGAGAGAGCGCACGCGCAATGTGTATTTGTACATGTGTGTGTACATATGCTTGCATGCACGAGTGCATGTATATGCCCCCATGTCAACATTTTCTTTTGATATTTCCTACAGAAAGTGGAGGCCTGTGAAGCCATGAATGGCTGCCTGTTGTGTCTGGCCAAGGAATACCCCACTGTCAAGTTCTGCAAGATGGCAGCCGGGGATGCCAGAATGAGCGCTCACTTTGTAAGTTTGTCGTGACGCTGTATAGCAGTCTTTCTTTGTAAGTTTGTCGTGACCCTATTCTACACTCTGTACAGCAATATGCCTTCAATGCCTGGGCTGTATCACAGGTTTTGATTAAACCATTGACGCTGGGGGCAACAGCAAAGTGAGAGGCTGTATGACCAGTGGTTTTCCTGCTCATGGAATTCCACTTTTCAGCTTAGTTTTTAGTGATTGACTATGCAGTCTGACTAGGCAGCTTGACTCGCACAGTCCTTATGTGCTGCAGCCCTGGGAGCTGGTTAGCCTTTGGAGAACATCTCTGTTACTGACTGTCCTTATGTGCTCTTGGCCAAGAAAGTGGGGATGTACTGTGGGCAAGGCATCTCCCCTATATTAAAATTTTGGCCCAATTTCGGAAACAGCAGCTGCCTCCTCTGCTGTTTTTGAGGTTATCATCGAACACGACAAACAAACATATATACATATATGTATAACAGCAGTCTTCTCTTCCTTAGTTTTGACCTGTGTGCCTTTCAGTGCTCACTGTGTACAGTTTGACGGTCATATTTTACTGACTGTAAAGGAATTTTTTTTTACTTCAACTTTGACCATGTGCCTTTGTGTGCTCGCTTTGCCATCTTTGATTTTGAATGAATGAATCTATGGTTTATCAAGTACCTAAAAATCGCCACACGACACCACACCCAAAGGCTTGATTGCAGTGATTATCATAATTTTATTGTTCATTCTACAGACTAGAATGTTGTATACCTTTTTTTATGGTCAGCTAAGACATTTTTTTTTTTTTTTTTATACCACTTTAAGTCACAGCAGATTTCTCTGCATGAAATTCGGGCTGCTCTACCTAGGGAGAGCACTTCACCACAAGAGCAGTGCCACCCTTTTTTTTTTTCTTTTTTTTTTTCCTGTCTGCAATTGTATTTGTTTCCCTATCAGAGTGGCTTTTGTCTACAGAATTTTTGCCAGGGACAACTCTTTTGTTGTTCCTTTACG
This sequence comes from Rapana venosa, assembly GCA_028751875.1. Lineage (NCBI taxonomy): Eukaryota > Metazoa > Mollusca > Gastropoda > Neogastropoda > Muricidae > Rapana > Rapana venosa. Next base: position 5,723,680 of record CM054146.1, read on the forward strand.
TGTGCTAAATAATTATGTGTAACACATAGGACCTTGGTTTATCATCTCATCCGAAAGACTAGTGCCCAGACCATCACTCATGGTCTAATGGATGGGGGAAAAGTTTCGGGTCCAAATGGGGTTTGAACCACCATACACTTCTGACCCGGACTTTTCGCTTTCTAGACAGGCGCGTTACCTCTAGACCACCGATCCACCTACGCATTAATTATTGTGCATAATCAAAATTAGTTAGAATGCTGTGGTCTATCAGATTTGTTTCAAAATTGATCTGTCAAACAGGTGAAGATTTAGAAATCCATATCATTTTTTGTGGTTGGTTTGTTTGCTAGCCTTTGTCCGTTATTTTCCTATGCACCTAGATACCGTGCCTTTTGTAGTATGAAAACCAGAATCTTTGTGAAAGTATGAATGTTTGCATGAGAGTGTATGTGTGTGTGTATGTATGTGTGTGTGCATGTGTGTGTGTGCATGCATGCATGCATGCATGTGTGTGTGTATGAGAGAGAGAGAAAGAGAGTGTGTGTGTGTGCACGTGTGTGTATGTGAGTGTGTGTGTGTGTGCATGCTTGCGTGCGTGCATGTGTGTGTAAGTAAGTAAAATACAAAAAACTTTGTGTGTGCATGTGTGTGTGTATGCATATATGCGTGCACATGTAAGTAAGTGAAAGACAAACAACTTGTGTGTGTGCGCACGCATGCGCGTAAGTAAAAGACACCCAACTGATGTTGCGGGATGTATGTTCCTTTACAGGCGGCCAATGGTGTACCAGCGCTGCTCATCTACAAGAAAGGGGAGTTGATCGGCAACTTTCTGCGCCTCTCCAGGGAGTTTGGGGATGATTTCTACGCCACTGATGTGGCAAGCTTTTTGGATGAGTAAGTCCGCCTCTCTGTCTCTCTCTTTTTCTCTCTCTCTCACACTCTCTCTGTCTGTCTCTCTCTCTCTCTCTTTCTTTCTTTCATTTCTTTTCCCATGAAGTTCTTTGGTCTCTTTGTTGCTCTTACTGAGGGTCTCTCTCTGTGCTTTTCTCTGTCTGTGTCTCACTCCTCTCTCTGCCCTGTCCCTCCTGCCTGGTCAAAAGAGAGTGAGGATGTCAGATTTTACACATGAGTTTACCAATACCACTACTTTATTATCTCAACAAGCACAGACATTCATGTGGGTTACAAGCCGTATGTAAGAACAATAAACATTTTAAAAAACCCAACCTTTATCACAGAGAGTAATAAAATTCAATCATAAAAATTCCACACAGGCACACACACACACACACACAGGCACACACGCGTGCACACACACACACACATTTACACAGGTATACACACATACCAATGCACAAATGATTATAACATGTTACACAATAAGAACAATATCAACTATTTTGATGCACAATATCAAACTAAAAACATTAGGGTAAACTGACAATTTTGGCCCCCAGGCAATTTTGGCCCCCTGGCTGAATAGCAACACTAAGACTCCAACCCCTTCTCTCAAAAAATGGATATGTCCAGCCGATATGATAAAAAAAAATCATTCTTAATAATGAAAACTATGTGGCTCTGGGAGTATTTCTCATAAATGTGCGTGCATACAGTGAGATGAAATCATGATCAATGTCACGGCGTCTCGCTGGCGGCCATCTTGAACTGAAAACTAATCTTCCAGCAGAATTTACCTCTGCTTTAGATTTTTGACCAAAGTTCCTTTTTACGTCGAGTACAAGCTGGTTATGGAACAGACTGTTATAGAAGTCACTGATCTGTGTAAATATGTTTATGCTTTATGAGAAGGAAGTTATGAAAAATTGACCATTTTTTAGTGTCCGAAATTACATGTTAGGGAAAAATGTACGCCATGCAATTTCAGACAGGCACTCGTAATCTTAGATAATTCAGGCTAAGACAGAAATACTCTAGCTCTTGATTTACATATTTCTGTTGATTAAAGTAATATTAACACTATGAATGAACATCTGTGTTTATCTGAGTGTTACAGGTACTAACAGTAACACATACATGTGTACATGCACAGCTATACAGCTATGCAAAATGCGCTCTATTTTATATCTTTTCACTCTTCGTTTAGTTTTTCATCACTTTCTTTGGTCTCTTTAATTACAATAAACACAAACAAACCACCAAAACAAAGTAGAACATATCAAATCCACTAATTTTCATCTACCAGTTGTCCCTCTGGATGCAGTGTCCGAAATTGCCTGGGGGGAGGTCGAAGTTCATGGGAACACATAGGCTAGATTTGGGTCAATATCTAATAAATGTTCATGAGCTTGTACCACAAGGCACCATCAAAACACTCACTGTTTGGTCAATCTATCAGACCTCTGAATACTTGGCTGGCTGGCTGGCTGGCTGTGTGTGTGTGTAAGTCAGAATAGGTGGTAGAGTCATCTTGAGGACTGTAAAAACTGTCTGACATTGTCACAGCGTACCCTACACTCAGTAAAAGAAATGTCATGCCCACTTTGACACAAGCATCCCATACACTAAGTCCTTCGTTTGATTCTACCACGCAGAAGTTGGATTTGTTGGGCCTCACTTGTCATGAGTTTAACGGCAGCGCAACACATTTTCGCCCTTATGACAGACATCAATTGTTGCCGTATGAGCATTTGAGGAAGAAGGATTTGATTCTACATTTTTTTCCTGTTTGATTTATCTGAAGGTGGGTAGTGAAGCGTCAATTGATCTTTTATTGTATGTGTTCAATATATAAAGGTGGCAGATGTATTCAAGGGTGATGGTTCATCTAAGCATATTGTATGATTTCATTATATATAAAGGTGGCAGATGTATTCATGGGTGATGGTTCATCTATACATATTGTATGTTTTCATTCATTATATATAAAGGTGGCAGATGTATTCAAGGGTGATGGTTCATCTATACATATTGTATGATTTCATTATATATAAAGGTGGCAGATGTATTCATGGGTGATGGTTCATCTATACATATTGTATGTTTTCATGCATTATATATAAAGGTGGCAGATGTAGTCAAAGGTGATGTTTCATGTACACATGCACAAATTTGGGGCATTCTTCACCCTCTGTCCTGTCAGTTTGACTTGACCAAGGTCTGAATTTTGGGTAGGGGGCTTGTTTTTGTTTTGGGTTTATTTTTTGTTTCTTGGCTAGAGCTCTGAGGTTCACCAATGGTGAGATTTTTGTGTATGCAGCTGTTTGTGCCCACTATGAAGGTAGCTGCAATCCGACTTCAGGGAAGTATGCATTACATTAGAGCCAAACCAGGTTATTTCCTTCCCTGGGTGCACTGGAGATAACCTGGTTTGAATCTAATATAGCGTATGCTGGATATGTTTGTGTTTCCATAACCCACAGAACACTGACATGAATTACAGGGTCTTAATCATACACATTTGATCTTCTGCATGTGTATATACACAAAGGAAACTAAGGCCCTGATGAGTTTGCACTTGAAGTTGACCTGGGAGGTCCTAAAAGTCCCCACCCTTAATTCACCACACACCGCCAAGATTCAGACCCACACCTTCATAGACCCATGGGATTGAAGTCAAACTGTCTTAACCACTCAGCAATAGTAGTATCCATCTGACCATGGCCTTGACAGGTTTAAGAAAACAAAAGTAAAGAAGGAATATTATTGTCTTTCAGACACGGGTTCCTGCCCTCCAAGCTGGGTATGCCTGTCATCCGCGACAAGCAGACTGGAGAAATGCGCACCGCTCTGCCACACGACGAAGAGGACTGCGACAGTGACTTTGATATTGACTAGTGCCATCAACCGTAGACGTCTTACTGTTTGCCTCCAGTTCCTTGGTTGAATTCACTGTTTTTGTTACTACATTTTGTGGTTTTTGTTGTTGTTGTTGTCAGCAGTGGCACAGTTCAGGCTGTTTTGAAAATGGGCGTAAGTTGGTTACAACCTTATATTTAACACTGTTTGACATGAAAAGAAATATATTTGATATTTGTTTCTTTCATGCTGTGTTAATGAGTAAGAACGAGAACGACCAATTGAACACACAGTTTGCTCATCCTGAAAATAACCTTGGGTTTGAGAGTTACAGTTCAAACATGAGTCTTTTTTAATCTGCAAAGGTTGGGGGGTTTTTTGTTTGTTTTTTTAAAGTAGGTTTGGAACAATGTAACATTGTTTTCTGCAAAAATGTGAAATGAAATTAGACTAAGGTATGTGGTATTTTGCGATTTTTTTTTTTTTTTGAGGTTGTTTTTTGTGGTAGGATTAAAAATTTCAGAGACAAGAGTTTGAAGGTGGGTGGGGATAATGGTGCTTTAAATGTTCTGTTCTCTCTTTCTTTCTATGTCTCTGTTTCATCATACAATAATCTGTATGTCATCACTGTAATGCGTATTGAATGTTCGTCTCTTATCATTCTCAGCACAAGCTGTATTTGTAGACATTCTTCAAAAGCATTTATCTCCAAAGTGTGCTGTTTTCAGATCTGTTCAAACAGGGAATTTGATACTGAACTGTGAATGTACCATTTTACGTGCTGTGTAACGTTTAGGCTGTCTACATTAAGTTCTTACGTTTGAAACCTGTTTGAAATAGTTCTTTGACGATTTGAAGCGGGTCTTTTAGAATCGGTGTATCTTGTTTGAAAGTTTGTGTGTATGACATGCTTTTGTTGTGCAAGTAGCTGTTTATATGGTGCAATATGTTCGGATTGGCAGCCATCACTCATCACAAGTTGAAATGTTTCACTGCTCTGTCCCTCAGTACAGATCATTCATAAAGGAAAAGGTTAAGGTGTTCCCATAATCTATTCTGTAGTTGGGGAGTGATGTGTTAAGAGACCTCAGCTTCTCCAAAGGCCAGCATATTGAGGGCGGCGCCCATCTCCTCTCCCTCATTGCTTTACTTTGCCTGACTGTAAAGAAGGCAGGTACCCGTTTACAGCTGGGGAACTGTACTGAATCCAAGGCGCATGCAGTGCAGCAATTTCCTTTTAAATCTAGTACTATGTACATGTCTTATCAAGGCCCTTCGGGATTGGGAGAGGGAAGGCCACAAAGTTTGTTGGGTTTTTTAATATCATAATATAAACCTGACCTTAATCAGATGTTGTTGCTAGGCCTGCCCTGCCAGCCAGCATACATAGGCACAGTTTCCACAGAAGTTGCCCCTGACTCCCGTCTGACTCCTTGAGCCCCCAGGCTGTCTGTTTTAGCACTCTTGGTGCTTTCTCTCTCTCTGTCTCTCTCTGTGTGTCTCTGTCTCTGTCTCTCTCTCTGTGTCTCGGTCTCTCTCCTTTGCTTTCTCCCTCTCTGTGTCTCTGTCTGTCTGTCTCTCTCGCTTTCTCCCGACCCTCTCCCTCCCCCTATACCCTCTCTCTATCTATAAATCTATCTTTTCATTACAGTCATTCTGGTATATGGAGTGTTTATGGGCTTTGCCAGCTTTATTTTCAGTGTGTCCATTTTTTTTTTCACTTCATCAGGGGTTGCCCTAATGTACCTGTAAAGTGTGTGGTATAATGAAGGGAAGAAAGGTGCAAAGGTTGAATGGTTTCTATCCCTCATTCTTTGCCCCCCCCCCCCCCCCTCCCCAATCTCATCTGCCTCATCAGTGCCAAGCTACCACTATATCATACCTACACATAAGAAACTTATGACTTTTTATAATACTCTGTTGTTTCAAAAGATAAAATTAATCGCAGTTAGATTTATAGGGGAAAAAAAGAGTGGAAAAACAATAACCACCTCTAAACAAAACCAAGCGAAACCATAAACATGAGCTTAATCGAAAGGAAAGATTCATCTGAAATGTGACATTTGCTCTAAATATAAAGGTGTCTGATATGAATTGAAATCATTCTATTCTTATTCAAACACTATTTAAGAAACAAAACAAAACCAAAACCACCTTATGGCAAAACAAAGCAATCCCCCCACCCCTCCTCAAAGAAAAGAAAAAGAGAGCACATCATTGAAAGGAAGCTTTTAAAATCAAGTGGAATACTTGCTTTGAATATGAACATTACTAATATGATTTGAAATCAGTTTGTTCTTACACACACAAGTGTTCTTTACCTTGTGTTCAGCCTCCTTCCTCAGCTACAGCTCGGAGGTTTACCAGCGGCGAGATTTTGAGTATGCGATTTTTTGTTTTGTTAACCTACCATTAAGGTAGCTGCACTCCGACTTCGGGGGATGTGTTCTTGTTCTGTTGTTCCATCGGGTTGCTCAGAGTGATCTGATGGCTGCTTCTGCAATCAGTCTGGAGTGGATGAATATTCAAGATAGATTCTAGTCTTCTTGTATCTAAATTAAAACAAAATTGTGTGGAGTGAGTCCATGAGTGGATTTGTGTACGGTGAAGAGCTTATGGACGCATTTTTAATGGTGTCTGTGCACATGCCTATGTGTGTACATGTATATATGCATTTGATTATACCTATGTGTCTGTGTGCATGTGTGAACATGAGTGGTGTAGTGCGTGTCATTTGTGTCAAAAGTGTGAAACTACTCAATGCATGTGGAAAAACACTTTCTGAGTATGGATAGAGCAAGTGTAAGTGTTGTCATTTTGTTAGAGATGTGTTTGATAATAAAAAGCATTCGCACTGTGAAAAATCGTATTGTTTCGTTGTTCTGCAACTAACTGCCTAGCATGCCTGGTGAGAGCGTTGTAAACTGCTTCATTTGTCTGAGATGTTGGGGCTCTGTCAATATCAAATTTTAAAAATGTATCCACAAAGTCAGAATGCCGCTACCTCCATGGTGGACAAAAATGGCTGCATACGCAAAACTTCACCATTGGTGAACCTCGGAGCTCTAGCTGAGGAACCAAAAAAAAAAAAGGTAAAGGTGTTCCATAAACAATGCTGTCGGTGGGGAAGTGAGATGTCAGAGACCTCAACTTCTCTAAGGGCAAGAGTATTGAGGGCAGCCCCCCTTCTCCTCTCCTTCACTGCTTTACATCCTTTATATCAAATATTTTCATTAAGGGAGGCCTTGCAAAACAGTGCAGTGTCTCATGCATAATTATTGTATGAAACAAAACACCACACAGGTGACCCAGCAGCTAACATGGGATGTAATGCATAGAAGCCTAACCAATCTCCATGGTGCAGTGGTCAGTTCTTTGGGTTGCGGATTAGAGGTTCATGGGTTCTATCCAGAGTGAGTTTGCTATGGGCTCATTGGGACGACTGAGATCACACAGTCATCACATATCCTCCTCATCATCAAGCAATAAGAGAAAATTTGGTGACCCTGGTTCTTCTTGTATCACAGGGACTTCAGTTTTGGTTTCCTCACACACTTTGTACCTGTGATGAGGTTGAGTCAAAGCCTTCAAGCTTGGAGGTTCATGGGAGACGGTCATTGGAGGGATGTTGTAGAGGTTGCCACCCTTGGTGGGCATCTGACTCCACCACTGACCTACTGCTGTCATCAATAGGGGGCTTAGTTGGTGGTGTCCTGCATGTGTTAGATGAGGACAGGCACCTGGGAACACCATCAAAGTGACCCAGCAGGGCCCCTCTGGCTGATGGCTCTCAGTGGCCTGACATTGACATGGGCTTCCTGTGCTGTGGACTTCTGACCCTGAGGATGCGAAATAGTGAATCTGGGTATGGCAGGGGCAGGAAGGCTGGAATGAGCAGCATGGGAACAGCAGGACAGGAACTCTACAGAAGACAAGGTAACACCCCCCCAAAAAAAAAAAAAAACAAAAACACCCAACCCCAACTCCCTCCCCCCCCCAACCATATATATATATATTTATATATATATAAGCTTGACTTACTAAGTTTAGTGGCATGATGGTGGCTGACAAAAACAGCTTTGTGCAGACTGGTGGCACTGGTTTTTGTACATGAGAGCTCGATGGATTTTTCATCTGAAGGAAGTTTGTGGGAGTGGAGTGTCACATGTACCATTGTGAACACATGGGGTTGGAGTGGGGAGGGTGTGTGTGTTTTTGTTTATTTATTTATTATTTTATATCAAGGATAATGGAATAAGCGCTCATGTGCTTTTTTACATCCAGTCCCGTGTGTATGCGGTTTTGTAAATGTCATCTGTTCCCATCGGCACACAATGGCTTACGCTTTCGAAAAGTGGAACAGGATTTAACGTGGGCACAAGATGTTCTGCATGCGTTCGCACACGGGTCCTTGGTTTATTCTCTCATCCGAAGGACTTTTGGGGAGAGTGGATTCTGCACTGATATTAACTCCTGGGTGAAAATCCCCTTGAACGAGTTTCGAACCTGGGTCGTCAGATTGCGAACACAATATTCTAACCACTACGCTATACCATCCCCTGTGTTTTATCCTCTGTGTGTGTGTGTGTTCGATTTTACGTCTGTTCACTCAAAGTGATATTAGACTAAAGAGGTGGGGAAGGGGGCATGGTGAGATGAGGGCTTTGAGAAAAAGAGATGCATGTTGGTATTTATGTACATAAAAAAAACATTCCAAACCTTGTAAACAACAAATTATGCTGCAAAAACCATGGCAAAGAAACGCAAATAATAACAACAACACAGAACAATTGAAAACTACTCTAAACTTGGAAAATGAACAACTACCAACTACGTGTAAAAGCTGCCACAAATAAAGCAAAATGAAATCGCGACAGTAAAGGTGCTACGATTCCACGGTCGTACGTTACAAAAAAGAGAATACTGGAGATGGCATCAGAGACAATGCTTTTTTCACACACTAACTTTGGATTGGCTAAAACTTCGTGCAGAGACTTATCTTGAAATGTTGGTAGGAACTTTTTTAAACCTCGACACTGATATAAAACATGAACATTGGACAGTTTTTCACCGCATATGCATTGTATATTTCTTACAAATTTTGTTCGAAAGGCATTTTATTTCAGTCTATGGATTAAAGAAACAATTTTTCTTGTACAAGATTTTCGGAAGTCATACTGAGAACAAAGAATGGTATCAATATCCAGAACAGAACAAGTATGCTGGGGATAGCCAGCCTCTTCCTGTTTCTTTTTTTACATGTTTCCAGCAAACATTTTGAAGCAAAACATAACCTTCATTAAGTGAAAGAGGAATATCTAAAACAGATGAACAACTAGAATGTTTTGTTGCCTTTTTGGCTGCTTTATCTACCTTTTCATTGAAATAAATACCACAGTGAGATGGAACCCAGAAGAAAGCAACTTGTGCACACTTCAGAATTAGAAGATGCACCAACAAATTAATTTCAGGTATGAGATTTTGCCTGTCAACTTTGAGTTACTAAGACTGCGATGCAAATTTAGAATCAACGCAGAACAAAATCTGCGGAACAATATTAGGAAAATCTAGCAGAAAGTACAAAACCATCACAAAAGCAGTGAGTTCTGCAGTAAAGAGGGAGTGGTTTTTGCCGATATGATAGGACTTTTCAATCTTTACTGCTGGAATGATGAATGCTGCCCTGTTTCCTTATTTTCAAGAAGGGATCCATCTGTGTATATCTGAAGATGAGAAGGATATGTATCTTCTAGGTGCATATTTATATAAGAGCCAAGAATAAGCCCATTTTCTTCTCTTTATTATTTTTTTAAAAAGAGAGATGGTTGATATCAAAATTAATATGCTTTCTGAAGTTCCCATTTTGGACAAGATGTTAAAAGTGGTGTGGATATTTGCCAATCTTTAAGATTAATACTTGACTCTTTGAGGATATCAGAGGTATATGTGCCAATTGTAGCAAGAGAATATATATATTTTTTAGCTCTTTTAGGCAACTCTATGTCAGATCTAATTGAAATTTCCGATGCAATATTATTTTCAACAGTTGAACTTCGAACTGTTGAACAATCTAGCTTGCCAAACTTGGTCATAAGCTTTGTTTATATCAAAGAAAGTGGCAATAATGTTTTGTCTCCGTGCAAATTGATGTTTTATTCGGGTAGTCAGCTTAACTAAATGATATATACTTGATCTTCCTTTTCGAAATCCTGCTTGATTTACTGGGACAATTCTATTTTTATCACAATGATACACTGTGTGTGTGTGTGTGTTGGTGTTTTAAAGCTTTCCCTAGACATGCTTTCAGTGGGAAGGGGGGAATGCACCCCCAACCCCCCCCCCAAAAAAAAAACCCCACCCCAACAACAACAAACCCAACAACAAAACAAAACCAACAACAAAAAACAAAACAACACCAAACCCCCACAAAAAGCAAACCCAACCCTTTTGTAAACAATGAGTAGAAAAAAGACTTTAAAAAAATGTAAATCTCAGATTAACCTCTCATTTTCTCGTCATGCTGTTACATCTTTGCACACTCACAGCACTTGAGTTTAAAGCCACAAGGCTACTTATATACATATAAGGCCTACCTATACACCTAGAGCGCAACTCCATCGTCTTACGAGACTGACATGATTATATATATTATTGTGACAATTTCTACTCTAGCCATGACTATTTTTAATTAAGGGGGGGGGGGGGGGGGTGTCTGTTCTTCTATTATTGTCGTCATCATCAGTGTTGGTATCAACATTATCAACACACAAAAATCATCGTCGTTACTATTATCACCACCCTCACACCACCAGCATCATAATCATTAACGACTCTTGTATTTTATTTATCGACAGAAAAATGAAATACGCTTTAAAAATTTTTTACATTTAATCTTTTTTTCTTTCTGTCTCTGGTAAAAATAGGATAGGGTAGGGTACACTCTCTGACTGGGCGCCAATAGCCTAAGATGAAAGCGAGGCTCACGAATCTGGCAGCCCCAAACAATAAAAACTAGGCTAGGCTAGGCTAGTGGTAGAGACGAATGATACACAAAAGAGAAATCAGTCAATATTTTCAAAGTCAGTGACAGTATGGCAGACTATTTGATAACTGGCGGTACAGGGTATGTTCCGGACGATGGGATGACAGGTTCTGAACTGTTAGCATCTGGAGAAGGCTTGACCTACAAGTAAGAATTGTAGATGTCACATTTATAAACAAAGAAAATCGCACATGATAAGAGTAAGTGCTGTGACAACACAGGCTGCTGATTCGGGCTAACACACTGTCGACTGTACGATCATTAACACAAACAGCATGACACGTACATGGACACACACACGTTCTCAAGCACGTGCGCGCGCGCGCACACACACACAAACACACAAAGTTCACACGTGTACACACATGCTAGTATGGTGTTTTGTTACATATGCCAGCCTACTCACATATTACACTATATAATACAACATGCATGTATCGGGCTAGTATACATATATATCAGCATCATGATTACTCTGGCTTTTTCAAATTCACCCACACACACACTCTCTCTCTGAGGCTCTCTCTCTCTCTCTCTCTCTCTCTCTCTCTCTCTCTCTCTCTCACAAAATGAGTGTTGATGGGATCGCATACTGTTTAGGGAATTATATATTGGATATTATCTCTGAAATACACACACACACTCTCTCTGTCTCTCTGTCTCTTTCTCACCTTTTATCGTCTCGCTTATAGTTATAGTGTATCCAGATGAAGGATTCATATTTTATATTTTCAATACTTTATTGGACTTGCCTCTGTACATAAGTTTTAATGAGTACCCTATTTCAATATCTTATAGTTATGTGTAACAAGTATGTGTACCATTTGACATTGTGTAGGTGTTTATCTTTATGACTTATTAAGTTTGGTTGTGTTATTTTTCTTGGCTCTGTTGTTGTTCTTGTTGTTGTTGTTTGTCTGTTTTTTCTCTTTTTTATCTTCTTCTGTTGGTTTGGTTTTTCTTTTTCTTTTGTTTGTTTGTTTGTTTTGGTTAGGTTTTTTTTTTGGGGGGTGGGGGTGGGGGGTGGGTATTTTAGGGTTTTCTTTTATTTGCTTGCTTGGGGGGGGGGGGGGGGTGGTTGTTGGGGGGGAGCTGTTTTGAAAAGGGTTATTTCCCCTTGTTTTTATTGTGAGACTGTATAAGTATTGGGTTATTATTATTAAGATGTATCCCTAACGGGCGGGGACTGGATGTAAAAAAGCACATATGTGCTTATTCATTATCCTTGAAATAAAAGAATTTGTCATTGTCACAGTCACACACACACACACACACACACACACAAGTCACACACAGTCAGTCACACACACATGCGCACACACTCACAGAGTACACACAGTCACACACACAGTCACACACACACACAGTCATACACACAGTCACACACACATACACTGAGACACACACAGATTCGTGCATACGAACTCGAACACACAGTTTGAGAGAGAGAGTCAAACACAGACCAGAGTCAAACACACAGACACTGAGACACACACAGATGTGCGTGCATGCACACGCACACTCACACTCACACACACACAGTGGGAGAGAGAGAGGTGATCATAGAACTTTGCCAAGTTGGAAAGAAAAGCTAAGCTAGAAACACTGCCAAACAGGTCAGCCGATGGTTAGCAGGGTCATCTCATACTCAAAGACACTTTATTTTATTTTATTTTATTTGTTTTATGAACTTCTTTTTTTTCAAGGATAATGCCATAATGGAATGGGCACTCATGTGCTTTTTTTACATCCATCCAGTCCCTGTGTCAGTGTGTAAATGCAGTTTCGTAAATGTTGTGATTTGTTCCCACTGGCACACAAAGGCCTACTCTTCCAAAAAGCGGAATGAGTTTAAACATGTGTGCAAGATGTTCTCAGTCAGTGTGTATGAATGTATGATAATGATATGTATACATTGTATTGTATACATGTGTGTGTGTGTGTGTATGAGACTGTGTGTGACTGTGTGTGTGTGTGTGAGTGAGTGTGGTGTTTTTTTTTTTAATAAAAATTTTTTTTTTTTTATATATTGAGGTTAATGGAATAAGCACTTATTAGTTATGTGCTTTCTTACATTCAGTCCCCGTGTGTATGCAGTTTTGTAAATTCTGTCATCTGTTCCCACCAGCACACAATGGCCTACTCTTATGAAAAGCGGAACAGGATTTAACATGTATGCAAGATCTGTACCCTTTGTTACAAAAGTCTCCACAAAACAGCACCTTCCTACCTCTGTGAATGTCTTCACTTGTACACTCCTTCTCGTTTCCTCCACTCTGCTGCAGATACCTTGTGCTTAAGAATACCTAGATTCAACCAGTCCACTGTTGGCCGTCGCTCTTTCTCTGTTTCTGGTCCAGTGATCTGGAACGACCTCCATCTCTCCCTTCGTCAAAAGCCTACTTATGATGCTTTTAAATCCAGCCTAAAGACGCATTTATTTCAAACCTAAGATTCTCCCCTCTTGTTTCATCGCATTTCTGTCCCTGCCCTCAATAACAACTACCCCCCCCCCCCATCAGCCTGCCCGATTTGTACAACCTTTGTGTGTGTTGTGTGTGTGTGGGGTATGTGTGTGTGTGTGTGTGTGTATGTGTGTGTGTGTGGTGTGTGCTGTGTGTGGGCGCGCGTCGGGTGTGTTTACATTTGTATTTGTAAAAAACTGTTAATTGTGCGCATGTGTGTGTTTACATTTGAATTTGTAAAAATCTATTAATTGTAAGAGTGAATGGCTGCATGTGAAAGACTAGGATGAATGAGAGTGCTTTGATTTGTTTTTTTGCAAGATATAGCGCTGTATAAATTCCATGTATTATAATTATTATTATTAAGATGTTCTACGTGCGTTCGCACTCAAGATCTCAGTTTATAGTCTCATCTGAAGGACTTTTGGGGAGAGTGGATTCTGAACTGATGTTAACTCCAGGGGAAAATATCCCCTTGAACGGGAATCAAACCCAGGTCGTCAGATTGCGAGTGCAATGTTCTAACCACTAGGCTATCCCTTGTGTGTTGTGGTGTGTTGTGTGGTGTGTGTGTGTGTGTGTGTGTGTGTGTGTTTTGTGTGTGTGTGGTGAGGAGTACCAAGGACACATTGTATGACATGGTTAGGTTGATTAGTGATTTTTCCTCTAGCTCTCAGTCTCACTCAAGTTTAGTCTTAGCAGACCATGCATGTCAGTTTGCTTAATTTCAAGAATGGTTCTGAACATATACTCTGATCTGGACAAGATAGTCATGACACAGCAGCCACAAAGACTAAACTGAGCTTTCAATAATAAATCATTTATTATTGAAATGTAAGAGATTGTTCTGCTGTTAATATATATGTATTGTTGAAGCGTTCGTACTGTTAGAACTCTGCTAACATAATAAAATAAAATATTCCTACATGATCTTTCCAGTGATTTCCTGATTCTGCCGGGCTGTATTGACTTCACTGCTGATGAAGTGGTAAGACAGCATTTTCTTTTTGCTCATTTTTGTTTTTTAATCGTCTGTCCCACCCACTCTGTTTTCTGTGGTTTAGTGTCATTTGAGCTATACTCCCTGTAGTCTATTGGCCGAGTCTATTTACTATTCATGCATTTAATGATTTATACAAAAGATGAACATATTACTAAGAAAAAAAAAGAGAATGAAAGAAAGGATAAAGGGCAACATTAAAAAAAAAAAAATCCTCTATGGTGCTGTCTGCTGTTAGAGCCAGAAAACTAGTGGATGAACATTATTATTGATTTTCAGGTCAAGTCAAGCCAAGTCAAAACACTTCAATCATCCCATGAAGGGCAAAGTTCTACAGTACTGACAAGCACATTGATACGTATCATTATCTTGAAAGACGCAAGAATTTTTAGAAAGCTACATTTCATATTGGTATTAACATTCCAAGATAACTTCAGATAAAAGTATCTCTCACACACACACACAAACCCATCTGATTTTTATGCCAACTGCAGCCAAGTGGTTAACTCCATACCAGCAAAAAAAGAGAAAAAAGTGTAAGTCACTAAGTGTACCATAAGTGCAGGCTCAACAGGACATCATGGAGGTGTCCTCTGAAGGGATCTTCCTCCCCCCCCCCCCTTCCCCCTCCCTTCCCCATGAAGTTAACATTGGGTCTAAACTCTAATACTGTAATATTAGTGATTTACATCATTTGTCTGCAAATTCTGTGTATCAGACTATAAGTAAATCAAGGTTCAATTGCACAATGTACTGTAAACGAATGAAACAAAACAAGATCACCATTACACTCACTCTAAAAATGTCTATATATTCACTTTTGTAGAGAAGAAAACCAGCTACAAGTTGATGCTTAACATGAACACACCTTGTATGCCATAGATCTGTATAATAGTGTATTGTACAATTTGGAGAAGGATGGGTTCTAATATGTTTGCCTGACCATATCTCTCTCTCTCTCTTATATATATATGTATATATATACCCAGCTGTAAATGGGTACCTGCTTCTTTAGGGTCAGGGAAGGTAAAGCAGCGAGAGAGAGGAGATGGGCGCCGCCATCAATATGCTGGCCCCTTGAGAAGTTTAAGTCTCTGACGCCTCATTCCCTACGACCACATAGGTTATGGGACACCTTTACCTTTACTATATATATCTTTTGCTTGAATCTTTCATTGACTCCTCAAAGAGTTAATGGAGAAGTCAAGTCATCTAACCTAGTCTTCCAGAGTGAAAACAACTCATCGACAACAACTAAAGAAATGTAAGACCTGTGTGATTTAGTATTGAAGATCTATGACCAGCTGCTTCTTCTTTTTCTTCTTCTTTGTTGAACGCTCAGACAGCAACCACCATGTCTGTATTATGAGTGAAGATGCGTTGCACTGCCCGTCCAGCGCCCGACAAGTCAGGCTTAAGCACACCCGACCTTGGCATGGTGGAGAATTGATTTTAAAAAAATGTCTTTCTGGGGAAAAAAGGCAGACAGGAGAATGGACCAATTAGGAAGATAATAGACAAGAAAAAGATGACAGGGTGAAAAAGAACAAGGCAGAAACAAAGAGACAGAAAAGATGGAATTCCTAGCACAGAATTTCTAGAAGATCATGGGGATGGTATTTATACTGAAGGGCTCCCTGCATCCCCATCAGGGGAAGGAGGAGGGGGAGGGGGATGATCCAGTGAAGGGGGAGGGGGGGGGTATGATCCAGTGATAGTTTTGTATGAAGGGAGTTGACGGTGTGTGGGCAGGAACTGACGTCGGCCCTGACCAAAAAGATCACCCTGAAGGCACCACTGGTGTCTTCTCCTATGGACACGGTCACAGAGTCACAAATGGCCATTGGCATGGCGGTGAGTAGTATGTGTGTGTGTGTATGTATGTGTGTGACTGTGTATGTCGTGTTTGTGTATATATGTACATACATGTTGTGTGTGTGTGTGTGTGTGAAAGTCAAAGTCCAATTTTTATTTCCAGATGGTACTTTTGTGTGTGTGTGTGCACGCGCGCATGTGTGTATGTGCGTGTGCGCACGCACACGTGAGTTCATGTGTCACTGTGCGTGCGTTTATGCTGAAAATTATGTTTTACTGTATTGCTATGCCGTGTCATATTTTGTTGCATTCTGCGATTACCATGCTGCTGTTAATGCTATGTTTGTTATACATGTGCAGCTGTGCGGTGGGGTTGGAGTGATTCATCACAATTGCACTCCAGAATTTCAGGCTAATGAAGTGCGACGAGTAAAGGTCAGTGAATGCTTTTCAATCGTGGGGCTGTGTCGTGTATTGTGTATGGTATGAAAGAAAATGTGTTGAATTGGACTGAGGATCTGTTGATAGCTGTTAAGAGATGGCTGGGAGTAAATGGAGGTGGGGGGTGGGGGAGGGGGGTAGCTTATAGAATAAAATGATAGGAGGGATACTGTCAATGATTTAGATGTAATGAGAATGGGATTTACTTAAAAAATGTGGTGTTAAACGGCATTTTATTTAGCCTTAAAAACCAACTGGTTGTTTCTGTATTGAAAGTGGTTTTCTTATGATTATTTTCTTTCTTTGTCTCTTTCTGTATTTAATTTCTGTCAGTCTTCAGAAGACTACAGTTGAGTTAGTACAAAACTAGTTAATTCAGGGTGGTTTTTGTTGAGTTTTTTTGTGTTTTTGTCTTTTAAAAACAGTTTTTTCTTAATTTCATATTTAATTGAACAAAGGACAATGCAAACAGACTTGAAGAAATGGGAGTGTGACATACAATAGTAAAGCCAAAGACCTCCAGAACTCATCTTTGTTTTTTTTTAATATTCAGTCATTTCAGGGAAGCTTTGTGTACTATTAAATATGCTGACTTTTGTTTCCTATGTAAATTATGAGTTGTTGTTGTGAAACTACAATTGAAATTGTCTGCACTTCTGTTAAGTAAGTGTTTTTATCCTTATTGAAAGTATTTGAGAGATATTCATTTAACAGTTGTTGTGTTGTGAAGAAGGGGTGTATGTGAAGGCATTGATACTGTTCATGATACTTGAAACTGTCTACTTTTCAGCAACTTCGATTCCGTTTACCAGTAAGTGACTTGCATACCCAGCTGTCATCCCTGACCAATAGAGCAGTCAGCAACTCTAGCTTCATCAGAAAGCCAGGATCATTTTTAGGAGTTATGAGAAATAGTATCTTCTTTTTTCATTGATGGTTGGCTGGGTATTGATACTAGAAATGACTGAGTTGTGAAATCTTTGTTTTAATCTGAATACAATACAGCTGGACACAGGTTAAGTCTGAGCTTTCATCATCATGAAGTAGGTGACAGTCTTGATATGGCCTCTGTGGTTGGAGGAATATACCTGTTTACATTATAGTTGGATTGGATGCTTTGTTTTCTTGATCTCTCTTTCTGACTCATTCATTTGCAGATATGCAGAAACATGTAATACATATTTACAATACATCTATAGGCATGTACATTCATTCACACACACACAGTCTTAGTTATAGACTCTCTCTCTCACACCCACCCACACACACACACACGCATATGCTCTCCCTCATGCTCACACACACACTACATACACACACTTATTTCTGACAGTTCAGAAACTGTAATGCTTCAGAGACATAATGGTATCAAATGGATAGTATAGTCTGCACAGAATCTGCATGTCTTGAACTGCAGAAGCAGTGATGATACGCTTCTGCTGGAAAAACGATTCACTCTGTGCTCTGTACTGTCACCATGCACCAACATGCTATTTCTAGGGACAGAATAATCGGGAATAAACATCCTTGCTCAGCCTGGATCCGCTCAGCCGTAAAAAGACACATCAGCAGAAGACAGCAGAATTGAGCCTCCTCCCTCCTTTCCTTTGTCCATCCCACTGTTGCAGTAACATCGTGCACCAAACACTTTTAGAAGTGATCATCAAAAAATGCAGTAAAGTGATTCCTGAATCAGAATGTTTTGTGTTAATAGGAGGTTATTCACTAACATGTAAAATGAAGTATGTAAAGAGTATGGGTTTCCAGAGAGTGAGTTTTTTCTAGAGAGGTTTTTGTAAAGAGGTTGTGGATCCGCTGTAGCAGTGTCAGCTGTGCTTTCTGTTATAGGTCGACCCTCCGCCACAGAAGGAGTCATAGTGTGCTGCAGGTCAATTTTCTTTAGTTAACATGCTGTTATTTTGCAATGAAGAAAAGCTATTAAAAGAAAAACAAAAAAAGATTGAAAAGTGGAAAATTCAGGTGAAAAGGTATTAGAAATAGAAATTCTAGAAGTGACAAAATGAGAAATTGATAAATTTTGCGTCATAATAGGTAGTCAGGATTAGGGGTTTGGGTGTTTTACAACGTGTTTTTAAAGCTAAAGGGGACAAAAGTACGTTTTGATATTTCAGCACAAGAGAGAAGAAGGCTTATAGTTTTATAAGTCGAAATCTCAAAATCGACAACCTAACCCCCTAGCGGCAAAACAGGTCAGGTGCAGTGTGACTCATGGTGTGGAGGAGGGTCACACGTACTATATTCATGACTGTGAAGACACTAAGTGAAAGTGACTGTGGCTGGGGGATGACAGCTGGTATGCTAACTCACTATAGTCAGATTTGCTGTGCTGCGTTTACTGTCACCTGCCGTGAGAGTTGCGAGTGCTAGCGTTTTGTTTGTTTGTTTTTTCCCTTGACATTTCTGGTGCTGAGGTTTGCTGTGACTTGTACAATACTAAAAAAGTATAAATAAATAAAAATAATGTGTGAATGTTTGGAGAGATGGTTGAAATGATTTTGTAATCTTTCCTTTAAAACCCTACACCTCTGATTTTTTAAATTGTATTGTTGGTTGGTTTTCTTTATCATTCTGCTAACTAATTGAAATGACAGGTTTTGGTACCTTTTGTCAGTTTTGATCCGTATTTTAAGTCATCTTTCTGTCCTCTCTCTTCCTTGGGCTGCTGGTAACTTGGTAGATGTTTTGGTACAATGCCATGATTCCCTGTCTAGGTCCATTTCCGTAACGCACTGAACGCTGACACAAATTACGGGATCTTTAATAAGCACATTTGATCTTCTGCATATATATACACAAAGGGAATGAAAGAACTGGCAGGTCGGCTTCTTGAAGTTGAGTTTGGAGATCATAAAAATCCCCACCCTTAATTCACCAGACGCCATCAAGGTTTGTACCCTGACTTCATGGACCCAAGGATTGAGGTGGAATGGTGGTGACCACTCGGCTGTAGGGTCTGTCTGTGCCTTTGAGTTTTCTAGTCAGTTGAGAATTTGCTGTTGTGTTTTCAGATGACACCCACCCCCCCACCCCCCCCCAAAATAAACATCAACTAACCAGCCAAATAATCAAGCAGACAGACAGACAAACACACAAACAAACAGAATCAATCAACCTTTCCATCCACACACATATCTGAACCAAGCAACCAAGCTAAATAGTGTAAAGTAAACAGCCGAGCAAATAAATATAAAGTTTAATTAAACAAGTAAAGAAACAAAAGTCTTCATCTATTTTAACCAATCTTTCTTAAGCCTTTTAAAAACTGTCCATGTGTTACTAAGTATCAATTTGGACTGAAACTTGAAAGACACATGTTCATTAATTAGAGGGGAAAGGGATGATGGCAGTAATAGAACTAAAACCTGTATCACATTTGACAGATTTCCTTATCTGGTTGTTGGGTTTTGGTTTGAAAGGTTTTGTTTGTGTGTTTGTTTTTGTTTTACTGTGAGTATTTTTGTCTATCTGTGACTCCTCCATGCTAAGTTCTGTTATCAAAACTTGACTGAATGACTTCAGTGTTTAAACACGATAAATAATCTTTTTTATTTTGTCTACTCTGTGACTCCTCATTACTTATTTCTGTTATAAAAACTTGACTGAATGACTTCAGTGTTTAAACACGATAATAATCAATCATTTAGTTTTCTTGGAAACTGTAAGTGGGGCTGAAAGATGTCATGTTCTGTTTTATTATAGTAATGGTTCTGTGTAAATCTTCTGCTTGTCATATATGTACTGTCAGTATTCCTTTTAAAACAAAAATCATATGTACATGATTGTGATCATAAGAAAACTGTATACATTTGTACTTTTGAAAACTACTCTTGCACATTTTAAGATGTGCTGGAGAATGTTTGTTGTTGAAGTTGCGAAGGTATGTAATCTTAATTCCAAAAGTCAGAAGTTTTTTTTGGTTTATTTTTTGGTTTTTGTTTTTCTTTTCATCTTTAAAATTATTTTTTTGATACTGATTGTTTATCTCTCCTTTTCTTTATTTGTCTGAGTTTGGGGAGGGTTTTTTGTTTTTATGTATTTATTTATTTTTTATTATTGTTATTATTATTATTTTTTTTTACTGTTGTTTAGCTGTTCTATTTTTCCTGTCATTCAACAGCAGTGACACACTCGCACATACACACGCATGCACGCACCCCCTTCCCCCCCCCCCCCCGACACACACACACACACAGACACATGTACATACACATGTACACACACACACATTTGTGCTCTCTCTCTATCTCTGTCTCTGTGTCGCAGTGTCTGTCTCAGTGTGTGTGTGTGAGTGTGTGTGTGTGTGTGTATGCGTACGTGCATACGTTCTTCAACTGGGTGTCACAGTGTGTGTGTGTGGTGTGTGTGTGTGTGTGCATGCGTGCGGGCATACGTGCATGTGTGTGTGCGTGCGTGCGTGTGCACACATGCATGCACACTCGCACATGCATGCACTTGTTACAGGCTTGCTTACAGCCCCCATTTCACTACTGGTATGATCCAGCAGCTACCATAAACTAAAGCAACAATGCTTCCTTTTACTTCCATTCCCCCATTGTATCTTGCCTATGGTGATCAAGTTTGTATTTTAAGACAATTCTTGTTGGCTTTCTTTTTTAGATGTGAAATGTGTGAATTTGAACTCTCTTTCTTCATATCCTGCAGTGATTTCTGATTCTGGCTAGAGTTGCTAACATGTGTGACATGCAATGGCCTCTTCCCCTCCCCCCTCCTCCCCTTCCCCCTCTTCCCTTCCCCCTCCCCCTCAACCCCCACTTTGACACCAACTCTAAACTCCCTTTGCTTGCCATATATCCCATTTCACTTCTTCTGCCTATTGGCTTTCTTCATAACCACTTCTGATATATCCAGTCCACCATCATTGGTGGCTGAGTGTAGTATCCAGTCCACTGTTGGTGGCTGAGTGTAGTATCCAGTTCACTGTTGGTGGCTGAGTGTAGTATCCAGTCCACTGTTGGTGGCTGAGTGTAGTATCCAGTCCACTGTTGGTGGCTGAGTGTAGTATCCAGTCCACTGATGGTGGCTGAGTGTAGTATCCAGTCCACTGTTGGTGGCTGAGTGTAGTATCCAGTCCACTGTTGGGGGCTGAGTGTAGTATCCAGTCCACCGTTATTTGTGGATGAGTGTAGTATCCAGTCCACTGTTGGTGGCTGAGTGTAGTATCCTGTCCACTGTTGGTGGCTGAGTGTAATATCCAGTCCACTGTTGGTGGCTGAGTGTAATATCCAGTCCACTGCTGGTGGCTGAGTGTAATATCCAGTCCACTGCTGGTGGCTGAGTGTAATATCCAGTCCACCGTTATTTGTGGATGAGTGTAGTATCCAGTCCACTGTTGGTGGCTGAGTGTAGTATCCAGTCCACTGTTGGTGGCTGAGTGTAATATCCAGTTCACTGTTGGTGGCTGAGTGTAGTATCCAGTCCACTGTTGGTGGCTGAGTGTAGTATCCAGTCCACTGTTGGTGGCTGAGTGTAGTATCCAGTCCACTGTTGGTGGCTGAGTGTAGTATCCAGTTCACTGTTGGTGGCTGAGTGTAGTATCCAGTCCACTGTTGGTGGCTGAGTGTAGTATCCAGTCCACTGTTGGTGGCTGAGTGTAGTATCCAGTCCACCGTTATTTGTGGATGAGTGTAGTATCCAGTCCACTGTTGGTGGCTGAGTGTAGTATCCAGTCCACTGTTGGTGGCTGTGTGTAGTATCCAGTCCACTGTTGGTGGCTGAGTGTAATATCCAGTCCACTGCTGGTGGCTGAGTGTAATATCCAGTCCACTTCCTAATTGAAAAAACTCATGCCAAGGTCGGATGCACTGGGCCTGATATGTCAGGCGCTTAATGGTAGCGCAAAACATTTTCGCTGATATAACAGACAACAATAGTTGCTGTCTGAGTGGTACGATGAAGATGAGGAAGAAGAAGAAGAAGAAGGAGAAGAAGAAGGAGGAGAAGAAGAAGAAGGAGAAGAAGAAGGAGAAAGGGAGGGAGGGAGGGAGGGAGGGAGGGAAGGAAGGAAGGAAGGAAGGAAGGAAGGAAGGAAGGAAGAAGAATTTCCAAAAGTTATTGCTGTTTGCTTGATAAACTCTGAACAAATGGAATCTAAAGGTAAATATGGAACTCTGAATTGATTACAACTGCACTCTTATTTTGTTTTTGTCTTGCTGTGAAACTTTGTTCAAGGTTGTTCTTCCCTATGAATTTTCTTGGTTTGTTATTTTATTTAATTCCACTTGAATCATCTGAAAGTTTGGGGTAGCCTGAAAATCAATTCTTCTTCTGCAGCATTTTTTTCTGACAGATGTTGATTGCGTATTTAGAATTTCAGTGTGATCATTGTGAAGTGTGATATTTCTCTTGCTTTACTAGTTTGCTTGTGTGGCAGATTTTAAAAAAAATGTACAGTGTTGTTGAATGAGTGAAAGGCAGATTTTTACGTGTTACACAGATGAAATATCATCTTTAATATTTTTATGAACTTGTATTGGATTTTACTTTTTTTTTTAATTACTGTGAATTTCCCATGTTCTGCTATGTCTTCAGGTAATTTACATGTTTTCTCCTTTATTTTGAGTGACAAGTCATTTTATTTTCAGTAAATAAAAAATGCAGTGATAAAAAGTGATAATGATGATGTCTTTTGTGCTCTTCCAAATTATTGTGTGGTCATGGCACACTTTACTAGCGGTTTGAAACAACATGTAAGAAGGAAGGTGGCAGGACGGTTAAGACGTTTGCCTGCCTAACAAGTAAACCGTGAGGTTTTGGGATCGATTCCCAGCCATGCCTTTTCTTCCCAGTTTGGCGTGAAATCGAACTGACATGTCCTAGACATGAGACTATCAAAGCAAGGTCCCCTGTGCAAAATACGCGCTGAACATTTTGTCCACACGTTTAAAAACCTGTTCTGCTTTTGGGAAAAGTAGGTCATTTGGTGCTGGATGACAACATTCTTTTAACGTGCGTGCTCACAGGTGTCGTGTCAAGACACTATCCCCAAAGTCGGAATGTGACTGCCTAAATGGAGTGAAAAAGAATGGTTGCATTCGCAAAAGTCTCACCGTTGGTGAACCTCGGAGCCCCAGATGAACAGCAAAGAAAAAAAAGAAAAAGAAAAAAGAAACAACACATCCACCGGAACTTGTGCACAGATATCTGTATAGACTTCTTTCCTAACTTTCTCATGATCTGTGATTTCAGAAGCTTTACTTCCTGTTGTGTTCTCATAAAAGGCATGGACAAAATCATGAAAGTTGAGACAGACAGACACACACACACACACACATATACCCACACATACACACGCACATACACATGCACATACACACACATACACACACATACACACACACACACACACACACACACACACACACACACACACACACACACAGAGGGACAGTAGCACATGACTTTATCTACTTATGTACTGCACCTTTCATTGAGATATAAATTATTTATTTATTTACTTTATTTATTTATTCTTTTATTTTGAGGATAATGGAATAAGCACTTATGTGCTTTTTTACATCCAGTCCCTGTGTGTATGCAGTTTTGTCAATTTTGTCATCCGTTCCCACCAGCCCACCTACTCTTCCAAAATGCAGAACGGGTTTTAACATGTGCGCAAGATGTTCTGCATGCGTTCACACACGGGACATCATCCAAAGGACTTTGTGTGGGGATGGAAGGGGGTGGTAGGAAGGAGTGGAACCGGCACTGAAGTGAACTCCAGAACAAGAAAATCCTCTTCAAACGAGATCCAAACCCGGGTCAGCAGCAGATCGCGAGCGCATCGCTCTGACCACCATATCCCGCTAGATCTGTCCGTCGTGTTAATCCCGCCTGTCCCCCTCCTCCTCCTTTTCCCTGCACACAGAAGTACGAGCAAGGCTTCATCCTGGACCCTCTGGTGATGTCGCCCGCGCATCGCGTGTCGGACGTGCTGGAGGCCAAGAAGCGCTACGGCTTCTCGGGGATCCCCGTCACGGAGAAGGGCCACATGGGCCAGCGCCTGGTGGGCCTGGTCTCCCAGCGAGACCTCGACTTCCTCACTCCCGATCAGTACGATACGCCCTTGTCGGAGGCGAGTCAACCCAGTGATGGTGGTCGGTGGGTGGTGGTGGTGGTGGGCGGTGATGGTGGTGGGTGGTGGTGGTGGGTGGTGGTGGGTGGTGGTGGGTGGTTTTGGTGGGTGGTGGTGGAGGTGGGTGGTGTGTGGTGGTGGGTGGTGGTGGGTGGTTTTGGTGGTGGGTGGTGTGGTGGGTGGTGGTGGTGGTGGTGGTGGGTGGTGGTGGTGGTGGGCATGGTGGTAGTGATGATGATGGTGATAATGATGATGATGGTGATGATGATAATGATGATGATGATGGTGGTGGTGGCAATGGCGATGGTGATGGTGATTGTGATGATGGTGATAATAATGGGGATGATGATGCTTACGGTAATGGCAATGGTGATGACTGATGGTGGTGGGGATGATGGTGGTGGGGATGATGGTGATGATGACAATGGTGATGATGAAAATGGAGAATTGTGTTGTTGTGTTTGTTGTATTGTGTGGGTTTGTTGTTGCAGTGTAGGTACATCTTGGATGTAATCTTAGTGTTCATGGTGGCGGTGATGATGGAGGTAGTTCAGTCACCACCACCACCACCACACTGCTAATTTCTCTTGTCTTGTAGGGGGGAAAGAAGTGTAATAACCCCCCCAAAAAAAAAAACAACAACAATAAACCAACAACAAACAAACAAAAAACCCAACAACAACCCAACAAATAAAAAAACTGTTCACTGATTCACTGACTGTATGCCCACACCTGCAAGTTGCGGTATTGTTGAATTTCATACATGTGACCCCGGGGGGGGTTATGTTTTGTTCTGGAAATAAACGTTGAGTCTTGTGGCCTGGCCTGCAGGTGATGACGAAGTACGAAGACCTGATCGTGGCCGGCAATGGGGTGACACTGAAAGAGGCCAACAGCATTCTGCAGCAGAGCAAGAAAGGTGACTGTTACATGTGTACAGTATCTATCTATCTATCTGTCTGTCTGTCTGTCTGTCTGTATATCTATCCATCTATCCATCTATCTATCTATCTAATCTATTATCTATCTATCTATCTATCTATCTGTCTATATCTATTTATATCTATCTATCTATCTATATCTATCTATCTGTCTATCTACATCTATTTATATCTATCCATCTATCTATCTATCTACATATATATATCTATATGTCTATCTATCTGTCTATCTATCTATCTATCTACCTACCTACCTATCTATCTATCTATCTATCTATCTATCTATTTATCTATATCCAAATCTATATATCTGTATCTATCTATCTATCTATCTATCTATCTATCTATATATATATATATATATATATATATATATATATATATATATATATATATATATATATATATATATATATATATATATGTGTATGTACAGGAACATGAAATGGGTGAATTGGGAAGAAAAGAGAGAGAGAAAGAGAGAGTGAGAGAGAGCTGGCTCTGAAAAGATTTATTCATGAAGGGGCTCTTGGCCCGTACATGTAAAGGAAAATAGGGAAATGAAATGAGTGGATAGGGAAGAAGACAGTGACAGAGATTGTGCCGTAATCATAATGTCCACCTGCAATAATCTCATAGTCTAGTAGACTGAAGATTCTGCAACCAGCGTCCTCCACTCCTCGCAGTTTTCTTAATGTCATTTGTCATTTATTTGCAGGGAAGCTTCCCATTGTGAACGAGGCAGGAGAACTGGTGTCTCTTATAGCTCGCACAGACACCAAGAAAAACAGGGAGTTCCCTCTGGCTTCTAAAGATGAACGGTAACATTGTTGTCATCAGTGTGTGTGTGAGTGTGAGTGTGTGTGTGTGAGTGTGTGCATGCATCTATACATGTCTGTGCATACTATTTGAGTATGAGTTTTTATGACTCAAATTTTGTTTAACCCTCTTGTCCCCGATCCGGCCGCAGCCAACAGTAACGGAGGCTGCCACTAGATTCCAATACG
The DNA here is from genome assembly GCA_028751875.1 of Rapana venosa. Classification (NCBI taxonomy): domain Eukaryota; kingdom Metazoa; phylum Mollusca; class Gastropoda; order Neogastropoda; family Muricidae; genus Rapana; species Rapana venosa. The sequence continues at coordinate 5,750,245 of CM054146.1, forward strand.
ACTGCAGCTGACAGTTGGTGCTGCCCACGTGGGCAGTACTTTTCCATCACACACAGACCTCGTGGTTTTCACACTATGTGTCTGAAAATTGGTGGGGCGATGCAGGGAGGGTGTCAGAGGATGCCAGTGATAAATTTAGACCACTAACATGCGTGTAGTGGGTAGGGAAGGAAGAAATAACAGCCAGCGACCGGAACGCTTTTCAGTGGTGCAGCGTGGCGGAAAAAAATGGCGTTTTCTTTCGTAGCAGACGATTCATCTGATTAGCGAGACGATAAATTTAATGTTATTGTCTTGGAAGTAGAAACATTTGAACGAGAATTGTTAAGTTAGTCCGATATTAAACGATTACGAGGAAGAGGAGGAAGGAAATGCTGCAGTTAGGGAGAAGAGTGAGCCAGAAAATAACGTGACACGGCACATTCCTGACCTGTGCTACACACACTGACTGTGGAGAAATTTGACCTCCCGGCCGGTCCGCGGCATAGACGCCTGAAAGCGTGATGCCTTTTGAGTGTTTTCTCATTATTACCACACTTTTGCTTTGAAACTGCAATGGCAGAAACGAACAGATATGCTGATAATGAAAATAGCAAGAAGGAAAATAAAATAGGTCTCCGTCTGCCAAGGTTCGACAGGTGAGAGCAATGGGTACACCCCCCCCCCCCCCCCCAAACACACACACACACATACCTAATTTTTGCTTTTTGTGATGTGATGTGACCCTGTGCCACCACTATGACTACTTTAGAGACTACCAACATTAAAATTTTGTAGAGTTACAGAAGTTCTGTGTTGTTTTGAATTTGTCACACCTGTGCTGTGACAATGGTGACAGTGTGACAGTCATGTACAATAATACACTTCTGTACACTTAACAAACATGTGGTAGCACACGCAGATATGAACTGCAGTATAAAGGTCACATGTCAATTGAATATGACTTGTTTTCAAAAGAAAAAATAGTTAAACAAAACTTCTGTCTCCTCGAGACATACCATAAAACAACAGGTGCTATGGGGACATTGTGTGACACATCCTTGAAGTTCTATTGCACATAACTATTGGTAAACACATCAGCTGGGTATCACTTCCTTATTCGACACTAATATGCTTGAACTATTGTCAAATCCATGCAGGATTTGCTGTTTTATCATATATACCATATTTTTACCTGTGATTGGTGACAAATAAGGTGACAATGACAAGACATCTGGTGACCAGACACATAAACTTGCGCCTAAATGCAAGTACAAAGACATGCCTAGCTTGTGACAAAATTTCAGCTTGATAACTTGTCATGCACACACGCAATTGTCTTAGGAGTAAAGTAAGTCAGATGGAGGTAGAAAACCTGCAAAGAATTCAAAATCTACAGGCAGTTTAGCTCTGTAGAATCCAACAACAAGAGTGTTAAACCAGCTGGAGTGTGCTGTTATCTTGTTCTTGTTCTTCTTCATCTAACTCTCAGACAGCAAGTATTGTTGTCTCCCATATGACGAGTGAAAAGGCCTTGAGCTGCCCTTAAACACCTGACAAGTCAGGCCCAGCACAGCCAGCTTTGGCGTGGGAGAGAATTAAAAGTCTTCCTGGAAAAAAAGGCAGGAGGAGAACGGACCAAGAAGGCAGAAAATCGACAAGAAAAGAAGTGACAGGTAAAAAAGGAGTTATGTAGAAACAAGGTGGGGAGGGATAGAAGAGAGGAAATTCCTAGCACAGAAATTTTAGAAGGTGGGAATGCTGTTTACACTGACAGCTTCCTGGCTTCCCCTCAGGGGGGAAAAAGCTGTTATCTTGCAGTGTTTTGTTTTGTAAGTAAGTAAGTCAGTCTTCAATTTTAACGTCTTTCCACTTTAAGTGATACCAGACGGATTCGTTTTGTTTGTTTTGTTTTGTCCTTGCTCAGAAAGCAGCTGCTGGTGGGAGCCGCGGTCAGCACTCAGGAGAGCGACAAGAAACGTGTGGAGCAGCTTGTGCAGGCTGGGGTCGACTTCATCGTCTTGGTGAGAGGATGGGACCACATCAATTATGTGACGCTCCCCCACATGATCAGTGCCATTGTCCTGGAGACCAGTTTTTGATTGTTAGCATGTTATCAGATCGGCAGTGAAATATGTATTTATTTATTTTTATTTATTTTATTTATTCTTCTATATCGAGGATAATGGAATAAGCAATTATGTGCTTTTTTTACATCCAGTCCCCATTCAATATGCAAAGAAAAAGATTGAAAGCTGGACAGTTGTGTGGAAAGTTATGACAAGTGTAAAATGCTGGACTCCAGGAAGTGACAACGGGAGGACAGGATTGATTCTGCATCGCAGTAGGTGGTGGTCAGGATGAGAGGCTGGGTGGGTTTTTTTAAAGGCGTTTTTAAAGCAAGAGGACAGAAAACGATGCCTGAGTGCTTCAGTGCAAGGTAGAAGAGAGCTTACGGTTGTCTAACCAGTTGAAATCGCAAAATCGAGAACCTGACCTTCACCTGCCTAAAATGGCTCCTAGTGGAAAAATGGGCCGGGTGCAGTGTGACTCATTTTGTGGTAGAGTGTCACCAATGAGGTTTCGTTTTGTTTCTGGTTTTGTTGTTTTTGATATTTATTTTTGTAAAAAACTAGATTATACTATTTTGATCTATAGGCCATAACTGCTGCTATACTGTTGTCGTTACAATTATTACACATGCAAGTGTCACCATTACTAATTTTATAGCTACTATTTGCTCAGTAAAACAAGCAAAAGTGAATTGTTGGTTTGCCCACAAAAAAAAAAATTCCAAGACAGTGAACAGTTTAAAAGGTAGTAACCCATATTTCCTTCCTGTGTTTTTGCCCTTTTCTTATTATGAAAATTTTGCACAGTCACACATGCTTAAACCCCCCCCCCCCCCCCTCCCCAACCTGCAAAAAAAGCTGTATGATCTTGCACTACTTCCTTCAGCCATGCACAGGGTTAGAAAAGAGAAGTGGAGTGGAAGGGGTTCCCTTCTTTTTCCTCACCTTCTTTTTCCTCCATACTGCCCTGCTTCTGTGGGCGTGTGCTGAAGGGCAAGGCAGTCTTTGTTTATCATAAACAATAATAATAATAATAAGAAGAAACGGAATTTATATAGCACTGTATCTTGCACAGACAAATCAAAGCGCTTGCACTCAACTCATTCTTACACAGTCATGCAACCAATAGTAAGTAATAGTTCTAACAAGTCCAAATGCACACACACACACACACACACACACACACACACGTTATACACTTTGGCAGGGTGATGGAATTTTTGGCTGTTGAAAAGCAGGGACAGCCATGAAATGAAACAGGAGAGGAAATTCTTAGGTTTGAAACAAATATGTCTTGAGGCCAGATTTAAAAGTGTCACAAGAAGGTCTTTGGCGAAGAGAGATAGGGAGGCCATTCCAAATGGATGGACCAGAAACAGAGAAAGAGCGACGGCCAAGCAGGCCGACCAACCTCTCCCCTTTCTTTCTCATGGACAGAGAGCGTGCGGATAAGCAGGAACACCCTTTCTGATGTGTGTTTGCTTTTTCAAGCCCGCAATTGTGAGTGGTAGTGTGACCGTAGCCAAACACTGACACGGATGTTGCAGTCTTGAACTCACTTTGTGGGAACATTTCTGATTGGAATCTTTGTCATGCAGTCAGCTGTTTCTGTGCCATGAACATTCCCGACTGGGAATGTGAGATTTATTCTTTTAATTCAAGGATTTATTTTTATTTAATTAATTTTTTTATTTTCGAGGATGATGGAATAAGCACTTGTGTGATTTTTTACATCCAGTCCCCATGTGTATGCAGTTTTGTACATTTTGTCATCTGTTCCCACGGGCACACAATGACCTACTCTTCCGAAAACGATAATGGAATAAGCACTTATGTGCCTTTTTTTGCTTTTTGTTAACATCTAGTCCCTGTCTGCATGGCGTTTTATAGACTTTGTCATCCATTCCCACTGGCGCACAATAGCCTACTCTTCCAAAAGGTGGAGCAGGTTTTAACTTAGCCAGTTGGCATACCAAGGGGTGGCCAGTTTGTGTGGCAAAGGAAAGACATTAAAATCCTGTGGGTCATGAAGTAGTGGCCAGTGTGTGAGGAAAAGGAAAGACATTAGAATTCTGTGGGTCATGAGGTAGCGGCCAGTGTGTGTGGAAAAGGAAAGACATTAGAATTCTGTGGGTCATGAGGTAGCGGCCAGTGTGTGTGGAAAAGGAAAGACATTAGAATTCTGTGGGTCATGAGGTAGCGGCCAGTTTGTGTGGAAAACTAAAGACATTAGAATTCTGTGGGTCATGAGGTAGTGGCCAGTTTGTGTGGCAAAGGAAAGACATTAGAATCCTGTGGGTCATGAGGTAGTGGCCAGTTTGTGGGGAAAAGGAAAGACAGTAGAATCCTGTGGGTCAGGAAGTTGCAGGTGTGCATCTTGGCCGTGTGAGGTCAGTGTGGGAAGGGATGACAACATTTACAAAACCACACACACACACACAGGGACTGGATGCACACAAAAAAAAGAGCTCACGGGTGTTTATTCCATTATCCTCGAAATAAAAAATAATAATAATAACAAAAATAACATTTTAAAATGTGTGCTAACAGTCTCTTTTGACTATGTACATGTATGTATGTATGTATGTAATGTACATGTCATGTCATGTCATGTCATGTCATGTATGTATGTAATGTTGTTGTTGTTGGCAGGACTCTTCTCAGGGCAACTCCATCTTCCAGATCGAGATGCTGTGTGGTCAGAAGACTCCTTTGCAGGCATCAGCATGGTAGACACTGCCTGTTACAGGTTCCTGTTGCAGCTCATTGCATTTCCTTGCCTTCTCCGCCCCCCCCCTGCTTTCCGTTCCTTTGCTTCCGTTCCTTTGCTTCAGTTCCTGCTCCTTTCTTTGCTTCCGTTCCTTTGCTTTCCGCTCCTTTGCTTTCCGCTCCTTTGCTTTCCGCTCCTTTGCTTTCCGTTCCTTTGCTTTCCTTTCCTTTGCTTTCTGTTCCTTTGCTTTCCGTTCCTTTGCTTTTGTTTCTTTGCTTTCCGCTCCTTTGCTTTCCGCTCCTTTGCTTTCCGCTCCTTTTGCTTTCCGCTCCTTTGCTTCCCGCTCCTTTGCTTCTGTTCCTTTGCTTTCCGTTCCTTTGCTTTCCGCTCCTTTGCTTTCCGCTCCTTTGCTTCCCGTTCCTTTGCTTCCCGTTCCTTTGCTTTCCGTTCCTTTGCTTTCCGCTCCTTTGCTTTCCGTTCCTTTGCTTTCCGTTCCTTTGCTTCCCGTTCCTTTGCTTTCTTTTCCTTTGCTTTCTGGCCATGGTGTCTGTCTTTCTACAGTCACAGGATTCAGGGCAATCTCTGTCGGGAATGTGTGGGTGGGTGGGAGTGTGGGTGGGGTGTGTGGTGTGTGTGGGCGGGGGGAGGCGTGTGTGTCTGGTGTGTGTGTGTGAGTGGGGTGTGTGTGTATGTGTATAACTGTGTGTGTGTGTGTGTAGGTTGTGTTTGCATGTATGTGTGAGTGAGTGAGTGTGTGTATGTGAGTGAAAATCAGATCTGAGACACACTTTTTATTTATTTGTTTATTCTTACATTTTTTCTTATATTTGGCTTTTATTTTCTTTCCTTTTTTGTTGACAAGGACAACAGTTTATTGTGGTAAGCTTTTTACATGCTATTTATTACTTTTGGTGGTCTTGTAATCTTAAAAAAAAAATGTCATGATAAATTTTCAAACTTATAATCCAATCAAACCTGTTACGTAGTATTGTGAAATGTTTTTGGCTTTGTAATTTTTCATGTGCATGACCTGCTATCAATACTTTCATTTTTTAAAGAAAAGATTATATGTATCTGTTTCTAAAAAGTAATTGTGGGAATACCGTGGTCACCTCATTATTTCCCTGTTTACCTTAACAATTCATTGCAGACATATGACGACTTTACAATACCACTGCAGGTAACATACATGTGATTCTAACCAGCTGTCAACACTGTCTTGTCACAACCAGAGTAGATGATGTAGCCGCACACTGGGACATGCTGGTGAAAATGCCCACAAGACTTTCGAAGGAAGATTGCCTATGTATTATTTTCATGTCTAAGGGGATGGGATAGCTTAGGGGTTTGAAGCACTGCACAAGCCAAGGTTAAGCAGCGTCGAGTGTGTTTACCACTTGGATGGTGACTGATTTGCAGCCTTGGCTCAGTACAGTCCCCAGTTCCCCAGCTGTAATGGGTACCTGCCCTCTTTAGGGTCAGGGAAGGTAAAGCAGTGAGGGAGAGGAGATGGGCGCCGCCCTCAATATGCTGGCCCCTAGAGAAGTGAGGTTTCTGACGCCTCGCTGCCCTACGACCTTATAGGTGATGGGACACCTTTACCTTTTTATGTTACCAGTTGTGACGGCTGCTCAGGCGAAGAACCTGATTGATGCTGGGGCAGACGGACTGAGGGTCGGGATGGGCAGCGGGTCCATCTGTATCACACAGGAAGGTGTGTTGTGGTAACTGTCTGTTCACATTGTTGTTTTCATTGTTTGCTTATTGTTTGCTGTAAAGCCTTAAGGAGAAGGGGCAGGACCCTTTTTGAATTTTGATTACTTTTTAATTGCCCTGTTCTTAAAGATTTGTATATAAAAAAAGGAACAGGTATGAACTTAAGAAGGAAGGTGGCAGGACGGTTAAGATGTTCACCTACTTAACAAGTAAACTGTGAGGTTCTGGGTTCGAGTCCCAGCCTTGTCCTGTCTTCCCAGTTTGACAAGAAATTCAACTGTAATGTCAAAGTCCATCTGATGAGTTTTGTCACACAAGGCCCTGTGTGCAAATGTACACAGAATATCTGACACACATGAGGAAAAAAAGCAAACTTGTTCCACCTTTTGGAAGAGTAGGCCATTTCATGCCAGTAGGAACGGATGACAAAATTTGAAATAATGCATGCACACAGGGGCCGTGGTTAGACACCATGCTGGAAGTTGCAATGTGGCTACCTGAATGGTGGGGAGAGAATCGGTCACATCTATCTGTCTGTCTGTCTGTCTGTCTGTCCCGTAGTCTGACGACCGTGGGGGCACCCTCAAAGACTCAACAACCAGTTCCCTCCATTCCTCTCTCTGTTCTGCCTTTCTCAGGGTTTTGTTGAGTTCTAGGCCTGTCCATTCGCTGATGTTATCCTCCCAGCTCTTCCTTGGTCTGCCTCTTCTTCTTCCTCCTTGGACAGTGCCTTGTAAAACTGTCTTTGCAAGTCCTTTGGATCTTGTGACATGCCCATACCATTTAAGTTTACGCTTTTTCACGATCGTTAGAAGGTTCTCATAGGGTCCAATGGTTTGCTGGATTCTGTTATGCACGCTTTCGTTGCTTATGTGGTCTTTGTAGGAGATGCCAAGGAGTCTCCGAAAGCATCTCATCTCCACTGCCTGTACTCTTCTCTCCAAATCTGCAGTCAGGGTCCATGATTCACAGGCATACAGAAATATGGATGTGACATACATAATTAAAAAAACCACCCCCAAAACCCCATTGGTGAATCTTGGAGCTCCAGCCAAAAAACAAAACAAAGCCAAAACCCCCCCCCCAAAAAAAAAACAAGGGGAGGAGGGGGAGGGGGGAGGCTTCAAATATGGGAATGATTAAGAGTGTATAATTATATGAGTCTCAGCAATATAAACATCAATTACTGAGGCCGTTTATCACTATTGATTTATTTATTCTTTTATTTTGAGGATAATGGAATAAGCACTCATGTGCTTTTTTCATCCAGTCCCCGTGTGTATGCAGTTTTGTAAATTTTGTCATCTGTTCCAACCGGCACACAATGGCCTACTCTTCCTAAAAGCGGAACAGGTTTTAACATGTGCGCAAGGTGTTCTGCGTGGGTTCGCACATGGAGCCTCAGTTTATAGTCTCATCTGAAGGACTTTCAGGGAGAGTGGAGTCTGCTATGACTGCACAGTTGTAAGGCTACTATTGTCCTTCCTGAGGCACTGCATACACCCCTCTGCTTTGATTAATTTTTTATTTTGTATTATAAAAACCTGCCTGTCTAAATCCCCTAGTGGTAAAAAGACATTAAATCAAGGAGGAGTAAAGGGGCAAGGCCCCTTGTAAGGATGCAAGGAGCTCTTTATAAACAGCATCCCCACCTCAAAATTATGTGCTGCAAATTTTCCCTTTTTTTGTCACTCTCTGTATCTCTTTCATTAACTTATTATCCCCTCTCTCTTGTTTATTTTCTGTCCTCCTAGTCCATTTAGCAAGTTGTCAAGAAGTAAGTTTTAGGACGCTTATAGGAGAAAGACCTGGTATGTCGGTATTTGTTTCATGATTCAAACGATAGCAAGTCCTCATTCGGATAATGCAAAAACACAAGTAACTGAATCAATGAAATGATTTTAAAAAAAAGAATACATGAAAAAAAAACTTAATGAAATATAGGGAAACAAACGTAACAGAGTGGAGATGTTTCATCTCCCATCTCTGCACAACACCCCGGGTTTATAGCACAGGTCAGACAGGTGAGGATGTGGCCTCCTAACAGAGGTTGCATAAATTATACATTGCACCGCATAGGCGAAGTGTATGCAACGGAGCGGTTTTCAACCAACACCCAAGGAAACAGAGCTCACCACAATTCACAGGTGTGTCCCAATTTAGAAACGCGACACTGCCACAGGTCTCATGTTCACATGGGAAGTCATCTAATTACCATCATGTCACATGAAGTAAAATAAAACCCAACTATGAAGGGACAGGATAGCTCACTGGTCAGAGCGCTCGCTTTCCCCCAGCCAATTGTTAAGCAGCGATGAGCGTGGTTACCAAGTGGATGTGTGACCGTTTGCGTGCTTTGGCTTCAGTACAGTTCCCCCTAGTTCACCCAGCTGTAAATGGGTACCTCCCTCTTTAGGGTCAGGGAAGGTAAAGCAGCGAGGGAGAGGAGATGGGCGCAGCCCTCAATATGCTGGCCCCTAGAGAAGCTGAGATCTCTGACGCTCCCCTATGACCACATAAGTTATGGGACTCCTTTACCTAACCTTTTTTTTTTTTTATAAAGGCAAAATAAAACAAACTCTCCCATGGGGATGCCGGGAGGGGGAGGGGGGGGAGGGGGGGGCTTGTCAGTATAAATAGCATCCCCACCTTCTGGAAATTCTGTGCTAGGAAGTTCCTTTTTTCTATCCCTCTCTTTGTTTCTGCCTTGTTCCTTTTCTTCCTGTCACCTCTTTCTTGTCTATTTCCTGCCTTCTTGGTCCATTCTCCTGCCTTTTTTTCCAGGAAGACTTGGAAAAAGAACATTTCTGTCCTGCACCGAAGCTGGATATACTGGGCCCTGACTTGTCAGGTGCTTAATGCCAGCGTGAAGCATTTTCCCTCATGTATAACAGACAGCAATAGTTGGGCCTGAAACTTTTCCTCCATCCATTAGACCATGAGTGGTGGTCTGGGCGCTAGTCTTTCGGATGAGACCGAGGTTCCGTGTGTTACACAACATTTTCAGCGCACGTAAAAGAACCCACGGCAACAAGAGAGTTGTCCCTGGCAAAATTCTTAGAAAAAAAAGCCACTCTGATAGGGAAACAAATAGAGTTGCAGACCCCAAAAAATGGGTCGCGCTGCTCTTGTGGCGACATGCTCTCCCTGGGGAGAGCAGCCCGAATTTCACGCAGAGAAATCTCGTGACTTAAAGTGGTATAACATAACATAACATTCAACAAAGAAGAAGAAAGAAAGGAACTTCAAAAAGCAAACGGCTGACGGGTGGTGGTGGTGGTGGTGGTTGCAGTGATGGCGGTGGGACGTCCCCAGGCCGCGGCAGTGTACAGAGTGGCGGAGTACGCGCGGCGTTTCAGCGTGCCGGTGATCGCTGACGGGGGGCTGTCCTCTGTCGGCCACATCATCAAGGCTTTGGCCATGGGCGCCTCCACGGGTCTGTAGTTGTCTGTCTGTGATGGAGTGGGGGGGGGGGGGGGGGGGGGCACAGAATGAGGGGGAGAGGCTAGGAGATGTGTTCAATATCTCAATAGACTATCAATTTTAATTCATATTTGTCTTATCGTACACCATGTTAATAACAAATTGGTTTATGTCATAAAAATGTGTGCGAATGTTTCCAGTGTGTGTGTGTGTGTGTGTGTGTGTGTGTGTGTGTGTGTGTGTGTGTGTGTGTGTGTGTGTAGATGTTTGGGCATACTGGTGTGCGCATGAGCTGAGATATTGCTGATTTGGGGGTGCTTTTTAAATTGTAATGGATGCATGCTGATGTTCGGATACTGTGTTGTGGTATTTTTTTCTGTGATATAATGTTTACATGTCTGATGCTTTTATGTATGGCTTGTAACCCACGTGAATTTTTCTGTCTCTGAGATAATGAAGTGTTTGAATTGAATTGAATTGGGGGAGGCGGCTGGAGGGAGGGGAATGGACAGGGAGGCTGAGGGGAATATGGAGGGGGAGAGGCTGTGGGAAGGAGGGGTGGGGTTCCAATCATGCTTTGAAGCCAAGAAGTTGTTACAGAGTTATGGTAGATCAAATATCTCCACTCTGTTACAGTGGCTTTACAAGGTTCAGAGCTATATAAATTTCAAACATTATTATTTTTTTAATCATTATTATCAATGTCATCGTTATTGTTGTTGTTGTTGTTATAACAGTGATGATGGGGTCCATGCTGGCGGGGACGTCAGAAGCCCCAGGAGAATATTTCTTTTCGGACGGGGTCCGGCTGAAGAAGTACCGGGGCATGGGGTCGCTGGATGCCATGGAGGCCTTCAAAGCCAGCCAGGCCCGCTACTACAGGTACAGCGCAGCCCTGCCTCGCTCCCCTTGTTTCCCCTTTTCTACTCCAGAGATGAAACATGGTTGAACGTCGTGTCCTGAGCTTGTTTGTGACGCTTCACCGTGAAATGAGTCGCATTGCACCTGGTGCACTTTTCTGCTAGGAGCCAGTTTAGGCAGGTAGGGTTCAGGTTGTCGATTTTTCAGATTTTGACTGATCATTAAACTGTAGCCATTCCTCTACCCTGTACTGAAGTATCAAGGCATAATTTTGTTTCTTTTTGCCTTAAAACGCATTTAAAAACAACCGAGCCCTCATTCTGACCACCCAATAAAATGCAGAATTTGTCAGTGTCTCATTTTGTCACTTCCCGCAGTCTGTCATTTCAGTTTATGATAACTTTTCATAGAATGTTTCGATTTTCCATCTGTGTACTGTATTGAATAGCCTTTTCATTGCACATGAATAATAACATGTTAACAACTAAAAATTGACCTTCAGTGCAATGTGATTCACTTTGTGGTGAAGCGTCATTGTGTGCAAGTGTGATCTGTGCATTGTAAGCTTGCGATCTCAGTTTCTTCTGAGAATCATGCAGGGAAGTGTGATTAGAACTGGTGTCGGCTCCATGGAAAACAATTCTGTCCATGGGGGGGTGTGGCTCAGCAACAAGTTGAACATGTACGTTGTAGTTCGTGAATTTTGGTTTTGTAACCAAGAAGACCATTTCACCTTCCTCTTGCTTGTTATCAGATTGTTTGATAGAAGTGAACAACAAAGAAAATAAGATTGTTTGACAGAAGTGAGCAGAGAACAATGACAAAATGCCTCCTTCTCCTCTCCTCTCCATCTCTTAAGAAATGGGTCAATATAAAAATGTTATGAAACTAGAAACCATGTCACCATTCGAAAGCCATCTTCAGGCATCATGGCTGTGAGCAGGTGAGCATGTCTCTGAGACATCACTGATAAGAAACGTGGCAGGGTGGTTAAGACGTTCACCTGCTTCACAAGTCAACGGCGAGGTTCTGAGTTCGATTCCCAGCCTTGCCCTTTCTTCCCAGTTTGACGGAAAAATTAAACTCAATGTCAAGTCTTCTGGAGGAGACGCTAAACTAGTCAGACCCGTGTGCTTACGGACTTGTGCCCGTCAAAAGAAGGTTTGTAGGTTCAGTTCCCAACTGTAACACCGACGTTGGAATGCAGCTACCATAATGGTGATGGCAAAATTGGTGGCGTACGCAAACATCTCGCCATTGGTGAACTTCTGAGCTCTAGACGAGGAACGAAAAGAAAGAAAATAATAAGAATAATAATAATAATAATAATAATAATACATGCGAGTACACAGGTGACCTGATAATACAACACTGTATTTTTTGTTCTGTTTGTAGACCAAGGAAAGAGAGACATAAGAGTGACAGAGGAACATAACAGACAGAGGTAGATAGAGAGACAGACAGACAGAGACAGACAGACAGACAGACACAGAAATGGTTTTCCAGTCAGTCAGTCAGTTTCCCTGTGGGGATGCCGGGGACCTGAAAATATAAATAGCATCCCCACCTTCTGGAAATTCTGTGCTAGGAATTTCCTCTTCTCTGTCACTCTTTGTTTCTGCCTTGTTCCTTTTCTTCCTGTCACCTCCTTCTTGTCTATTTTCTGCCTTCTTGGTCCATTCTCCTGCCTTTTTTCCCAGAAAGACTTAAAATATAACAATTCTCTCTTATGCCAAAGTCGCATGCGCTGGGCCTGACTGGTCAGGGGCTTAACGGCAGAGTGACACATTTTCGCTCATATAACAAAAGACAACAATAGTTGCTGTTTGAGCATTCAACGACAAAGGAGAAGAAGTCAGTTACTCACTCACTCACTCATTCAGTCACTCAGTGCCGACTCCACTCTCCCCAAAAGTCCTTCAGATGAGACTATAAGCCGAGGTCCCGTGTGCAGAACATCTTGCGCACAGGTTAAAACCCGTTCCGCTTTTCAGAAGGGTAGAGACCATTGTGTGTCGGTGGGAATGGGTGACAAAATTTACCAAACTGCATACACACAGGGACTGGATGAAAAACAGTGCATGAGTGCTTAATCCATTATCCTCGAAATAAAAGAAATAAAATCAAATGAAAAAAAGTCAGTCAGTCAGTTCGACATATGCGCTTTCACCCCACCATCCTTTATCTGGAACACTGACAAGTCAAGTCAAGTCAAAATTTTATTTCCAGATGGTACATTGAATAAGCAATGCATTTGCTTTTTTTCATCAAGCCATCTATCTAAGAACAAATTTCTGAATGATTATACTAAGATACTGACAGCAGAGGGTTGTGGCAGTGGCGGCGGTATTGTTGTTGTTGTTGTTGGTTGCAGTGAGTCGGAGAAGCTGAAGGTGGCGCAGGGCGTGTCGGGCAACATCGTGGACAAGGGCTCCATCCACAAGTTCGTCCCCTACCTCATCTCCGGCATACGCCATGGCTGTCAGGACATGGGCGCCAGCAGTCTGTCTGCCCTCAGGTCACCCTGACCTCCTCCTGTTCTCTTCTCTTCTGTTCTGACTTTCCTCCTGTTAGATTAGCTTTGTGTTGTTGGGAGGTGGGAAGGGGGCTTGCCCCCCTTGCTTTTTTCTGTCATTTTCTCATTTTTTCCTTTTTTTCTTTCTTTCTTTCTTTTCTTTTTTTTCCTTTGTTTCTTTCTTTGCTTTCTTTTTTTTTTCTCTCTTGTCTGTCTTTCTTTTCTTTTTTTCCTTTTTCTTTTTTTTTCTTTCTTTTCTTTTCTTTACTTCTTGTTGTAGTTTTTGGTTTTTTAAAAATAAATACAAGTTGTGTGATTTTCGTGGTGTGAGTGTGTGTGTGTGTGTGTGTGAGAGTGTGTGTGTGTGAGAAAGAGAGACAGAGACGGAGTGAGAAAGATATGTTCAAATGTGTCTATGACATTTTAGCAAACCACGCAGCGATGTAAAATGGAATGAATGGCTTATTTGCAAACATAACAGAATGCAGACAACATCTCGTTCTAACACAAGAATACCCCAAATTTTCTATTGTAATTGTTGTGACGACGATGATGATGATGACAACATTGATGATGATAATGATGATGATAATGACAATGACGACGATGATGAGGGGAGGAGGACGTCAATGATGATGATAATGATGACGATATGATGAGGAGGAGGCGGATGAGGATGACAATGACGATGATGATGGTGATGATGATTGCAGGTCAATGATGTACTCAGGTGATTTGAAGTTTGAGAAGAGAACAACCTCGGCACAGATCGAAGGAGGTGTACACGGACTGCACTCGTAAGTAGACACCGTGTAACCTGTACTGGCTGTTTTTGGCAGACACACACACACACACGTTCCAGGGTGTGGCTTGTGTTATTTTTCTGTTTCTCTTTCTTTTGTTGTTGTTGTTGTTGTTGTTGTTGTTGTTGTTGTTGTTGTTGTTGTTCCTTGGCTAGAGCTCCGAGGTTTACCGATGGTGAGATTTTGCGTATGCGACCGTTTTTGCCCACCATGAAGGTAGCCGCATTGTGACTTAGGGACTACCCTGTATTTACAAGGAACCTCGCGTAAATCGTAACAAATAGTCATCCTTGTTACAGTGAACCTGATGTATACATCGTCATCCTCAATACAGTGAAGCTGATGTGTACATCTTCATCCTCAATACAGTGAAGCTGATGTGTACATCTTCATCCTTGTTACAGTGAAGCTGATGTATACATCTTCATCCTGATTACACTTGATGTATACATCTTCATCCTGATTACACTTGATGTATACATCTTCATCCTCATTACACTTGATGTATACATCTTCATCCTGATTACACTTGATGTATACATCTTCATCCTGATTACACTTGATGTATACATCTTCATCCTGATTACACTTGATGTATACATCTTCATCCTGATTACACTTGATGTATACATCTTCATCCTGATTACACTTGATGTATTCATCTTCATCCTCATTACAATGAACATGATGTATACATCTTCATCCTGATTACACTTGATGTATACATCTTCATCCTGATTACACTTGATGTATACATCTTCATCCCGATTACACTTGATGTATACATCTTCATCCTGATTACACTTGATGTATACATCTTCATCCTGATTATACTTGATGTATACATCTTCATCCTCATTACAATGAACCTGATGTATACATCTTCATCCTGATTACACTTGATGTATACATCTTCATCCTGATTACACTTGATGTATACATCTTCATCCCTTGTTTAAACATTTTTTGGATGTATACATCTTCATCCTCATTACACTTGATGTATACATCTTCATCCTCATTACACTTGATGTATACATCTTCATCCTGATTACACTTGATGTATACATCTTCATCCTGATTACACTTGATGTATACATCTTCATCCTCATTACAATGAACATGATGTATACATCTTCATCCTGATTACACTTGATGTATACATCTTCATCCTGATTACACTTGATGTATACATCTTCATCCTGATTACACTTGATGTATACATCTTCATCCTGATTACACTTGATGTATACATCTTCATCCTGATTATACTTGATGTATACATCTTCATCCTCATTACAATGAACCTGATGTATACATCTTCATCCTGATTACACTTGATGTATACATCTTCATCCTCATTACACTTGATGTATACATCTTCATCCTGATTACACTTGATGTATACATCTTCATCCTCATTACAATGAACATGATGTATACATCTTTATCCTGATTACACTTGATGTATACATCTTCATCCTGATTACACTTGATGTATACATCTTCATCCCGATTACACTTGATGTATACATCTTCATCCTGATTACACTTGATGTATACATCTTCATCCTGATTATACTTGATGTATACATCTTCATCCCCCATTACAATGAACCTGATGTATACATCTTCATCTGATTACACTTGATGTATACTTCTTCATCCTGATTACACTTGATGTATAATCTTCATCCTGATTACACTTGTGTATACATCTTCATCCTGATTAACTTGATGTATACATCTTCATCCTGATTACACTTGATGTATACATCTTCATCCTGATTACACTTGATGTATACATCTTCATCCTGATTACACTTGATGTATACATCTTCATCCTGATTACACTTGATGTATACATCTTCATCCTGATTACAGTGAACCTGATGTATACATCTTCATCCTCATTACAATGAACCTGATGTATACATCTTCATCCTGATTACAATGAACCTGATGTATACATCTTCATCCTGATTACAATGAACCTGATGTATACATCTTCATCCTGATTACACTTGATGTATACATCTTCATCCTCATTACAATGAACCTGATGTATACATCTTCATCCTGATTACACTTGATGTATACATCTTCATCCTGATTACACTTGATGTATACATCTTCATCCTGATTACACTTGATGTATACATCTTCATCCTGATTACACTTGATGTATACATCTTCCTTTTCATTTGAGATTTTACAATGAACCTGATGTATACATCTTCATCCTGATTACAATGAACCTGATGTATACATCTTCATCCTGATTACGATGAACCTGATGTATACATCTTCATCCTGATTACAATGAACCTGATGTATACATCTTCATCCTGATTACACTTGATGTATACATCTTCATCCTGATTACAGTGAACCTGATGTATACATCTTCATCCTCATTACAATGAACCTGATTTGTACCCCAACACATCGTCATCTTCAACTCATCCCATGTGAAAATAATTCAAAGATGTTAATTAAGACATTCAGTCAAAGCATGATTCAGTTACACTACTATAGCTGTGAGGAAAATATACTATCCAACAGTGATTTACCGCTGCCTGTGCATTTGCTTTCAGGTATGAGAAACGGTTATACTGATATCCCCGGGGACTGGCCAGCAAGGGTTGTTGGGACTGCTTGTTGTCTGCTGTGGACACACATCCAGCTCACTCCAGTACCGCACAACCCCTGCCGTTGATTGGCAAACGCCCTCTGTGTGTCACGGTCCTCGCTCAACGCTGCGTCATGAGAACATGGTGCCTTTCAGTCACAGAAACTCACTTTCCTGTTTTCGTTGTAGGGTCTGGTCATTCTTCCCTTGCTGTCAACTCAGTCTTCACGGTTAGTTTTGAATTAGTGAGTGAAAAGGATAAGTTTTGTTTTTTCTTCTTCTTTGTCAAACGCTCAGACAGCAACTATTGCTGTCTGTCATATGAGTAAAAATGTGTTGTTCTGTCATTAATCGCCTGACAAGTCAGGCCCAGGGCTACTTGCAACCCCCGATATGCAAGACTTGTTTTCACATGCAAGTGTACATCTGTGTGCACAACTACAAGCAGTACACACACACATGCATGCATGCATGCATGCACGCACACACAATAATGATAAAATTCTGGATAATTGTTTATTCGTACACATGATCAGAAAAGCAGCTGTGTTTAAAAAAAAAGAAAACATTAACTTTCAAAATCTATAACCATTTCAATTTATAAACATTTTTCATTTAAAAAAAAAAAAGTGTTGCACACATTTCTGTAAAAAAACCCCAACAACAAAAACCCAAACCCAAAAACAACAACAAAAAAACAACCAGCAAAAACACCAACCAACAAATAAAGAAACCCACCCCATCGACAACATTCTCATCAAGAAAGAGAGTACCTCACCTGTCTCACCTGCCATCATCACTGAGTTTGGTGTTAGCCACCCCACTCAGCGATGATGATGACCTGATCCTCCCCCTCCTCCAGTTGGCCCAGTGGTGAGTCAGTGGAGGTAGTAGAGTGAGTCAGTGGAGGTAGAGTGAGTGAGTCAGTGGAGGTAGAGTGAGTCAATGGAGGTAGAGTTAGTGAGTGAGTGGAGGTAGAGTGAGTGTCAGTGGAGGTAGAGTGAGTGTCAGTGGAGGTAGAGTGAGTCAATGGAGGTAGAGTTTGAGTGAGTGGAGGTAGAGTGAGTGAGTCAGTGGAGGTAGAGTGAGTGAGTGGAGGTAGAGTGAGTCAGTGGAGGTAGAGTGAGTCAGTGGAGGTAGAGTGAGTCAGTGGAGGTAGAGTGAGTGAGTCAGTGGAAGTAGAGTGAGTGAGTCAGTGGAAGTAGAGTGAGTCAGTGGAGGTAGAGTGAGTCAGTGGAGGTAGAGTGAGTGAGTCAGTGGAGGTAGAGTGAGTGAGTCAGTGGAAGTAGAGTCAGTGAGTCAGTGGAAGTAGAGTGAGTCAGTGGAGGTAGAGTGAGTGAGTCAGTGGAGGTAGAGTGAGTGAGTCAGTGGAAGTAGAGTGAGTCAGTGGAGGTAGAGTTAGTGAGTGAGTGGAGGTAGAGTGAGTGAGTCAGTGGAGGTAGAGTGAGTCAAGTGGAAGTAGAGTAGTGAGTCAGTGGAGGTAGAGTGAGTGAGTGAGTGGAGGTAGAGTGAGTAAGTAGTGGAGGTAGAGTGAGTCAGTGGAGGGAGAGAGTAGTGAGTAGAGTGAGTGAGTGGGAGGTAGATAGTGAGTGAGTCAGTGGAGGTAGAGTGAGTCAGTGGAGGTAGAGTGAGTCAGTGGAGGTAGAGTGAGTGAGTCAGTGGAGGTAGAGTGAGTGAGTAGTGGAGAGTAGAGTGAGTGAGTCAGTGGAGGTAGAGTGAGTCAGTGGAGGTAGAGTGATGAGTGAGTGGAGGTAGAGTGTGAGTCAGTGGAGGTAGAGTGAGTCAGTGGAGTAGAGTGAGTGAGTCAGTGGAGGTAGAGTGTAGTCAGGGAGGTAGTGATGTAGTGAGTGAGTGAGAGGTAGAGTGAGTCAGTGGAGGTAGAGTTGAGTCAGTGGAGGTAGAGTGAGTGAGTCAGTGGAGGTAGAGTGAGTCAGTGGAGGTAGAGTGAGTGAGTGAGTGGAGAGTAGAGTGAGTCAGTGGAGGTAGATGTGAGTCAGTGGAGGTAGTGAGTGAGTGAGTCAGGGAGGTAAGAGTGAGTCAGTGGAGGTAGATGTGTAGTGAAGTAGTTAGTAGAGCAGTGAGTCAGTGAGGTTATGCAGTGAGTCAGTGAGGTAGAGTGTAGTGAGTGAGTGAGGAGGTAGTAGTGAGTCAGTGATTTAGTGAGTGAGTGAGTGGAGTAGAGTCGTGAGTCAGTGGAGGTTAGTCAGTGAGGGTGGAGTAGAGTTGAGTGAGTCAGTGGAGGTAGAGTGCAGTGAAGGTGTTTTGCTGGTGTTCACGTCGGCAAAAGTCAGGGAGCTGTTTGGTCGATGTTCACTTCAGTCAGACATGAAGCTGTCTCTGAGCCTAGTTTTACTGAACCAGAGGCACATGATGTTGTCTCTGAGCCTAGTTTTGCTGAATCAGAGGCACATGATGTTGTCTGTAAGCCTAGTTTTGCTGAATCAGAGGCACATGTTGTTGCCTCTAAGCTGAGCTTTGCTGAACCAGAGGCACATGATGTTGCCTGTAAGCCTAGTTTTGCTGAATCAGAGGCACATGATGTTGCCTGTAAGCCTAGTTTTGCTGAATCAGAGGTACATGAAGTTGTCTCTAAGCCTAGTTTTGCTGAATCAGAGGCACATGATTTTGCCTCTAAGCCGAGCTTTGCTGAATCAGATGCTGTTGACCGTTCTCCTGCTAAAGACCCCAGTGAGTGTGTCCCAAAGTGTGCCCCCCCCCCCCCCCCCCAGGCACAACTGGGAGCATGTAGTGGATGGAAGATGTGTGTGGATGGCAGCGAGTGAACTGATGTCTCGCCGTGTCGGCAGCATACCCCGACTTCCAAGGATTGTTGGCTCTCTCTCTTTTTTCTCTCTGTTGTTTCTGTAGTGTGTGTGTGTGTGTGTGTTTAAGTGTTCATTATCATTTTTATGCTTGGTTTTTGTTGTAACCTGGGGATGATCAATTCAATAGAATGGCTGGCGTCCTCAGCATGGCCCTGGGGTTATTGGCCTTTAGGAGTGAAGTGGTTATGGTTCTTTGTCCTGTATTGTTGTTGTTGTTGGGGTGGGGGGTCTTTGGTGTGTTGTATGTTTTCATTCTTTTCAGATTGATGGTGTTGGATATTTGAAGGGATGAGATGATGTTGATGTTGAACTTGAGGCGAAGGATGTTTGCTGTTGCTGAAACTGAGTAATGTGACAGCTCTGATTAGGCCTTCATGGTTGGTAGGGCTGTGAACAACATGAAAGGAAAGGAAATGGTGAAGGTTGCTATGCTAACATGCTTGCCATAGAAAAAAACAAACCCAACCAAACAAAAAAAACACTTTCCCCCCCCCTTCCCGAGATAGCATTTTTGAAAGTAACGATAGTTTAGAGTTATCACTAACGAAGCTTGTGACCAGTGCCAGCTGATTGTCATGAAAAGTCTGTGACATTTCTGTCTGGTTTTGAAAGAGAATGAATCGGTTCATATCATGGTGACAAAAATGAAAACTCTTTATAATCATGTGCTTTTTAAAAAGATGTGTTAGTTTGCTGGTGTACCCTGCCTTGAGCATTTTGTACTGATTTTTGGGTATGGAACTGACATTTCTGAAAACTGTCTGAGAAAGTGGCAGTTTCCAAACAGTGTTAGCTCAGTCATTATGATGGAGTCTGCTGGTTCAGTAACATCTGTTTTGGTTTCATGACTTGTTACAAAACCGGCATCTTGGGGTCAAATTCAGTATCTTGTAGCTTTGAATTTGTTGTTTCTGAAGGAATGTGTAGTCTAGAGGAATTAGCATTCTGAAGGAATGTGTAGTCTAGAGGAATTAGCATTCTGAAGGAATGTGTAGTCTAGAGGAATTAGCATTCTGAAGGAATGTGTAGTCTAGAGGAATTAGCATTCTGAAGGAATGTGTAGTCTAGAGGAATTAGCATTCTGAAGGAATGTGCGTTTCAGTGCCACATGGACAGCTCAGATAGGTTAAAAAAAAAGAAAAAAAAAGAAGAAAAAAAAAGGCCTACTGCTGAACAGAAGTAGGTGTGGAGAGACAAGTTCTCGAATATGAGCTGAACATTTCATGGCCATTTTAGTGTTGGAGACAGGTATGGTGTGTTGTTGTGTTGCATCTTGTTTTTATGTTATTCAGTACTCTCAGGCTGTTATGTTTAGCTTATTTAAGGTTTTGTTGGCCAGTGTGTTGTTTGAAATGTAGCAGTGAGGTAGTTTATACATTATTCATTCAGTGTTGACTTTGGCTAGTTTGTATTTTTTGAAATGTAGATTTTGGCCAGTATTTTATTATATTAACTACTTTTTGGACAGTAATTTGTTTTGGGTTTCAGTTTTGCATTCATTTTTTTTTTATAACAGTGCCTAAAATAGTGTGCATATTATTCTGGACAGTCTTTAAAAGATAAATATAAAACTTTTGTTTTTTCAACAAGCATATCAAATATGAATATATATCTTTTGTTTACTGCTCAAAGTAATATTTAAAAAAAATTGTATTGTGGCATTTTGATATGTAAGTGGATATTGCTATATTTCTTTTTTCATTCTGTTGCTTCAGTTTTATCAGCAACAGGAAATTATACATCCTGCCATACAGTATTTACATAGGAAGAAAACATTGTGAGGAGATTATGTAGTTGATATTTTGTTGTTGTTTATTGTTGTTGCTCATTTGGAAAGCAGTTTTAGCAGCAGTCATGGTGTTGGTAGCCGTTAGGAAATGTGTTAGTTATAAAACGTGTTTGTGTGTGTGTGAGAGAGAGAAAGAGAGAGAGAGAGAGAGAAAGAGAGAGAGATCTTAGTCTTATACGTGTAGATGTCTCTGTGTGCAGTGTGTGTGTGTTGTGTGTGTGTGTGATCTTATATGTACGTCTGCATGTCTGTGTGCATTTGCTTGTATGTAGCTAACAGTTGCTGTGGCTTTGGATAAATAGGTTCATTCTTGACAGAAAACAAGATTATGTCTCTGAAATTAACATTGGTTTTATGTACAGAATGAACATGATTAGATTAGCTTGCAAATTTGAGGACAGTTCTGGAGATGCTTTGCCATTATAACGAGAGAGGCAATATAACAGAAAATAGTGGTTGATTCACAAGTTGGAGTGTGTGTGTGTGTGTGTGTATAATGGTAAGGAAGAAAAGCTGACAAGAAATCATTATTTATTCTGAAGTTTGAATGAATACTGCATTTAGTGAGACAGACAGACAGACAGACAGACAGACAGACAGACTGACTGACTGACTGACTGACTGACTGACTGACTGACTGACTGACTGACTGACTGACTGACTGACTGACTGACTGACTGACTGACTGATATTCACTTTGTTTTATTCAGCCTTTTGACATATACTGACAGTGGTATGTGAAGTGGCTGTACATAATCCTAAAATAAGACTTTTTTTATATTTAGGAGTGAGAGTAGGTAGGTATTTGCTCTGTGAAGAGCTTGCTGGTCAGATTTGTGCCTGCTCGACTGTAAGTAAGGAGAGAAGGCATCAGTGCAAGCTGAGGAGCTGTGTCGTGTGCGACTCAAAACTGAAAGGAAATGACGGCTTTAATTCTGGTCAGTCCCTTCCTCTGATTTTCTGTCGCACACATGCACACACATACATTTGTGTGTGTGTGTTTTCCAAAAGAAAACCCCAACACATGCTATTTCTTAACCTTTTCTCCTTCCACTCCTTCTTCTCCCTTCTTTAACTTCCACTATACTTTCTATTTCCCTCGTCTAATATCACTTAGAGTGAACAGACGTTAAATTGAAGACAACAACATACATACGTACATGTGCTCATATGCATGCATGCATGTGTGCACACGCACACATGCACACACACACAGAGTTTCAACATGTTTAAAGATTTGCAATATTATCATTCAGTTTTGGGCTTGAGTGTGTGTGTGTGTGTGTGTTTTTGGTTTGTTTGTTTTTTATGGACAAGAGCATATTTGAGAAAGAATGCTAGATTAGATTATGCTGAAGAAGGATGACTTCAATTCATTGTTGCCAGTCAGTTGGAACTTGCATAACTAAATCATTGTTCTTTATCAGGGCCTTTGTAAACAGGGTACAACAATTCCATGGTTAGGGTAAAAGTTTATTTTAATTACTTAAAAAACCCATTGTTTTTGTCCAGTTGATGGATACTTACTGCTGCTCACATGCAGAGAAGGAACAGAACCTTTTCTGAACGATGACGCTCTGCCACGAAATGAGTCGCTTAGCACCTGACCCACTTTTCCGCTAGGAGCCATTTTAGGCAGGTGGGGGTCAGGTTGTTGATTTTGAGATTTCGATTGATTATAAAGCCATAAGCTTTTTTCAATTTTGTACTTAAAAGTGTCGAGGCATAATTTTATTTCCTGTTGCTTTAGAAACACGTTTTAAACGACCCAGCTCCTCATCCTCACCACCTATTACAATGCTAACTTGTTCAATTTCTCATTTTGTCTCATCCTGGAGTCTATCATTTTCAATTTGCAAATAATTTTTCATAGAATTGGTCCGGTTTTCATTCACCTTTCTCTATTGATTAGTTTGACAAAAAAAATCGAACTGAATGTCAAAGTCCTTCGGATGAGACTATAAACCGAGGCCCCGTGTGCGAACGCATGCAGAACATCTTGCGCACACGTTAAATCCTGTTCCGCTTTTCGAAAGAGTAGGCCATTGTGTGCCAGTGGGAACAGATGACAAAATTTACAAAACCGCATACACACAGGGACTGGATGTAAAAAAGCACATGAGTGCTTATTCCACTATCCTCGATATAAAATAGTAAAGAAAGAAAGAAAGAAAGGCTTTTGATTGCAGATTGCTAACATGTTAATCACTTAAAATAGAGATCCAGTGCAATGTGACTCGCCATGTGGTCAAAGGACACACACTTTATAAGACTTCAGCTTCAGATGTCTTGGGCAACCCACATCTCAAAGTCTCTTCTGTTCTATGTTAACTTTCAGACTATGTTTTGCTCTTGCATTTGTTTACATGTCGTTTTTAGTAGTGGTGGGTGGTGGTGGTGGTGATTTAGTGCTTTGATAAATTGGGGTAAAAAGATTTGTTGATTTTTGTGTCAAGTGCAAAGATTGAAAGTGTGTGTATATACCCAATAGTATGTTCTTGTGATGGTGATCGTTTTGGACAATGTATTTTTTGGAAGTATTGTTTTTATGCTTGATTGTGTCACGAGGGTAAAAGTTTAGTTGTATAACTGTACAGTGCACATTTTGGAAAATGACAGGGTTCTGTCATAGTTTATGCATTTTCCATCTTTTGGGTGTTTTTCATTTTTAGGTTTTTAATACACTTTTGGTCTTTTTTTTTCCTTTAAAAAAATGCTTTTGATAACAGCAGTGTAAGTTTTTTGTAAAGATTTTATTTATTTATCAAAAGGAGTGTGTGTGTGTGCGCGCACGTACATGCATGCATATATGCATGCGTGTACATCTATGTATGATTATAGGCAATTTTGCCTACTGGTATGAAATCCAAAGAAGTTATTTCTGTCCATGTTATTTAAGTAAGTCAAGAGGTTTTGTCTTTGAAATCCCGGCATCCCAGTTGTCTTTGTGTTTGATGTGACGTCTGCTTTGTGGGGCACTGCTGTGTGGAACAGGTGGGGTTGGATGTGGACTTGTGGTTTCTTTGTTCCTTGCCTGGAGCTCCAAGGTTCCCCAGTGGTGAGAGTTAACGTGTGCAACTGCTTTTCTCCACCGTCAAGTTAACCACAAACCTCTTCATAGAACCCTCAGACAGAAGCATTTGCTGTCTGTCATAGGAATGAAAATGTTAAGCGCCTGACAAGTCAGGCCCAGCGCATCCAACTTCGGCATGGGAGAGAGTTGTTGTCTTCTGAGTCTTTCTGGAAAAAAGGGCAGGAGAATGGACCAGGAAAGCAGAAAATAGACAAGAAGGAGGTGACAGGAAGAAAAGGATCGAGGCAGAAACAACAAGAGGGATAGAAAAGAGGGAATTCCTCGCACAGACTGTCCAGAAGGTGGGGATGCTGTTTATGCTGACGGGCCTCTGACACATCCCCTCTGACACATCCCCTCTGACACATCCCCTCTGACACATCCCCTCAGGGGAAGTTGCTATCTGACTGGAGATGAGGACTGTCCAAACACAACGCCACTGTGCACGCGTTTTGGTTAGTTGCTTGTTTTTAAAAAAAACAATGTTGTCAACCATTCCTTCAGGCACAACTTGGCCTATTCTCCCAAAAGGCAAGAATGGACTTTAACATGTAAGATGTTTTGCGTACGTTCGCACATGGGACCTCAGTTTATAGTCTCGTCTGAATGACTTTCAGAAGGGTTTAAAAAAAAAAAAAAAAAAAAATTTTGTTCTTTTATATCGAGGATAATGAAATAAGCACTACATCCAGTCCCCGTGTATATGCGGATTTGTGAATTCTGTCATCTGTTCCCACCGGCACACAATGGCCTACTCCCCGAGGAGATGCCGGGGGGCCTATCAGTATAAATAGCATCCCCACATTCTGGAAATTCTGTGCTAGAAATTTCCTCTTTTCTATCACTCTTTGTTTCTGCCTCGTTCCTTTTCTTCCTGTCACCTCCTTCTTGTCTATTTTCTGCCTCCTTGGTCCATTCTCCTGCCTTTTTTCCAGAAAGAACTTGTAAAGGTAACTATTCTCTCTTGAGCCGAAGTCGGATGCGCTGGGCTTGACTTGTCAGGCGCTTAACGGCAGCGTGACGCCTTTTCGCTCATATAACAGACAAACTAGATGCTGTCTGAGCGTTCCACGAAGAAGACAATGGCCTACTGGGTGGAGTCAGTGCTGACCTAACCCCAGGGGACAAATCCCCACGAATGTGTCCCTCAGTGACCCTGGCCATCAGAGTACAAGCGCAGTGCTCTAACCACCAGGCTGTCCCTCTCATTGCCATAGGAGTTTGAAATCCTTATCAAAAAGATGATGATAATATTATGCTATATTCTCCAGTATCCTACGTCTTTGAAATGTAATATGTTGCCTGAACTAATCATTGTGTGTGGGGGTTGTTTGAAATAAATGATGACTGGTTCAATTCTGATGCATTTTTGTTTGATATGTTGTGTGGATGTGTGTGCGTGTGTTTCATTCTCTCTGCAGAACAGTAAGCAAATGATTGTTACGTTTTTGTTGTTGTTGGTTTTATTATTGAAAGACATTATAAACAGCGCATGCTATTTAAACAAAGCATTAAAACCAATTGGCTTACGACAAAGAAGAAAATGTTGATCTGTCTTTCATCCATAGTCACTGTTATCTTATGCATACACATTTTGATTAACTCAGCACTCCAACGTAGTATAATACTCAATATCTTAAATTATAATTGCATGTGTGAGTGTGCACGCGCTCACACACTTGGTTTTCTTCATGTAAAAAAAAAAAAGGTAAAGGAGTCCCATAACCTATAAGGTCGTAGGGGAGCGAGGCGTCAGAGACCTCACTTGTCTAGGGCCAGCATATTGAGGGCGGCGCCCATCTCCTCTCCATCTCTGCTTTACCTTCCCTGACCCTAAAGGGGGCAGGTACCCATTTACAGCTGGGGGAACTGTACTGAAGCCAAGGCGCGCAAACGGTCACCCATCCAACTGGTAACCACGCTCGACGCTGCTTAACTTGGCTGGGGGAAAGCGAGTGCTCCGACCACTGAGCTATCCGTTCTTTATGTAGAACCGAGTAAAACTTACGTTTTTTGTTGTTTGTTTCTTTACATTACAAGAAGAGCACATTATTCCAAGAACTATTACCATCAAAATGTGTCGGCTTTAAAGAAAAAAATTAAATAAGGGCAAGTGAAAATAAATTTGAAGAATAAAAATAATGTAAAATATGCATGCAACTTAAAATGTAAAATCATAAATCTTACTTTTAGTTTTAAGAATAGTGTTGATGTTTCTTTTATTCTGATATTTTGTTTATATATTTACAAAACTGGATTTAAAAAAAATCACTTAACAACGGCACGTGTGCCTGTGCATAGCTTTGTGGTGTGTGTGTGCGTGCGTGCGTGCGTGCGTGTGTGTGTGTGTGTGTGTGTGTGTGTTCTTTCATTGGTTCATTACATGTTACATCTTCTCACTATCAGTGATATTAGACATGGTAGATAGGGGGAAAGAAGAAAAGCACATGCTTGTATGTGACTGAAAGTTTGTTTTGTCACTTGTAATGTGTGTGGGTGCGTGCGGGCGAGTGTGTGTGTGTAATTGTGTGTGTGTATGTGTGTGGGTGCAAGTGTGTGCGCACGCGCGTGTGTGTACATGTGTGTGTTCTTGCGTGTGTGCGTGCGTGCACGCGCGCGTATATATGTGTGTGTGCGCGCGAGGGCGTGCAAATAATTGTGTGTGCGTGCATACTTGTGTGTGTGCTGTGTGTGAGACACAGAGAGAGTGTGTGCGGGGCGCGCATAAAAAAATATTAACTGAGTAACATCAAATGGCAAAGTCAATTGAACAAAATTGCATGAACAGTTAAAAAATACACACCAAAAAACAAAAAAAATTCCACCCCCACCCCCCACAAAAAACCACCTTCTTAGGGGTCATTATGTAAACTTAAGAAACGGGATTGTGTACAAGGGATTGAGCAATTTCCATCAAAAGAATCTGATTTGACAGTAGATTCTGAGAAGCTTCTTCAGAAAAAAATTCAAGTCCTTGAAACGTTTTGGAAGAAACTGCAGCACTTTACAATTGTATAATATATGACTCAGCTAAACTTTTGCCACAAATACACTTTACGTTTTTACAATATCTCGTTTTGATAGTATCAAGTCGAATTCGTCAGATCATACTAGAAGCTACCCTCGAATAGAAGCTAGAATGATTTGCCATCAGCTGCCTTGTAAGCCTATAACAGATCCCATTCTTTTCCCAGACACTGAATGGATATTATCACGTTTAAGGAAATGTGCCCGTGGTGGTGACCGTAACAAATGGTAATCCTCTTTACTGAAGGAAGAATGTTTGCTATTTGGGAGTTGTTTATATTCTGAGCTTCATTCTTGGCTGATTTGTCGGCTAGCTCGTTACCCCACAGACCACAGTGGGAAGGTACCCAACAAAAAGTTACATCTGTGCCTTTGATTCTCAAATAATGAATTAAATGACTGACTTCAATGATCATGTCAGGACGTGTATCCAGATTAAAAGACTCTAGGACATTTAATACTGACTTTGAGTCAACAACAAAAAATCCAACTTTGAAAAGGATTTTTGGAAGATTTAACAAATGACCTAAAGCTTTTAAAGCGGCAAGAGGTTCAGCAGGAAATATAACAATTATTGTTTACCCAGAAAACATGATTTTCTGACTTTAAGAGCAGGGATTACAAAGGCAGCTCCTACAGATTTATCTTCTGTCACTGATTCATCTGTACAACTTTGAAGGCAGTCTGTGTATTTAGTATAGATGTGTTCTTTAACGGAAGTTGTTAAAATATTGACATTTTCGCCTTTTTTCATATTAATGTAGTTGATGTCGTAAGTTGCTCTAAGTAACTCCCAACGTGGAATGGGTGAATATGGTGTGTATAGCTACATCTGCTGGACTGATTTTTGACTTTTTAAATAACTCAGAAGCATAAGTAGCAATAGTTTTTCGTGATGAAATAGATTTTGCTCTTTTAGGGAAGTCCAGCTCAGACGGCACTGCTATTTCTCTGTGTACAACATTTTCCTCTTGAGTTACTTCTGATGACAAAGGTTTGCTGCTGATAGTTCTCGAAAAGTATCTAGTGGTAAAACACCAGCTTCTTTGTACGATTCTTGGCTGGAAGCATGGACTGGCACGCCAAGAGAAAGTTTGATAGCTTTACTGTCATGCTCTGAATCTTTTTCAACAGGTAGTTTGGAGCGCTGAAGAACACCTCTTGTGCATAAGACAGTTTAGACCTAATTAGGGTAATGGAAAGGTGAATTAAATTCTGGGACTCCAATCCTCATGGTAGTCTGCTTATGACCTTTAAAAGATTTAAACTCTTTCTAGCCTTGGTGAG
Source organism: Rapana venosa (assembly GCA_028751875.1). Lineage (NCBI taxonomy): Eukaryota > Metazoa > Mollusca > Gastropoda > Neogastropoda > Muricidae > Rapana > Rapana venosa. The sequence goes on from CM054146.1 coordinate 5,778,957, forward strand.
GATATGATCGATATAAAAATTTTAGGTTAGTTTCGATGTGATATAGAGCCCTAGAAATTGGATCATTTGTGTGTACTCAATTATTTTTCCTTGTAATTTAAATATTGGCAGACTGTTTGGAACACTTCCTCAATCAAATAACATCATCTTTGTTTTTTCTGTCGTAAGAGCTAAACCATTTTCCATCATGAAGTTTCCAAGTCTGTCCAACTCAGTTTGATACAATCTTCTAAGATAGTTTTGAGCTCTTTGAGGAATTGATTTTTTCAATGTGGTGTTCATCCACATGCAGATGTCATCGGCATATTGAACCAAGACCACATTAGTGGACAGAGCTTTAGGAAGGTAATGGATAAGTATATTGAATAATATGGGAGCTATGATTTATCCCTGAAGTATACCCATTTCAGCATTGCAAAAAGCAGAATAACTTGATCCTATTCTCGTTTGAATGGTTCTACAGGATCAAAAAAGATGTTACATAATTGTACAGATTATCAGACAAACCAATTGATTTAAATTTAAATAACAAACGCTTGTGCCAGACTTGATCCTAAGGCTTCTCTACATAGAAACAAGTTGCTAAAACACTTTTTCTACGAGCAAATTGGCGCTTTATTTGTGTACAATGTTTAGCTACATGTTCAGCTGTACATCTGCCTTTTGGAAATCCTGCTTGGTTAACAGGCATGATTTTGTTCTTTTCACAACAATAAGTTAATTAATTCAGTACTATTTTCTCCAACAGTTTACTGGTGTCAGATGTTAAAGTGATTGGTCTGTAATTCATTTAGTTGTGTTTTGATTTTCCAGTCTTTAAGACTGATACAACGATAGAATGTTCCCACAAGTGTGGAACAGTTCCAGTTTCCCAGCATGTGTGAAAAATACGGTGCAAAAAATTCACACAATTGTCTGGAAGATTGTTCAGCATTTCGATGGAAAGTACATCAGAGCCAACAGAACATTTTTTTAATTGCTGAGAGAACCTTTTGCAGATTTTAATTATTCCAAAGCAATGGAAGAATTAAACCACATACCGTTTTGTGAAAGAGGATCTGAATATAGGGGATTATTAGAATCCTGTTCTATGTAACACTTGCAAAACGAAGACAAACCTTCCAGCCTGCTATTTTTGGCAGAGATTGGCTTTTTCAACGTCTGATGGAAATTTATTGTTATCAATTGTAATTGGTAAGTCCTGTTCTTCATCTGTTTCAGCTTCATCCAAACCTTTTGTGAACCTTTAAAATGAGAAACTTCTTTCATGCAAAGAGAAGTCCAGTAGGACTTCTTAGCAGCCTTTATACTTCTGTTGCACTCTATATTTGCTTTTTTCATTTCTCTGTGATTTTCAGACGACTTGTCTGCTACATAGAGTTTAAATCTTTCTTCTTCTTAAAAAAAAAAATTTGCACCGCTTTTTCACACAAGTCTGACCACCACACATTGTCAGTGTGGTTACTAATCTTTAAACCATTCAGTCTGGGAATAGACAAGTCAGCAGCTGATAGAACTGCATCCTTGAATTTTGAGAATAAAATATATGCTTTATTATTGTTGACGCTTTCGACATGATCATTACGAAAAATTCTTTTAAACTTAATCCAATCTGCGTATCTATAGTTATATTTATGTATTTTATCTGGGATTGATTTTTCATGGTCAGCTGTTTCGTCACAGATAGTGATTTCAATAGGCAAAGGATCACTCCCTAACTTATCATCATGGATAGTGATTTCAATAGGCAAAGGATCACTCCCTAACCTATCATCATGCCTTCTCCACAGCCAGTAGGTACCCGTCCTGGAGATATTAAGGAGAGATCAATTGCCCTTGCCCTGTGTCTGGAGACGTCGGGAATTTAGGTGGATCTACCATCATTTAAGAGGTAAAGAGAACAGTGAACAATGTTCTCTACCAAACGGTTACTCATTACAGATGGACAATTCGTTTCCCAGAAAGGTGCATGGGCATTAAAATCACCTGCAACGATCCATTTACCATAATGTTGTTCTTGGGTTGAGCGTAGCCATTCTGTGTTTTGGTCGTTTGGACCTTTTGGTAAATAAACTGAAAGAATATTCATTATTAATGATATGTTACATTTCAGGGTAACTCCACTGACATAAATATCTAGCCAGTCTTTCAATGTGGGTGTTGTTAGCTGATGATATTCAAACCCTCCAAGTAAGTACACAGCAGTATAGACCTTCTAGTTTGCTGTATCACATGTATATACAGGAGGATAGTAACAATGTGTTAATTTCGGTAGTTTGTCAGGACTGACATTGCCCAACCCAAGGATTAATACTCACGCTCATTTGACTTCAGATAATGTTTTAAGCAAGTGATGTTGGTGGCTATAGATCTACAATTCCACTGCAATAGTCGAACTTTCCTATCTTTTGAGTTTGTAGTAACCATTACAAACTTTCTTAACTTTCTTTAACGTAAAAGTTGCTCCAGAGTAGTGTTTAACACTACTTTTTAACACTATGGACAAAATACGGAAAATTGCTCTAAGCTATATGTAACAAGACGATGTAAACACAGGGGAAAAACAATGCAACAAATGTGTATAAATGTCAAATGGGGGAAAAAAACCACCCAGGGAGAAACAGATAAGTTAATCGGAATACTAAAGAGGAATCTGAAAAAAGAATTCTGAAAAGTCCACATGACTAATAGAGTACCACGCGTCTTCGAGTAGAATGTAATGTTGACTCAAAACTTTCAAAGCAGAGGGCAGGAGTTGTTAGAGTTTACAGAAAAGGGTAGTGGCATGCACAAGACTATCTCATTAACAGTAGTTTCTAAACCACCATGGCCCTGGAATTTCTGTCAGGCAAGTAGGAGTTGGGAGAGCTGGACTGAAGGGTGGAGACTGAGGCTGAAATCCTGGTCCAGGCCTTGCTGTCTGCTTCCGCCTTTCCCACAGCAGGTGGCGGAGGTGTCTTCTTCCGGTGTTTCCAGCGATGGCACTGGCGCTGTGTGGACTGGGGTGAATGGCATCCCTGAAGTAAGGACTCTTAGTGAGCAAACTTTCATGTGCAACAACAGACCGTTTTTAGTAGTCTCCAGTTCAGCAGCGAGCAGGGCCCCAAACACATTTCTGAGACCTTCCTTTTCCCGGTCTTTCACAGCAGCTACTCTGCTAATCACCATTTTTGTTGAAGGGAAGTCTTGAGCTATGTTGGCTACACAGCTTGCCAGACTTTGGCTCACTGGGTCAGGTCCTTGTCTAGCTCATTCACTCCACAATGAATAAGAACAGCATCCAATTGGCTATTGACCGTAGCTGTGGAATTCAGAGGGGTCATGATGTCTTGGGTATGGTGAGCCTTACAGGAACAGCCTGCAAACCCATAAGAATGACCAAGTCATTTTGCATGAACACCATTCGTAACAGAATCATGAACTGCCACAGCTAGGGGAAGAGAAGGGTCTTTGGTCTTTGTGTTCTTAAGTGTGGCTTGACATCATTGCTGTCAGAGAGGTCATAGGTTGCCACCTTGAAACCTCACTATTTTCTTTTCTTTCAATCAGGTATGTTTTGATGAAGACCGATGATCCCTTTTTGTTTTGTAGTTTGCTTTGATTTGTGAGTAAGTTTATAACTTTCCTCTGGTGGTTTTCGCCTGACTTCATCGCTGTACGTGATATTGCTGTTTGTTTTTTCTCTTTTTTTGTCTGTCATGGAACACACTGACCACTTTGTCCAGCTTGTTCATTGTCGATGCTGTCTGTTCAGATCTGGATGTCTCTCTTTCTTCAGTTAACCTCTTTTCCAAGGAAGAGATCTGGTCTTGTAGATCGAGATCTGGGTCAGAAGATGTACAGAGTTCTTGTGGTAACAAGCATTCCCAGTTCCTTGTATTGTTGACTTTCCAAACAGGGAAGTCTTTGTGCACTGCTTGCAAGCCACCAGCCTTCCTGTCCTTGCCATGTCCAGCTTTTCTTGTAAATTCTAACACTCTCAAACTATCCCTTGATTTCCCCTCCGCCATCTTGATGAGTGTGTGTGTGTGTGTGTGTGTGTGTGTTGTGTGTGCATGCATATTATATGTGTGTGTGTGCATGTGTGGGTGTGTATATGTGTGCGCGCGCGTGTGCATTTGTGTGTATACGCATGTACGTGTGCACACATGTGTGCACACACTCATGTTGTGTGCGCATGTATGTGTACACGTGTGCACGCCCACGCACGTGTGTGTGCACACACGTGCGTGTGTGTATGCACGTGCTCGCTTAAAGCGCGTTACCCAGGGACCCAAGTCTGAAGCCCACACTGGATCAGGGCTGGGGTCGTGTTTTGTCAATGAACCGTGAGGAATTGGTGAACCTCGGGCCGCCACTCGTGCCCAGGGCCAGCATCCGGCGACAGTAGTCGTTCCGGGTCAAGTTCAAACTCTCTTTGTCCTGAGTTGGGGGGAGGAGGAGAAAAAAGAATGAATAAATGAGTGACTGATTAATTGAATGAATGATTAATTCGTTGATTGATTGAACGGTTGATTGATTGATTGATTGATGGAGTGAGTGAGTGAGTGAGTGAGTGATGGAGCACGAGCTTGACTGGATGAGTGGATTGATGAGTAAAAGTGTGAATGAATCAATAGATGGCTGAATAAATGGAGGAAGGAAGGAAGGAAGGAAGGAAGGAATAAGAAAAGAAGAGAATAGCCAATAGAATAACAGGGTCAAGACATAACAAACATAAACCAAAAATAACTGTGCAGATCATTTTAAAAGCAAATGGAGAAAAAAATCCGTGTTTGATTCCAACACATCGGCTATAGATATGAGTGAGAGATTCAACAACATATAGAATCTTGAGCGAGTTTGACCATTACAAAGCTGACATGTTGTCAGAACCTGGTGATTGTTGTTGTTGTTGTTGTTGTTGTTGTTCAGCTGCATTATGAGTTGTCCAACTTCATGCAGTGCCACAGCAGGGATATAAAAAGCTAGATATTGTGTGAAGACCTTCTCTCTAAGACATCGTTGTTAAGGAAGGCAGGCATGTTTACTTGATATTATGGTCTTCAGTTGGGTGGAGAGTGTGAGTTAGGTAGATAGCGAAGGGATGAGAAATGGTTGTTGGATATTTCAGGATTGATGTTTGGTACTGAGGGTTGTGACTGGTTTGTGTGTGTGTGTGTGTGTGTGTGTGTGTGTGTGTGTGTGTGTGTGTGTGTGTGCGTGCGCGCGTATGTGTGTATGTCTTCCAGATTGTTGTTGTTATGTTATACTGTTATCAGTAATCAATTTGTTTAAGTAATCACCAACTAACCCACCAACTTATCTATCACCCCATCCACCCACCCACCAAGCCATCTACCCACTCATTCACGCACCCACAACCAAGCAAGCTATTCAACTAACCCACCAATCTACCCACCAACCCATACACCCACCCAACAATCAACCCACTCACCTATCCACCCCATCAACCATCCAACCAAACCACTCACCCACCAACCCATCCACCCACCCATCCACCCACCCACCATCTAATCAACCCACCCACCCACTCCACCAACCAACCCACCCAACCACCCACCCCACTCCAACCAATCCATCCACCCACCCACCCAACCACCACGAATCAAACCACCCCCTCCCCACCAACCCCAGCCACCACCCCCCCCAACTAAACCAACCACCCACCTAACTCACCCACCCATACTAACCCGCACACTCACCCACATCAAACCCACTCACCTATCCGCCCACTCATCCACCCAAACAAACCACTAACCCACCCACCAACTTACCAACCACCACCCCCACCAACCAACCAACCAACCAACCAAACCCAGCCACCACCAATCAACCCACCACCCACCTACCCCCCACCCACCCAATCAACACGTCCACCCACCACCAACCCAAGCCACCCAACTAAACCAACCAGCCCCACCAACCTAAACCAACCAGCCCCACCAACCTAAACCAACCAGCCCCACCAACCTAAACCAACCAGCCCCACCAACCTAAACCAACCAGCCCCACCAACCTAAACCAACCCAAGCCACCCAACTAAACCAACCAGCCCCACCAACCTAAACCAACCCAAGCCACCAACCTAAACCAACCCAAGCCACCAACCTAAACCAACCAGCCCCACCAACCTAAACCAACCAGCCCCCAACCTAAACCAACCAGCCCCACCAACCTAAACCAACCAGGCCCACCAACCTAAACCAACCAACCAGCCCCACCAACCTAAACCAACCAACCCCACCAACCTAAACCAACCAGCCCCACCAACCTAAACCAACCAGCCCCACCAACCTAAACCAACCAACCCCACCAACCTAAACCAACCAGCCCCACCAACCTAAACCAACCAACCCCACCAACCTAAACCAACCATCCCCACCAACCTAAACCAACCTAAACCAACCAACCCCACCAACCTAAACCAACCATCCCCACCAACCTAAACCAACCTAAACCAACCATCCCCACCAACCTAAACCAACCAGCCCCACCAACCTAAACCAACCAGGCCCCACCAACCTAAACCAACCCAAGCCCCACCAACCTAAACCAACCAGCCCCACCAACCTAAACCAACCAGCCCCACCAACCTAAACCAACCCAAGCCCCACCAACCTAAACCAACCAGCCCCACCAACCTAAACCAACCAGCCCCACCAACCTAAACCAACCTACCCAACCCACCAGTCAGTCACCCACACCAACCCACACCAACCCACCCCAACCCCAACCCACACCAACGCCACACGCAGCGCCACACCACGCACCAGGTGGTCATCCTCGCGGAAGAAGCAGTCTGTGCCCGGCTTGGACTGACGGATGTTCTCGGCGCAGTACTGAAGCACCAGGTGTCGGAGGGTCAGCAGCGACAGGCAGGTGAGAAAGGAGCCCATGCTCACCACGCACAGCCCGAACACCGCCTTGTAGTAACCGTCCGCCCTCCCTATCTCGCCCTCTGCACAGCAGCAGCAGCAGCAGCAACAGCAACAGCAACAGCAGCAGCAGCAGCAGCAGCAGCAGCAGCAGAAACAAGAAAACGAACAGTTGTTTGGTGGGGTGTGGGGGGTGGGTGGGGTGGAGGGGTTGTGGAGGGTGGGTGGGGTGGGGGGTGGGGGGGTGGAGGAGTTAGGGTGGGTGGGTGGGAAGGGGATGAACGAGTGAATGGATTCCAAAAAAAGAGAGAAAGGAGTGATAAAGGGGTAGAAAAACAACAACAACAACAACAAAAGAAAAAAAACGAGGAGAAAGAAGGGATACTGATGATGGTGATGGTGGTAATGGTCATGGTGGTGGTGGTGGTGATGGTGATGGTGATGATGATGATGAGGATGATGATGGTGGTAATGGTGATGATGATGATGGTGGTGATGGTGATGATGATACTACTACTACTACTACTACTACTACTACTACTACTACTACTACTACTACTACTACTACGACTACTACGACTACTACTACTACTACTACTACTACTAGATGGAATTATATAGCGCTGAAACTTGTAAAGCAAACAAATCAAAGCACCATATACACATATATACACTCACGCACGCACGCACGCACGCACGCACGCACGCACGCACGCACGCACGCACGCACGCACGCACGCACGCACGCACGCACACACACACACACACACACACACACACACACACATTGAATGCCTAGGATTTTAAAATGTTGCTGATTTTTTTGTGTTTTGTTTTGCTGTTGTTTTATGAAGTATGAACGTGTAGAAAATGGGTTATATTATAACCTGGTACAATTAGTTTGTTGGACATTTTATGATTTTCTTTTGGTGTTTTTTAGTTTGGGTTTTTGTTTTTGTTTTTAAAATTGTGTGCGTGCGTGCGCGCGCGCGCGCGTGCGTGTGTGTGTGTGTGTGTGCGCGCGCGCGCCGCGTTTTGCAGTGGGTTTTTTATATTGAGTCTCTTAAACTTTTATTGTTATGGGTTGTCGTAATAATGTGTATATGTCATTATTATAATATTAAACATTATTGATGAAATGTGTTTGTTCACTTAGGCAGGGTGATGGAGATGAGGGTGATTGTTGAAGAAGACTGGACAGATGACGAGGCAGGGAAAACCTCAGGTAGGAAAGAAGTGCGTTTCGAGGCTGGATTTGTGTCAACTGTAAGCTTTTGGCGAAGGGATAGAGGAAGGTCATTCCAAGGGGATGGAGCAAAAATTTAAGTTAAATGTTCATTGAAGATGCAAATCGAGATCTGTGATTAACTTCTTATCAACAAGAATGGTAGTGGCTGGCCCTGCTAGTAGATCTTTGTACTGACACATTATGATCCGTAGATCATTACAGGTTTCATATCGTATTGTATACCACTTTAAGTCACAGCATAATTGTATTTCTCTATATGAAAGTCGAGCTGCTCTCCCCAGGGAGAGCCCGTCGCCACAAGTGCAGCGCCACCCAAATAGGAGTGAACTGATTTTAGAAAGGTTTCAAATCAAAATCAACATCATGGATGAAGACTGTCTCAGAATAACACATTTGAATGCGAGCAACACAGCCTGGGTATTTTTGTTTCCCATCAGCCACTGACAACGCTGTTTGACCTGAAGCCAAGGGTAGGGGCAATAACAAGGATCAACAATGCATTACAGACCTGTTGTTCACTGCCTGTGATGACAGCATGCGTTGACACTTTGGTGGTGACACCTTCTTGTCACCAATATGTCAGTTGTTATGACAAACTGACCTACATACAAAACAATATGGTAGAACCCCCCCCCCCCCCCCCCAAAACTGCCTTGTACCACCACCACCCTCCACACACACACACACACAACACACACACACACACACACACACACACACACACACACACACACACACACACACACACACACACACACGCACCACACACACAACATACACGCACGCGCGCACGCACACACACACACACATACGCACGCACGCACGCACGCACATGAAAGTCACGCATGCTTTCCAGTACAAGATGGATGTAGTGTAGTGTAGTGTAGTGTAGTGTAGTGTGGTGTAGTGTGGTGTAGTGTAGTGTAGTGTAGGTGTGAGTGTGAGTGTGTAGTGTGTGTAGTAGTGTAGTGTAGTGTGGTGTAGGTGTGTAGTGTAGTTAGTGTAGTGTAGTGTGGTGTAGTGTAGTGTGGTGTAGTGTAGTTAGTGTAGTGTAGTGTAGTGTAGTGTAGTGTAGTTTAAGTGTAGTATAGTGTGAGTATAGTGAGTTTAAGTTTAAGTGTAGTGAGTAGTGTAGTGTGTGAGTGCAGTATTTGTAGTGAGTGCAGTGTAGTTAGTGGAGTGCAGTGTAGTGTAGTGCAGTGCAGTGTGTAGTGTAGTGCAGTGTAGTGTAGTGTAGTGCAGTGTAGTGTAGTGGTAGTTGGAGTGCAGTTAGTGTAGTGGAGTGCAATGTAGTGTAGTAGTGCAGTGTAGTTAGTGTAGTGGAGTGCAGTGTAGTGTAGTGCAGTGCAGTGTAGTGTAGTGTAGTGGAGTGGAGTGTAGTGTAGTTTCATTTCATTTCATTTCATACCACTTTAAGTCACGGCAGATTTCTCTCCGTGAAATTCGGGCTGCTCTCCCCGGGGAGAGCGCGTCGCCACAAGAGCAGCGCCACCCTTTTTTTTTCTTTTTCCTGTCTGCAACTGTATTTGTTTCCCTATCAGAGTGGCTTTTTTCTAAGAATTTTGCCAGGGACAACTCTCTTGTTGCCGTGGGTTTTTTTACGTGCGCTAAATAATTACGTGTAACACACGGGACCTCGGTTTATCGTCTCATCCGAAAGACTAGCGCCCAGACCACCACTCATGGTCTAATGGATGGGGGAAAAGTTTCCGGTCCAAACGGGGTACGAACCGCCGCACACTTCAGACCCAGACTTTTCGCTTTCTAGACAGGCGCGTTACCTCTAGACCACCGATCCAGTGGAGTGCAGTGTAGTGTAGTGCAGTGGAGTGTATTGTAGTGCAGTATAGTGTACTGTAGTGTAGTGGAGTGTAGTGTAGTGCAGTGCAGTGTAGTGTAGTGGAGTGCAATGTAGTGTAGTGGAGTGCAGTGTAGTGTAGTGGAGTGGAGTGCAGTGTAGTGTAGTGCAGTGCAGTGTAGTGTAGTGTAGTGTAGTGTAGTGCAGTGTAGTGTAGTGAAGTACAGTGTAGTGTAGTGCAGTGTAGTGTAGTGTAGTGCAGTGCAGTGTAGTGTAGTGTTGTGAAGTGTAGTGTAGAGTAGTTTAAGTGTAGTATAGTGTAATATAGTGCAGTTTAAGTGTAGTGTAATGTCTAGTGTAGTGTAGTTTAAGTGTAGTGTAGTGTGGTATAGTGTAGTATAATGTAGTGTGGTATAGTGTAGAATGGTGTAGTGTAGTGGGGTATAGTGTAGTGTAGTTTAAGTGTAATGTAGTGTGGTATCCCCACAAGCAGTCAAGGAGGACAACCTGGCATGCGCCAAACGGCAAGATCCATAACCAAATAGATTTCATCTTAACACCACGACGCTTCAAATCCAGCATCAACAGAGCCAGAACAAGAATCTACCCTGAAGCTGACATAGGCAGCGACCACGACCTTGTGCTGCTGGTATTCAAAATGAAGCTGAAGAAAAATAAACAGCCTGCAAACCCACGTATCAAATTTGACGTGGACAAACTGAAAGATCCAGATGTCGAGATCTTCCAAGCTAAGCTTGGCGGACGTTTTGCGGCATTAACCCTCCTGGACAATGACATCAATGACCTCACCTACAACTTTAATGAGGCAGCCCGAGAAACAGCAGAGGATGTACTCGGTCGTCAGAGAAATAAACACCAGCCATAGACTACCAATGACATCTTGGACCTCTGCGATACAAGAAGAGCACTGAAGCCAACCAGGTCTTCCAACCCTAAAGAATACCGGGAGGCCAACAATCTTGTGAAGAAGTCAATGTTAAAGGCCAGAGAGAGGTGGATCAGTGATCAATGTGATGAGATCGAAAAAAGCATGAAAGTGGGCAACAGTAAAAAGGCATACGACACCCTGAAGAAACTCACAAAACCACTTCAAACCAAATCATCAGTCATTGAAGACAGCTCTGGAAACCTCCTCACAGAAAGCTCAGCTGCATTGAACAGGTGGTCTGAGTATTGTCAAGAACATATTCAACTACCCAATCACACCTGACAAGAGCATAATATAAGAGGAAGCAGCAACATCAAGAGTACACCCTCGCCATTACCTATACTGAGGGAAGAAGTGGAAGAAGCCATCCGCAGTTTACCAGTAGGAAAGTCCCCAGGAGCAGACAACATACCAGCAGAGCTGCTCAAGCATGGTGGCGAAAGAGGTATCACACATGTTACAGCTATCTGTCAGAAGATTTGGGAGACAAAACAGTGGCCAACAGAATGGACACAATCACTCATCATACCTCTGCCCAAGAAGGGGAATTTACGCCAATGCCAAAACTATAGAACAATAAGCCTCATCAGCCACGCCAGCAAGATCATGCTCAAAGTTATTTTGAATCGACTCAAGAAGGAGGCAGAAGAACACCTTGCAGAGGAACAAGCTGGGTTCAGGGCAGGCAGGAGCACAATCGAACAGATTTTTAACTGCCACATCATGATGGGAAAACATCTTCAACATCAGAGAGACCTGTTCCACAACTTCATCGACTTCAAGAAGGCTTTCGACAGAGTATGGCACGAAGGCCTATGGCAGGTCCTCAGAATGTTTGGCATTGAAGAAGGACTAGTGCAAACCATTCAAGCACTATACAACACCGCAAGCAGTGCAGTCCTTCTGAACAATCAGGTCGGAGACTACTTCAAAACCACAGTTGGGATCCGACAAGGATGCCTGTTATCTCCAGTCCTGTTTAATCTGTTCTTGGAAAACATTATGAGAGAGACCCTCCATGACTTCCACTCTACCATCTCCATTGGCGGCAGACCCCTCAACAACTTGCGGTTTGCCAATGACATTGACCTCATGGGCGGAAGTAACACAGAGCTGCAAGATCTTACGACCAGACTTGAGATCAGAGCTGGAGCATATGGGATGGAGGTGAGCTCGGAGAAAAGTAAAGTACTTGTGAACAGCACGAGCAACGCCACTTCTAAAATTTACATGAACGGCCAACAACTAGAGGAGGTAAACGCTATTAAATACCTTGGCGCTACACTCACAAAGGACGGGCGATCGACGACAGAAATCAAAGTCAGACTAGCCATGGCAACATCTTCCATGACAAAACTCACCACCATATGGAAAAGTAAAGAGATCAGTTTCCCAATCAAACTAAAGCTCTACAAAGCCCTAATTCAGACTATCCTGCTGTACGGAAGTGAAACCTGGACATTTACTGCTGAAACAGCAAAGCGAATCCAGTCATTTGAAACAAAATGCCATAGAAAACTGCTGGGCATATCCTGGAGAGAACGAAAGACCAATGAATTTGTCAAGAGCTAAATAACACGGCTAGCAGGTCCACAGGAACCCCTTCTCACAATCGTCAAGAAGAAAAAGCTGACATGGTTCGGCCACGTCACCCGCCACAACACTCTGCCCAAAACAATACTGCAGGGAACACTCGAAGGTGGCAGAAAGAGGGGAAGACAGAACAAGTCATGGATGGACAACATCAGAGAATGGACCAGGATGAATGACTCGGCACTACTGCGCAGAGCCGAGGACCGAGATGGATGAAGGGGGCTTACCACGGCATCGTCTTTCGTGTCTCCTCCATGACCGCCAAGGTCACGGGACTGATGATGATGATGATGAGTGTGGTATATTGTAGTGTAGTGTAGAGTAGTGTAGTGTAGTGTAGTGTAGCATAGTGTACTATGGTGTAGTGTAGTGTAGTGTGGTATAGTGTAGTGTAGTGTAGTGTAGTTTATGTGTAGTGAAGTGTGGTATAGTGTAGCGTAGGGTAGCCTGGTGTACTATGGTGTAGTGTAGTGTAGTGTGGTGTAGTATGGTGTGGTGTAGTGTAGTGTGGTATAGTGTCGTATAGTGTAGTGTAGTGTAGCGTAGTGTAGTGTGGTGTGGTGTGGTGTATGTGTGGTATAGGCTAAGTGTAGTGTAGTGTAGTAGAGTATGATGTTGTGTGGTGCAGTGTAATGTCATGTAGTGTAGTGTAGTGTAGTGCTGTAAAGTATTGTGTAAGTGTTAAACCAACCCAACTAAACCAACCCAACCCTACCCTACCGAACTAAACTAACCCAACCATAACCTACCGTACCTTATCCAACTGAACCAACCCAACCCAACCAACCCAACCCTACCCAACTAAACCAACCCAACCCAACCCTACCCACCCAACCCAACCCAACCCTACCTTATCCAACTAAACCAACCCAATCCAACCCTACCCTACCCAATTGAACCAGCCCAACCCAACCGTAACGTACTCTACCTTATCCAACTAAACCAACCCTACCCTACCCAACTAAACCAACCCATTCCAACCCAACCCAACCTTACCCAACTAAACCAACCTACCCATTCCAACCCAATTCCACCCAGCTAAAAGAACTGACTTGTAATCCCAGAGAATCATTATAATTGTCTTATTTGACTTATCTTGCTTGTTTGATAGTTATTGTGTGCATATATTATATATATGACTTAAAGTGGTATAAAATAAAATAAAAAACTGAGCGCTTTGATTTGTTGCTTTACAAGATTCAGCGCTTTATAAATTCCATACATTATTATTATATTATTTTTAAAAAGCGCTATTTGAAGAGTATGAGCGCATATAAGCACACGTTTGCTGGGTGGAGGAGGAGAGGAGGGAGGTCATTGAAGGCAATATTGTCAGTAATGACGCAATGAATGACTCGTATTTTCTAACGTTCTGTTCCTGTACCTTTTTATTATCTAAAGTATTAACGTGAAAGAATGCATGATATAGTAGATTAAGCAATTTATTTCTCCTGACGTTTTATGATATTATTTTTTTAAAATTCTTAATACATTCTTTATTAAGTGTGTGTGTGTGTACGTGAGCGCGCACGCACGCAAGTGTGTATGAGTATGTGTGTGCGTGTGTATGTATATGTGTGTAATTTGTATTTTCCAATGTATTATCTTATCGATTTTCCTCTTTTTACTGGTTTAATTTAATAGTAAAGGTTGCAATAATGTAGTATTTCAGTATAATGGAGTTGCCTGTGCCACAGAGAGTGAAGTACAAGATCAGTATCCTCTGTTACAAATGTCTCCACAAAACAGCACCCTCCTATCTCTGTGAATGTCTTCACCTGTACACTCCTTCTCGTTCCCTCCGCTCTGCTGCAGATACCCTGGGCTTACGAATACCTAGATTCAACCAATCCACTGTTGGTCGTCGCTCATTCTCTATTTCTGGTCCATCAATCTGGAATGACCTCCCTCTCTCCCTTCGTGAAAAGCCTACTTACGACAGCTTTAACTCCAGCCTCAAGACATACCTATTTCAAACCTAAGATATTTTCCCTCTTGTTTCATCTCATATCTGACCCTGCCTTTAAAAGCCAAAATTCCATCACCCTGCTGAAATGTACAAACTGTGTGTGTGTGTGTGTGTGTGTGTGTGTGTGTGTGTGTGTGTGTGTGTGTGTGTGTGTGTGTGTGTGTGTGTGTGTGTGTGTGTGAATATTTGAATTTGTTAGAATATTGTGAATCATTGTTGTTGCTTGTGTAGGAGCGGATTGAATGGAAGCGCTCTGATTTGTAATTGCAAGACATAGCGCTCTATAAATTCCATATACTATTATGATTATAATCCTTAAGAAAATTTGTTCTTAGATAGATGGCTTGATGAAAAAAAGCAAATGCATTACTTATTCAATGTACCATCTGGAAATAAAAATTTGACTTGACTTGACTTGACTTGAAAGTGAAAAAAAAGGAAAAAGAAAAAGGACTATCTTATGTCCACACAGCCATAAAGTAATTTCTCTATTGAGACAAATAAAGTATTCTGGAGTCTGGAGTTTTGAGTCTGGAGTTTTGAGTCTGGAGTCTTAAGTCTGGAGTCTTAGGTCTTAAGTCTGGAAACTTGGGTCTGAAGTCTTAAGCCTGGAGTCTTAGGTCTGAAGTCTGGAGTCTGGAGTCTTTTGGCTAAAGTCTTAAGTCTGGCGTCTTATTCTAAAGCCTTGGGTCTGGCGTCTTAAGTCTGGGGTTTTGGGTTTTGAGTCTGGAGTTTTATGCCTGGAGTATGGAGTCTTAAGTCTGGAGTCTGCAGTATTGAGTTTTACGTATGGAGTCTGGAGTCTTACGTCTGGGGTCTTAAGTCCGGAGTCGGGGGTTTTGAGCCTGGAGTCTTAAGTCTGGAGTATTACGTCTGGAGCCTTAGTGTGGAGTATTGGGTCTGCAGCCTGAGGTCTTAAGTTTGGATCCTGGAGTCTTAAGTATGGGGGGTCTTAAGTCTTGAGACTTAGCCTTAAGTATGGAGCCTAAAGCCTGGGGTATGGAGGATTAAGTATGGAGCCTTAAGTCCGTGGGTCTTAAGTCTGGGGTCTTAAGCCTGGAGTCTTAAGCATGGAGTATTGAGTCTGGGGTCTTAAGTCTGGGAGCTTAAGTGGGGAGCCTTAAGCATTGAACATTGCGTCTGGGGTCTTAAGTCTGGAGTCTTAAACATGGAGTATTGAGTCTGGGGGGTATTAAGTCTGGAGTCTTAAGCATGGAGTATTGAGTCTGGGGTATTAAGTCTGGAGTTGTAAGCATGGAGTATTGAGTCTGGGGGTATTAAGTCTGGAGCCTTAAGCATGGAGTATTGAGTCTGGGGGTATTAAGTCTGGAGTCTTAAGCATGGAGTATTGAGTCTGGGGGTATTAAGTCTGGAGTCTTAAGCATGGAGTATTGAGTCTGGGGTATTAAGTCTGGAGTCTTAAGCATGGAGTATTGAGTCTGGGGTTATTGAGTCTGGAGTCTTAAGCATGGAGATGAGTCTGGGGTATTAAGTCTGAGTCTTAAGCATGGAGTATTGAGTCTGGGGGTATTAAGTCTGGAGTCTTAAGCATGGAGTATTGAGTCTGGGGGTATTAAGTCTGGAGTCTTAAGCATGGAGAATGGAGTCTGGGGTATTAAGTCTGGAGTCTTAAGCATGGAGTATTGAGTCTGGGGGTATTAAGTCTGGAGTCTTAAGCATGGAGTATTGAGTCTGGGGGTCTTAAGTCTGGAGTCTTAAGCATGTAGTATTGAGTCTGGGGTATTGAGTCTGGGGTACTAAGCATGGAGTAGGGTCTCAAGTCTGGAGTCTGATGTCTGGAGTCTTAAGTCTGGAGCCTTAAGCATGGAGTATTGAGTCTGGGGTATTAAGTCTGGGGTCTTAAGTCTGGGGGCTTAAGTGGGGAGTCTTAAACATGGAGCCTTAAGTTCGGGGTCGGGCGCTTGAGTCTGGAGTGTGGAGTCTGGAGCGTGGAGTGTGGAGGGGCGTGGAGAGGCTACTCACTGAGGGAGAGGTGCTTGGCGTGTCTGTGCAGGCAGCAGGCTAGTGCCCCCAGCACAGGGTTGGTCACACAGGCCACCAGCACCAACACGCTGTAGTCTGGCACTATCCTGATACATCACACACACACACACACACACACACACACACACACACAGAAAACACACACACACACACACACAGACACACACACACACACACACACACACACACACACACACACACACACACACACACACACACACACACAGGCCACCCGCACCAACACGCTGTACTGCACACCTATCACAGACACACACACAGACACACACACACACACACACACACACACACACACACACACAAAACACGACACACACACACACACACACACACGACACACACAGCACAACACCACACATGACACACACACACACCCCACACAACACACACACACACACACACACACACACCACCACAACAAAGACACACACACACACAGACACACACACCACACACAAGGCCACAGCACACACCTGTAGCTGCACTACCGAACATCACACACACACAGACACACACACACACACAACAACACACACACACAACACACACCACAACCACACAACACACACACAACCACACACAGGCCACCAGCACCAACACGCTGTAGTCTGGCACTATCCTGATACATCACACACACAGACACACACACACACACACACACCACAAAAACACACACAAAACACACACACACACAACACACACACACACCCCACACACAACACACACACAACACAACAACACACACAGACCACACAGCACAACACACACACACACCGACACACACACACACACAGACACCACACACACACACACAGAAAACACACACACACACGACACACACACACACACACACACAGACACACACACACACACACACACACCAGACACACACACACACACACTACACACACACACACACCACAGAACACACACACACAGACACACACACACAACACACAGACACACACACACACAAACACACACACACAGAACACACACACACACACACACACACACACACAGACCCACACACACAGACCACAAAACCGATCTGGCAAAACCACATCACAGACACACACACACACACACACACACACACACAGACCCACAACAACACACCCCCCCCACACAAAAGATAGGCCGGGTAGGCAGGGCAGGGCCCGGCAGACAGACAGGAAGACAACAAGCAGATCGACCCTATCCGACGAAGACCCCCCCCCACCACCCCCACCACCCACCACCACCACCCACCACCCCCCACCAAACCCCCACCCCCACCACCAACCCCCACCCCCCCTCCACCCCCACCCCACCAAACCCCCAAACCCCACCACCACCACCCCCCCCCACCCACCACCCCCCACCCCCCACCAAACCACCACCCCCCCCACACCACCACCACCACCCCCCACCCCCACCCCACCCCCACCCCCACCAACCCCCCCCCTCCACCCCACCACCACCAAACCCACCACAAACCCCCCTCCACCACCACCACCCACCACCACCACCACCCCCACCACCACCACCAAACCCCCACCAAACCACCCCCACCCCCCCCCCACCACCACCACCCACCACCCCCACCCCCCCACCCCCCTCCAAACCCCCAACCCCACCACCACCACCCACCACCCCCACCACCACCACCACCCACCACCAACCACCCACCCCCACCCCAAAACCCCCCACCACCCCCCCCCCACCAAACCCCCACCACCACCACCACCCCCCACCCACCACCACCACCCTTTACCACCAACCCCCCAACCAACCAAACCCCCCACTCACCCCCCAACCCCCCAACCCACCAACCAACCCCCACCTTCACCACCACCACCCAACCCCCCCCAAACCAAACCACCCCCCACCACCACCACCCCCAACCAACCACCACCACCCACCAAACCCCCAAACCCCCAACCAACCCCCCACCAAACCACCACCCACCACCACCACCCCCACCCCCCCCCCCCCCCACCACCACCCACCACCCCATCACCACCACCCCCCACCCCACCACCACCCACCCTATCCCCCCTCCGCCCTCCTCCTCCCTCCCCCCTTTCCCTCCTTCCCCCCTTTGGTTTTAAAATTTTTTTTTTTTAAAAGTTGTTGTTTTTTTCTCCCCCTTGTTCTATTTCACAATTATTCCCTTTAAAAATTTTAGTTTTTCAAAGGGAACGCGCTTGACAGAGTGGTTAAAAACCGTTTTTTACTTAAATCCCCCTTTGGGGTTTATGAAGTTGGGGGGGTTTGGAAATCCTTTAGCGGGGTCGGCGTTGATTTAATTAAGGGGGTTTGACTTTCTTTTTTCAATCTCCCCGTCAACTTTTTTAAAATTCAACCCAAACCTTTTGCCTGTGTTAGAACTGGGAATTTGTTGTTTGTTTGGGGAAGGAGCTGTTTTTATGAAGCACTGGTCACACAAACCTGGAAAGTGGGAAAAGCTTTTTTCCCCCCCTTGGCCAAAACCTGTTTCTTCTTTTGTCGAAAGTTCAGACCAAAAATTTTTTGTTGTCCCGGGATATGAGTGAAAAATGCGTCCCCGCTGCCCTTTTAAAGGGCCCGGCAGTCGGGGCCCCGCACATCCGGGCTTCCCGGGGTGTGGGAGAGAATTTGTTTTTCTTTTTAAGCCTTTCTGGAAAAAAAAAGGCAGGGGAAAATGGACCAAGAAGGCCGGGAAAAAAAACAAGGAGGAAAGGGGACAGGGAAAACAAGGTACGAGGGAGAAATAAAGAGAGGGGAAAAAAAGAAAACATTCCCTTCACAAAATTTCCCCAAAGTACCATCCAAAAATTTTAAAAAGAAAACAGTAAGAGTTAAAGGGGGAAGGGGTTTTAAAAAGATTTCAGAAAAAGATTTGAATAAATACAGAAATAAATAAAGGGAAAAGAAAATAATGAAAAAATGAAAGGGAAAAAACGAACCCAACGAATGAAAAGATTTTAGTAATGAATAAAGCAGTAAATTTAAAAATTACCCATTAAAAACCAAAAAACCAAAATTAAAAAACCCCAAACAACCCAATTTATTTTAAAATGTTCAAAAAGACTTTAAAAATTTGTAATGATATCCCCAAAATTTTTTTCCAAAACCTCCAAAACCAAACCCTTCCCCAACCCAACCAACCTAAACCCAAACCCAAAACACCCCCCCAAACCCCTGACCAAAACCAACCAAACCCAAAAACCCACCCATCCAAACCAAACCCAAACCCAAAACCCCAACCCCCCCCCCCCACCTCACTCACTCACTCCCCTTTATCCCCCCTTTGGGCGGGGCGACCCCTTGGGGGGACCCGCACAGACGCTGCAAGTGGACCGCCAAAAAGGTTCTGTCCGGGCCCGGGTTTCAGGGGGTTTTTGGGAAAAGTGAGGCCGGGGGCCCCTCCTTTAAGGGTTGGGTATCCCGTTTTGCGGGTCGTCCCCCTGCCTCCTTGCTCCCCTTTCCCCCATTCCCTGCAGGACTGTTTGAACCCGGGGTTATGCCTTGTTGGGGTGGCCCCCAAAACCCTTTCATTTCCTTCGTTTTTACTTTTATCTAGCAATGGGTTTTTGTTTCCGCCCTTTCCTCCACTGCTGCCAGGGCGTAAATCATTGTTTTTACGGTCTCTGTAGGTTTATTTTTCGGGTCCCCAAGGCACTTTATCCCAAAGGCTTGAATGCGACGTTCTAGATCGGCATAAATTTTCCCTGCTTACAGCGGGACATAGGCAATGGATTGGGGCAGTGCCCTTTTTAGAGTTTGACCTTAGTAGGGGTTCGGGTTTTTTTGGTTTCCCCCACCCCTTTTGCCACTTAGTCAGGGAGGGATTTCCCCAGCAAATCCGGGTCCCTTTTCCCCCTTGGGGTGCTGTAAACCCTTTTTTGGGGATGGGTTGGGTCCAAGGGACTTAAAAGTTTCAAACCTTCCCCAGTTTTTCTCGCCACTATCTTTATGCTGGTGGGGGTGGTTTTGTAGTTTCTGTTCACTAGGGTCATTTCTCTTTCCGTGCTGATTCCCATTTCCCGGGGGGATTTGGGTTGTTTCCAGTCTGGTGGGTGAGATCCTGGAGTTCTTCTTTCACTGCGCCCATGGATTTTAAAATCGTCTGCGGTTTGAAAATTGCAGGGCGGGGCCCTTCCCCCTATTTGATTGGGTCCCTTTAAGGGAAGGAGGGCCTCTTGCATAGTTCTCCCAAAAACCCTTTTGAAAAAACGGGGGGTGGGGGGGAGGGCCCGGGCGAAAAATCCAAATGAAATCCGGAAGGGAAACCCCCCAAATTTTTCCACCCTAGGACTGCACTTTTGGGGGCTGGGCATACAGCCCTGGGGACTTTAATAAAGGGCCCCGGCGAAGTTATTTGTTTTCTCAGGGCTTGCCACAGGCTTCTTGCCACAACTCGGGCGAAGGCCCCTTTTTGAAGGGCAATGAAGTTGTTTTTAGAGCGTAGTTTGGGTGGTTTGGGGATGCTTTTTTATTGGGGGGATTTTTATTTTTGAAGATTTCTGCTCCCTCCAAATGGCTTCGGCCTGGTCCCGAAAACCTGCCTGTTCTTCCCGATAAAATTTCTTTTGCTTGTTTGGGTTTTAGTTTTGGGTTCAAGGGGAATGCCCTAATAACTTTCTTATGGCTTAATTTAACTGGTTGGGGCTGTAATTTTGGCACCCTTTTTGGGCTCCCTTTTTTGGAAGTGGAACTATGATGGTTGGGGGCCCTTTTTCAAAGGGCCCCCTTTGTGGTTTTCCAAAAATGCGTTTTCAGATGGGTTTTAATGGCCCGGGTATTTCTTCTGGGCCCCGTTCTTTGATTTACCCCCAGCCGGGGGGTCAATCCCTGGGGATTGGGCCCCCTTTCAAGGATCTTACTGCTTCTTCTACCTCTTCCTCTACACCTGTGGCTTTTGGGAATTATGGTTGGGTCTTGCTCGTGAAAATTTTTCGGGGTCAGGGGCCTTTTAAGCTTGTTTGTTGTAAAAGGGCGCTGCAAAAAATTCTGTTTCCCTCTCTTTCAGATTGTGGCGCTCTCTGAAGGGCTCCCCTTTTTCTTCAATAAAGGAGGTCTTTGGCTTCTGGGAAATTTTTTAGTAAACCCTTGGGTGGTTTTTGGTTCCCCCCTCCTTCTGTCCCCCCTTTTGCCATTCCTTCTCAACCTTTTTGGGGCATTTTTTCTGACATCCCATTTCCCCCTGGCCCCCGGGGCTTTTTTTTTGATTGATCTGTTGAAATTTTTCTAACCCCTTCCCCTCCCCCTTTCTGGGTTTTTTGTTTTCTCTGGGTTTAGCTCCCTACTTGAAAACGCACAAAGGGCCCGGATAAACGTTTTGGTTTTAAACCCCCGGTTTTTGGTTTTTTTTCCTTTCTTCCCAAGGGTCTCAAGCCTGTCTCCCCGAAAAGGTCTTGGAAAGGGGCTCAGTGAGGTGTTATGTCATCTTGGGGGAAATTCAATGGGGGTGCAAAAACTGCCCCCCACCCCCACTTTAAAGATTTCACGACCCTTTGGGGTCCTTCCCCTTTTCCCTTTTTAACCGCAAAGGGGTTTTCTCTTCTGGTTCTTGGTTTTTCCCGCTTGATCTTTTGGGTCTTTAGTACCCCTTTTCGTTCCCCTTTCCAAAATTTACGCCAGGGAAAGTTCTGTCGGGGTTGTTATAGCTTTTGACCCTTTAAAAACGGGTTTGGGGGGCCCAAAATGTATAATCTGGTTATGTATTTTTTCCATTTGGTGAGTGCCCCCCGTCGTTTTTTTCTTGGTGTCTTGTGGGGGAAAAGGGGTTGGGGGACAGGAAGATTTTGGGGGTGCTTGCGAATTACCAAAAAATTGAGAAACCCCTAACGTTGGGGTTTTTCCCCCAAAGCCAAAAAGGCCCCCATTGGCCCTGGGCCCTTTTGGGCATAAGCCCCCAAAGGGCCGTCTTTGGGATTT
>CM054146.1:5811318-5818818 GCA_028751875.1 Rapana venosa
CAGACAGACAGACACAGTGAGAGAGAGACACACAGACAGAGATACAGACAGGCAGATAAACAGAGAGAGAGAGAGAGAGGGGGGGGGGAGAGGGGGAGACAGACAGACAGAGAGACAGACAGAGAGACAGATAGACAGACTCACTGACAGATAGACAAGAGAGAGAGAGAGAGAGAGAGAGAGAGGAGAGAGAGAGAGAGAGAGAGAGAGAGAGAGAGAGAGATGAACTTATAAATTCAACTCTGCGCGCGCGCCACACACACACACACACACACACACACACACACACACACACACACACACACACACACACACACACACACACACAGAGTCTACTACATAATTATTTCTGATATTCTATTCCTACCTCTATTCTTCATTCAGACAGAGATATTTACAGCGTCCAGGAAAGATCAATGCACGACCACTAAAAAAGAAAACTGTGTGCGGGGTTTTTGTTTTTTTGTTGTTGTTATAACATGAAAATAAAATATCTCATATCTTCTCTTCCTCTTTGTGATTTATGTTTCTTTCTCGTTTTAAACTGCAGTTTGTTCCGAGTAAACAGATCTTAGGTATCCTCCCTCTCTCTCTCTCTCTCTCTCTCTCTCTCTCTCTCTCTCTCTCTCTCTCTCTCCTCTCTCTCTCTCTCTCTCTCTCTCTTTCACTCTTTGGGCAATGACAATAAATTGGTCAAAGCGTCAAAGCGTCTCACACACACACACACACACACAACTTGGGTTGCTAATATTCGTGAAGTATTGTGTCACAATGGATTTGGACTTATATTGTGATATCAAGGTGTTCAAGATGTTAAAGGCTTTAAACGTGAATTTCATCAAAGACTTATTGATTGGAGATGACACATTTGGGAAGGTCATATTCAGGAAAGTGAAAGATTTTCTTTATATAGAACATTTCAAACATCTTTAAAGTGTGAACTCTATTTGTCACTGGACATTGATAGACATATTGATATACATGTAAAGCGTCACTTAACGATGTTTAGATTTGGAATTACAGATATAATACATTCTAACCGTTATAAAAAGAATAAAGATTAAAAAAAATTGGCATGTCCTTCGTGTAAAAGGGATAAAGAAGACGAAGTTCTGGTGACAAACGTCATTCTAAAAATTACAAGTTGTTAACAGTGACATGTGCAATTTTTGCAACACTGAACAAGATACAATATACCACTATCTTTGGGACTGTCGATATTCTCAGGTTTTTTGGAGATAATTTACGAATTTATTGAAAAGTAACTGCCACTATTGCACGCGATAATCACTTAACTATAAACTAGTTCTATTTGGTAAAGATAAGAAACAAAAACTGATGAGATTCTAGATTTATTATTGATACTGGAGAAATATTTCCTCTATAAATGTCGACTAAACAAAATTTAACCTGCCATCAAGTTTCATGCAGGAACTAAAATACAGACACAAGGTAGAAAAATCTATGCATTGTTTAGAAATGAAACCAGCTGCATTCCAAGTGAAATGGTTTCCATACACAAATCTGATTGTAAATGGGAACACTGCCACTCCCTGAGAAAATGGATCATCTAGAAGGGTGACTCCTGGAGAGAGGTAAAGGTAAAGGTAAGATGTCCCACAACCGATAAGGTCGTAGGGGAGCGAGATGTCAGAGACCTCACTTCTCTAGGGGCCAGCATATTGAGGGCGGCGCCCATCTCCTCTCCCTCGCTGCTTTACCTTCCCTGGCCCTAAAGAGGGCAGGTACCCATTTACAGCTGGGTGAACTGGGGGGACTGTACTGAAGCCAAGGCGCACAAACGGTCACCCATCCAACTGGTAACCACGCTCGACGCTGCTTAACTTGGCTGGGGGAAAGGTAGCGCTCAGACCACTGAGCTATCCCGTCCCCACATGGAGAGAAGGGGTCTGAAATATAGCATCCTGCTTTATTGTTATATCTGGGGTTTATTTTTCACTCTGCATCTTGTGATGAATCTGCTTATGAATACATGTATGCAGCACATATGATCGAATGTGCAAATTTGTGTGCTAATCGCAGAGAAAAAGACAGAAAGGAGAGAGGGAAGGGAGGAAGGGTGGCAAGCAATGCTGTTAAACGAAGAGGTAGAGACACACAATTCGGTTGTGACTTATATATATATAGCTCAGTGGTCGGAGCTCTCGCTTTCCCCCAGCCAAGTTAAGCAGCGTCGAGCGTGGTTACCAGTTGGATGGGTGACCGTTTGCGCGCCTTGGCTTCAGTACAGTTCCCCCAGTTCACCCAGCTGTAAATGGGTACCTGCCCTCTTTAGGGTCAGGGAAGGTAAAGCAGCGAGGGAGAGGAGATGGGCGCCGCCCTCAATATGCTGGCCCTAGAGAAGTGAGGTCTCTGACGCCTCGCTCCCCTACGACCTTATAGGTTATGGGACATCTTTATATATATATATATATATATATATATATATATATATATATATATATATATATATATATATATATATATATATATATATATATATATATATCGCGGCTTCGCTGGCTTCCTCTCCCCTCTCTCTTGGGTTATGCAGGCTGTGCTGTTGTTGATTGTACATGAGCAGTTCGCCCTAAAACACCAAGTAGCTGTACACGTTCACTGTGTCCTGTGATGAATACATCCCCTTTGTTGAAAGCTTTGTTTCCTTTGCCACAATACCTTTATTTAAACACTGGACTGTAGTTGTTGTTTTGGTTGTTGTTATTCTGTTGCTTTTGTTGTTTTGGTTGTTGTTATTCTGTTGCTTTTGTTGTTTTGGTTGTTGTTATTCTGTTGCTTTTGTTGTTTTGGTTGTTATTCTGTTGCTTTTGTTGTTTTGGTTGTTATTCTGTTGCTTTTGTTGTTTTGGTTGTTGTTAGTCTGTTGCTTTTGTTGTTTTGGTTGTTGTTATTCTGTTGCTTTTGTTGTTTTGGTTGTTGTTATTCTGTTGCTTTTGTTGTTTTGGTTGTTGTTATTCTGTTGCTTTTGTTGTTTTGGTTGTTGTTATTCTGTTGCTTTTGTTGTTTTGGTTGTTGTTATTCTGTTGCTTTTGTTGTTTTGGTTGTTGTTATTCTGTTGCTTTTGTTGTTTTGGTTGTTGTTATTCTGTTGCTTTTGTTGTTTTGGTTGTTGTTATTCTGTTGCTTTTGTTGTTTTGGTTGTTGTCATTCTGTTACTGTTATTGTTTGGTTGTTGTTATTCTGTTACTTTTATTCTGGCACTAATGAAGCAACTTACCATAACTGTATTTATATATCCTTTTTTCACTTAAAAAAATCCCTGCAACATAATTGAAACTTTGATAAGTGTACTAAAATCGCATTGTCAACGTGCTACATACTGCACATGAATGGAATAGTTTGTATGGATGTAATGCTTTATACGAGAAGTTAACCTGCAATGCAAAAGGACCCCACCCCACCCCCCTCCAAAAAAAGGAAAAAAGACGAAGTTCATATTTTGCTCTGCTGTCCATCCCACTCTAGATCTCAGGCAAAGATGGATTCATTCTAAATTGTATTCGAAGCACGTTTATTTCAAGCAGTCTTGCTTATGTCAAGTCAAAATGAGCAATTACTCCAGAATGTATGCATATACCTTGTAGAGTTCTCATAACACGTTCTAACGGACGACTAACACTAACAACATCTGCAGTTCCTCTACAGTGGAATATGAAGTGAAGCTTGTACAATCTTTTCTTTCATATTTTGTGGCGATCATATCATTGCATTACTTGTGTGATGTTTATCTGTACCCCCATTCAGAAGGGGCTATGGCTTCGCTTTCACTTATACTTCGCTTTCTATTTCAATTTTCAATTCTCTCTCTCTCTCACTCTCTCTCTCTCTGTGTACATAATATGCATATGTACACACATATCTATCTATCTATCTATCTATCTATCTATCTATCTATCTATCTATCTATCTATCTATCTATCTATCTATCTATCTATCTATCTATCTATCTATCTATCTATCTATCTTCTATCTCTTCATCTCTTCTCTCTCTCTCTCTCTCTATATATATATATAATCGTGTGATAGCCAGATTTCTTCCTGGGCTGCCAGTCCATGCTGGCATCTCGCACACAACACCATTCCTCAGGAACTCAACCCGTCATTATCGACATCATAAGTGTCGTTGACTGGCTGGTTTATGAATGAGATTTTGGTCAGGGTTGACAAGAAAGTCCTCCATCATCTTACCCTCTTGATTAGCTAAAACTTCACGCTTTTCGATGCAGAAAATGATCCCTTCTTCTTAACAATCCCCCCAAACATTTTCTACCCCCCAAAAACACAAAACACAAAGCAATGGTCAAATCCATCGATCTATTTTCAGAACTGAATCTGTTAGTATAAGACATATTTGTCCTTTATTTATCCCCTCTCGCTATCCTATCTCTCTGACAACTGCCATCAATCTGGTGTCACAGTAGGTCGGCTGATATTGACCAAGAACTACTTTAACTAAGAAGAAGTGAGATACTGGCTTCTCGATGCTGCTCCAAATGGCTGTGTCTAAGTAGACAATGTTTCTTGTCTCTATACACATTTCTTTCCACCTTAAGCAGGATATCCATTACCGCTTCTTCCATGGAGGACTTGAAGACAAGAATGTTAGATGAAAAGTAAGGTAGAGTTCTGGGTTAACAAAACAACGTCATCTGATAACCTGTTCACCTGTCTGCTGTGAAGTTTAACGTTCTTTCTCTTTATTTATGAGAAATTGGGTGGGATTTTTTTGGGTAATATAGAACTTAGCTATTATTGGATTTTTCTAGACAGTCTCTAGGCTTAAACAGCGATGTTTTTTCTAGATGGTGTTTTCTAGACATTGGTTTGTTAGGGGTTTTGGGGGCTTTAACCAGAGCTCCTAGGTTCATAAATGGTATTTTTTGTTGTTGCGTCTGTGACCGCGTGTTCACCATTAAGGCAGCCGCATTCTGACTGGGGATGGTGTTTAAACACAACGTCAGTGTCCATGCGTTTATATATATTTTTTTAATGTGGCCATGCGCTCAAAATGGCACCCAATAGCCTACTCTTCCAGAAAGCAGAACGGGTTTTTAACGTGTGTGCAATATTTTCTGCGTTCGTCTATCTATCTATCTATCTATATCTATCTATCTATCTATCTATCTATCTATCTATCTATCTATCTATCTATCTATCTATCTATCTATCTATCTATCTACATATCTATCTATCTGTCTGTCTGTCTATCTGTCTGTCTATCTATCTATCTATCTATCTATCTATCTACATATCTATCTATCTGTCTGTCTGTCTATCTATCTATCTATCTACATATCTATCTATCTGTCTGTCTGTCTATCTGTCTGTCTATCTATCTATCTACATATCTATCTATCTGTCTGTCTGTCTGTCTGTCTGTATATCTATCTATCTATCTGTCTGTCTGACTGTCTGTCTATCTATCTATCTATCTATGTATCTATCCATTTATTTATTTATTTATTTACTTATTGTTTATTTATTCATTCTTTTATTTGGAGGTTAATAGAACAAGGACTCATGTACTTTTTTGTACATCCTGTCCCCGTGTGCATGCAGTCTCATTCAAAAACTTTCGGGGGAGTAGTTCACTGCGAACTACAATATCAACAGCAACAACAATAACAACACACCCCTCAAGAGAAAAAAAGGAGAAATAAAAGCCACAAAAGAAAGACCCCCCCAAAAAAAACCCCCAAAAACCCCTACCCCCAAAAAAAACAACAACAACAACAAAGCAACCCCCAAACCTCCTAATTATATAACATACCACATTAACATCATACTTTCTCTTCACAAGCTTCCGAACGTTTTTCACAAACCTCTGACTACACTGACCTCTCTGAATACTATAACACTGTTCTCCGCCAATTGCTTGATGAGCATGCACCTCCTACTGATCATCTCCTACCTGACAGACCCTGTGCGCCATGGTACACCCAAGACATCTTGATAGCGAAGCGCAAACTCCGGCAACTAGAACGGCAGTGGCGGAAATCAAAAACCGAAATCAACAAACAGCTTTTCCGAAAACAAATAAACAAAGTCAAACTCTTAATCCATTCAGCAAAGACAGAATACTACTCTTCCCAAGTTC
Source organism: Rapana venosa (assembly GCA_028751875.1). Classification (NCBI taxonomy): domain Eukaryota; kingdom Metazoa; phylum Mollusca; class Gastropoda; order Neogastropoda; family Muricidae; genus Rapana; species Rapana venosa. Next base: position 5,817,435 of record CM054146.1, read on the forward strand.
TCTGCGCTACATCCATAAAATCTCTTTTTTCCCTCACCTCAAATCTCCTTGGGTCTGCAAAAACAACTCCTCTGCCTACCACCCACAGCCTGTCTGAACTTCCATCCATCTTTTCTGTCTTCTTTTCAGACAAGGTCTACAACATACGCTCCAGACTGGATCAGATTCATTTCCAGCCTGTACCTCCTGATCCCCAGTTCACTGGCATTCCTCTCAATTCCTTCTATTCCACAAGTGAAAAAGAAATCATGACAATTCTGAAGGAAATGACTATAAAATCATGCAACCTTGATCCCATACCCGCTCCTGTTTTCTCACAATGCCTTCCACAATTTGTGCCTATTATCACTAAATATTTAAATCTTTCTCTTCGTCAGGAAATTTTCCATAAAGCTCAAAAACCGCAATAGTCACCCCTTCTACTGAAAAAGCACGACCTCGATCCCAACATTCTGAAGATTATAACCTGTCTCAAACTTACCCTTTGTCTCTAAAGTACTAGAAAAGTTGTTCTCAAACGCTCAACGTCACCTTCATTCCAATGTTTCTTTTTCCCCACTTTCAATCTTCCTATCGCCCCAACCACAGTACCGAAACCACCCTAGTCCACACTTTAGATACACTTCTACTTGCTTCTGATGCAGGAAAAATCTCCCTCCTCACTCTTCTTGACTTATCTGCAGCCTTCGACACTATAGATCACTCAATTCTTCTTTCTCACCTCCAAAATACGTTTGGCATTAATGGCACAACCCTCACCTGGTTTACTTCATACCTCACAGACCGGTTCCAGAAAGTTATTGTAAACAAAATTCAACCAAAACCTGTCAAAATGGAATGTGGAGTCCCACAGGGATCAGTCCTGGGCCCTGTTCTCTTTACTCTCTACACTGCTCCACTCTCACATATAATAAACAACCACCATATTGCTCATCATTTCTATGCCGATGACACTCAGATTCAGTGCAGTGATACTGTTGAAAACTTGCCTTCCCTCCTGACAAATATGTCCTACTGCCTTCAAGACATTCATAACTGGATGACTCAGAACAAGTTACAACTTAATGCCGATAAAACCGAAGCCATGCTCATAGGGACCCAACATAAACTTTCCTCCATCACAACAACATCAATAGAATTCGGCAGTGCGTCAGTTCCTTTGTCCAACTCTGTGAAGTATTTAGGTGTAGTTCTTGACAACACACTCTCTATGAAAAAATTCATCACCCAGACCTGCCAGTCTTGCTACTATCAATTACGGCGCATAAGCGCGATTCGCAAGTATCTGTCCACTGATGCAACTTCCAAGCTTGTCACATCTCTCATTCTTTCACGTTTAGATTACTGTAATTCTCTTTTGGTTGGCCTACCAGCATCATCCATC
>CM054146.1:5826318-5848818 GCA_028751875.1 Rapana venosa
GGACAGTCCCCCCCCCCCCCCTAGTTCACCCAGCTGTAAATGGGTACCTGTTTCTTTAGGGTCAGGGAAGGTAAAGCAGTGAGGGAGAGGAGATGGGCGCCGCCCTCAAAATGCTGGCCCTAGAGAAGTGAGGTCTCAAATGCCTCGCTCTCCTACGACCACATAGGTGATGGGACACCTTTACACCCACTCCTTATTGGTCAAGGGGGTCGGTGGTCTAGAGGTAACGCACTTGCCTAGAAAGCGAAAAGTCCGAGTTTGAAGTGTGTGGTGGTTCGATCCCCGTTTGTGCCCCAAACTTCCCCCTTCCCCCGATCCACTAGACCGTGAGTGGTGGTCTGTGTGCTAGACTTTCTGATGAGACGATAAACCGAGGTCTCCGTATGCACACACGCATTTAGTGCTTGTAAAAGAACCCACGGCAAGAGAGTTGTCCCTAGCAAAATTCTGTAGAAAATAAGCCACTTTAATACAGAAACGAGTACACATGCAGACAGGAAAAAATAAAAAAATGGGTGGCGCTGCTCTTGTGGCGACTCGTTCTCTCCTGAGAAGAGCAGTCCAATTTTCACGTAGAGAAATCTGCTATGACTTGAAGTAGAATATAAGACAATACATTACACTACAATACAATTGTACCCTCCTGTGTCGTATTCTCTACAAGAAAGAGTGATAGCAGCACAATACAGTACAATGCAATACAGTACAATACGACACGATACGATACAATACAATACAATGCAATGCCATACAGTACAATAGGATACAATACAATACAGTACAATACAGTATAATATAATGCAATGCAATGCCATACAGTACAATAGGATGCAATACAGTACAGTACAATACAATTCAATACAATAAATGCAATACAGTACAGTACAATACAATACAGTACAATGCAATACAGTAAATGCAATACAATAAATACAATACAATGCAGTACAATACAATACAATACAATACAATACAATACAATACAATACAATTGTACCCTTCTGTGTCGTATTCTCTACAAGGAGAATCAATAGCAGTACAATGCAATACAATGCAATGCATTAAAATAGGATATAATACAATACAGTACAATACGATACAGTACAGTACATACAATACGACACGATACAGTACAATAAATACAATACAGTACAGTAAATACAATACAATACAGTACAATAAATACACAATAAATACAATACAATACAATTGTACCCCCCTGTGTCGAATTCTCTTCAAGGAGGAGTGATAGTGGTACTCGCTCTCAGGAAGAAAAGATTGTCAAGACTCGAAATGTCAGCCTCTTTTCCATCCTACGAATGTCAAGACTCGAAATGTCAGCCTCTTTTCCATCCTACCAATGTCAAGACTCTAAATGTCAGCCTCTTTTCCATCCTACGAATGTCAAGACTCGAAATGTCAGCCTCCTTTCCATCCTACCAATGTCAAGACTCAAAATGTCAGCCTCTTTTGCATCCTACGAATAACAAGACTCAAAATGTCAGCGTCCTTTCCATCCTACCTCTTCTCTCTCTGGCTGCCCCCCCCCCCCCCATCCTCTTTCCCTGCCCTCCCTACCCCCCCTCCCCCTTTGCCCAACTTTAAACTCACCACCTTTCTGTAAAGTGGCAGCCACCAGTTAGCTTAATGAAAGGCTGGGTGAACTTGAGAACGTGAACAAACTGAATTAAAATGAATCTACAGCTTTAAACAACTCCTTTTTTGCTGTACTATAATAATTATCATGTGATGTTTGAGAAAAATGTATGTCTTTGTTGCTAATCGTTATTCAGTACAGCAACAATCACTTTTGCCCTTCCTTCAAAAGAGTGGCTGGTTGAAAACATAGGCTTGTTAATAAGCAAGTTTGTGATTTGAAGTTGCAATTTTCCCCAGAGGCAAAATCAAGGACTGATTCACTGGCGGCTAACTCTCTTTTCATTTCCAGCACGTTTTATAGACATTTTTTTCGTTGGAGAGTTTTGATATCATCAGCACTTTTTTTCTGTTATTTTCTTCAACTACGAACAAAGGTCTAAGAATTTGAAGAAAAAATATAGTCACCATGTGACTGTCATTAATTTTATCAAAAGCTGACGAATTAGGAATGGCGTTGATTAAATTTAAATACCAATAACTGCATTTGAAAAAAAAAAGTTTTTACGATCCGCTTTTTCTTCTTTTGATTTGAGTTTGAGGTCTGAGGTTAAAGCACCATCCAGAAAGTCAGAAGTGGCAGGTTTGATCCTCGTTTGAAGCTAACCGATCTCCCAACGATGACATCTGTAGCCGGAGTCAGGGGGCTACAGGTCTGACGAGACAATACATTGGCATTCCTTGTACGAAACAATATTTATCATAAGTATGTTAAAAAGCAATGACGATAACATAGTTGCTCGTAGCAAAATTCTGTAGGAAGAAGCCGCTTGCATAGGAAATCAAGTGCACATAGACCTGAGATATCTTTACAATAAAAAGGGCAGGTGGGTGGGGGGTGGGGGTGGAAGTGGAGTGGCACTACTTTTGTGACAGCGTGTTCTCCCCAAGACAAAGCAGACCAAGTTTCTTGCAGGGAAATCTGCAATGACTGACAATACAATCCACTCCACTCCACTCCAAGCCAAGAAATACAATAGAGAATGGTGTAGTGTACATGAAGCACATTTTGGAGAAAAAAGTGTTCTTGCCAGAAGTTCACCAGTTCGCCTCTGTAAGAGCTTTTTCAATATCTTGACCAGCAAGTGTCCTGTATATCTCAAACCGTACAACATGATAATGGTAAAGATATGTGAAGCTTTAAATACTTGACAGAATTACCTTCAGAGCAAAAACACTACTGCACAAAGCACAAGACTACAGAGATTAACCTTCTTAGTACAGCTGTGTCTGTGTCTTAGCCGTCAGCGCCTGGGCTTTATCACAGTTCTTATTAAACCATTGACGCTGGGGGCAACAGCAAAGTGAGAGGCTGTATGACCAGTGGATTTTCCATTCATGGAATTCCACTTTACAGCTTGGTCTTTAGTGATCGACTAGGACTCTCTGACTAGGAGGCTTGACTTGCACAGTCCTTATGTGCTGCAGCCCTGGGGGCTGGTTGGCCTATGGAGAACGTCTCCAACGCTGACTGTCCGTATGCCCTCTTGGCCGAGAGAGTGGGGATGTACTGTGGGCAAGGCATCTCCACTATAATCAAATTTCTGCCCAATTTCCGAAACATCAGCTGCCTCCTCTGCTGTTTTGGAGGTCTTCGTCGAACACGACGGACAAACATACAGCTGTGTCTTAGATGATGTTGCTGTGTTGTTTTTTGTGCATCTGGTAACAGAAGCATTTGATAAATAGCTTTCATGTTTACGATCCCGCAACATGTACTTTTCTTTTAAAAAAGAAAACATGATTTCTTGGAAAATTGCAACGCTACAATTTACCACAGACCAGACCAGTCCAATCCATTCCTGATTATTGTGTATAGATGGCCTCCCCGGCCACAGTGGCCATATCGGGGCCATCACACCATCAACATCTGAAGCTCCTTCTGTTTCGGGAGATCATGGCTGTGCCTTCCTTCCTTCTTTCCTTCCTTCTTTCCGTCCATCTATCCATCCTTCCTTCCTGCCTTCTGTCCTTCCGTCCATCCGTCCTTCTTTCCGTCCATCCTTCCTTCTTTCCGTCCATCCTTCCTTCTTTCCGTCCATCCTTCCTTCTTTCCGTCCATCCTTCCTTCTTTCCGTCCATCCGTCCTTCTTTCCGTCCATCCTTCCTTCTTTCCGTCCATCCGTCCTTCTTTCCGTCCATCCTTCCTTCTTTCCGTCCATCTTTCCTTCCTTCTGTCCTTCGGTCCTTCCTTCCTTCCTTCTGTCTTTTCTTCCTTCCTTCCTTCCTTCTCTCCTTCCTTCCTTCCTTCTTTCGACCTTCCTTCCTTCAGTCTTGCTCGGGACAACGTCTGAAGTGGCCCAGCAGTCCATTCCGTGCATGGCAGTCTCTTTCACTGCTGCTGCACACAAAATTGGACAGCAGGTTAATGGCCTGGATTTGCTGTCTCTCCTTCCTTCCCGCGGCTTCTTTTGTCTTCTATACTTCATAGTCTCTTTCCTTCTCTCCTGCAAATTCCCTTACGCACTGCGCTCCTCTGCCCGTTGAGATTTTCTGCCCGTGTTTCCCAGCTGTCAGAGTTGGTGTCAGTGGTTTTCGTGTCCCGCTTGCAGACATCCCTGAAGCCAGCAGTGCTGGACGCTCTGAAGGACCATGTCCTGCAGCCAGGTCACTGCATGCACAGCATGTCCTTGGGGGAAAATGGCCGTCTTTCCTACAGTACGCGTGGTCAATCCGAGGGAGACGATGTTGACAGAGAATGAAGGGGAGACTGAGAACCGAGATTCCTTCAGGTTTTTACACAAGCAAACCTGAACGAAACCAAGGGCTTAAGGGAGTGTGACATCCATGCAGAACAACCCCACGTTAAAACTTCTACACACACACACACACACACACACACACACACACACACACACACACACACACACACACACACACACACACACACACACACACACACACACACACACACACACACACACACAGACACGCACACATACCCACACGCACTTCCAATGCATATTCCAATCCAAGATTTATAGATATGGGGATCCCCCAAGGATCAGTAGTGGCACCTATACTCTTTAATATCTTAACATATGATCTTCCCAATATAGTGTCCAACAATATTGAATTGGTTCAATATGCAGATGATCTATGCATATGGATGAAAGTAACCATTAAAAGGCATACTCCAATAAGATCTCTTAACTATATTAGAAAGGTTTATCAAAATCAGTTAAATAAGATATATAAATTTATGAAAGAAAATGAATTAATGCTATCTCCTGACAAATCCCATATGATGCTTTTCAACACTGGCTACAATCCACAGGCACTGCCCTCCTTTAAAATAGGAGATTCTGTGTTAGCATATAAAGAAAATAAAAAAATGTCTAGGGGTATTTCTCACCACAAAACTTTCATGGAATAATCACATTGAATATGTCCTGACCAAAGCTAGAAAAATATCTTAATTTGCTAAAAATGGTGAGCAAGCAACACTGGGGCCAAATATGTCATCTCTTATCCATTTAGCAATAGCACTTGTTCGATCAAGATTAACTTATGCACAGGAAATTGTTTTCTCTGTTCCTAAATATTTGCTAAGAAAAATGCAGAGTGTAGGCAGCAAGTCATTCAAGTTGGCGATTGGTGTTCCTGTACTCGTATCAACTTAAAAAAATGTATGCTGAAATAAATATCCTACCTTTTGAAGAACAAATTAAGCTTGCCTCGGCAAAGTATGTTTTAAGAAGTTCGACAATTCAGAATTCTAATATTAAAGAACTGCATTTAAAATCGGATGTAGATTTTCCTAAAAGGGTTAAATCCATGCAATCACTGACAACAATCAGTTCTTACACATCTGATCTGTTCACATCTTCAGGAATGAATGTCAGAAATGTAGCATCACGCCCAGTTTTCTCCACAATTCCAAAGTGGGAATTAAACAGGGCTGAGTTTGATATTGATTATTCTAATATAAAAAAAGATGAAAGTCCCGCTGTCGCTGCAATAGCTAGAGCTCACATTGATGAAACATATGGTGGTCATTGTATAGTTTTTACTGATGGTTCGGTAGTCGACTGTGGGAATGCTGGATCTGCTTTTGTAGTTCCTGCATTAAAGATAGAAAAATCTTATCATTTAGGCAAAGATTTTTCAATCTTTACTGCGGAACTCATAGCTACATTAATGGCCTTAAATTTTGTTAATTAAATCTGCATATCAATATATTTAAGGTGCTGTTTTGTATTGATTCTCAGTCTGTTTTGCAAGCATTAAAAGCATTTAATGCTAAGGTAAGAGGGATATTAATCATTGAAATTTGTCACCTTATACATTTACTTTCCTTACGAGGTACTACCCTTGCCTTTTGCTGGATTCCGTCACATTATGGAATCCACGGCAACGAGAAAGCTGACCAGTTAGCCAAAGCTGCTGTCATGGACACGGACTCTGAAGTTACAGCACCTCTGAACCTTCCACTCAGTCTTCAGTAGGGCATACTTCTGCTGAAAAAAGCTTCTTGGACCGTGTCAACAGCCAAAGAAAGTATTCTTTACGTGGACATTCATTAAGTGTCAGAGTGTGTCATTTTCATAACAGACTGGTGAGAAGTATGATCTACAGGTTCAGAATGGATGCCAGCAACATCTATCCACTCCCTTCAACGTATACAAAACTCTGCAGCTCGCCTAGTCCTCAGAAAGAAAAAAATCTGAACACATTACTCCTCTCTTGCGATCTCTCCACTGGTTGCCTGTGCCACAGAGAGTAAACTATAAGATCAGTACCCTCTGTTACAAATGTCTCCACCAAACAGCACCCTCCTACCTCTGTGAATGTCTTCACCTGTACACTCCTTCTCGTTCCCTCCGCTCTGCTGCAGATACCTTGTGCTTACGAATACCTAGATTCAACCAGTTCACCGTTGGTCGTCGCTCTTTCTCTATTTCTGGTCCATCCATCTGGAACAACCTTCCTCTCTCTCTTCGACAGAGGCCTACATATGACACATATAAATCCAGCCTCAAGACATATTTGTTTCAAACCTAACTTTTTCCCTCTTTCATCTCAAAACTGCCCCTGCCTTCAACAGCCCAAATCCCATTATCCTGCCAAAGCCTACAACCGTGTGGTGTGTGTGTGGTGTGTGTGTGTGTGTTGTGTGTGTGTGTGTGTTGTGTGTGTGTGTGTGTGTGCGTGTGTGTACATTTGAATTTTGTTTAAGCTTTTGATAGTTATTGGCTGCATGACTCTGTAAGAATATGTTGAATGCAAGCGCTCTGATTTGTATTTGCAAGATATAGCGCTATACAAATTTCATTTATTATTATCATTTAGGACTAAATTTTGTAAACAGATAACTTGTCTATGTGGTTCTGACTTATCACCTAAGCATGCCATTCTTCATTGTGAACTACTTCGACCATATTTTTCTGGTACAGTTGTAGATAAGATTTCAAATATGTCATTTGAACAATTATTGGCCGATAATGTGATTATGTTGGAGATGGTTAGTTGCTTAGTTAGAAGCCCTGTTGGCAAACTTTTGTAATTATTCTTGCTGCAGTTTAAGCTGTTCAATGCGTGCCCCCCCCCACCCCTAACATCACCCCCGTCCCTCCCATAATTTCTTTGTATTTTTTCTTTTATATCGTGCACAGACACTAATAGGTAAACACACACACAACCACACGCACGCACGCATGCACACACACACACGCACACACACACACACACACACACACACACACGTACACACACACACACGCACACACACGTCTCTATATATTGTAACACTTTATCTTTGGTGTAATATCACCTTGTGTGAACAGACGTTAAATTAAAGAAAGAAAGAACACACACGCACGCACACACACACACACACACACACACACACACACACACACACACACACACACACACACACACACACACACACACACACACACACACTTATACATTATCCTGGAAAATTAAAAAAAGAATAAAAACACACACACAACACACACACACACACACACACCATCTCTCTCTCTCTCTCTCACTCTCTTTGAGGGCCTGGTGTAAAGAAGCCCCTGGCCTAGCCATTTAAAAAGGAGTAAAAGGTAAAGGAGTCCCATAACCTATAAGGTCGTAGGGGAGCGAGGCGTCAGAGACCTCACTTCTCTAGGGCCAGCATATTGAGGGCGGCGCCCATCTCCTCTCCCTCGCTGCTTTGCCTTCCCTGACCCTAAAGAGGGCAGGTACCCATTTACAGCTGGGTGAACTGGGGAAACTGTACTGAAGCCAAGGCGCACAAACGGTCACCCATCCAACTGGTAACCACGCTCGACGCTGCTTAACTTGTCTGGGGGAAAGCGAGTGCTCCGACGACTGAGCTATCCCGTCCCCTGCCTAGCCATTTACCCTCATTAAAACATTGGAGTTCGAGTTCTCTCTCTCTCTCTCTCTCTCTCTCTCTCTCTCTCTCTCTCTCTCTCTCTCTCTCTCTCTCTCTCTCTGTCTCTCTTGTTCAGTGTTGGGGGAGGGGGGAGTGGGGGAGGGGCGGTGTCATTCAATACATTTCAAGGCTTCCAGACCCCGGAATTTTTCCACTAGGGAGGAAGGGGAGAGGAGGGGGTCCTTGACATGTATTGACCTTATTTTGTCTGAGTCAATAGAGGCGGTGATAATCTCGTGGTTAGAGCGTTGCGCATTGGGCTGTGATCTGCTGACCTGGTTTCCAATCTCGCTCAGGAAGACTTTTTCCCGCTGGAGTCAACATCATTATGGAGGCACCGTGGTCGAGTGGTTTAGGCGGTCAACTCGTGATCCAGAGGTCGCGGGTTCGATCCCCGCTCGGCTCGGTGTTGTGTCCTTGGGAAAGACACTTTACTCCTCCTTTCCTCACTCCACCCAGGTGTACAAGTGGGTACCAGCTCTGCTGGGGAAGTATCTGGCGACAGACTAGCGTCCTGTCACAGGGGTGGTGAAAAACCATTAGTTCGCTTAACGCTTCAGAAACCGGGATAAGCTCCGGCTCTATGGGCCTTCTGGCTCGAAAGAACATACTTACTCAACATCATTGCCGGCTCCACTCCTCCCGAAAGTCCTTCGTATGAAACTATAAACCGAGACCCTGTGTGCAAATGCTCGCAGAACATCTTGCGCACAGGTTAAAATCTGTTCCGCTTTTCGGAAGTATAGACCTTTACATTGTGTGCTGGTGGGAATGGATGTGAAAATTTACAAAACCGCATACACAGGATATATAAAAAAAAGCACATGAGCGCTGATTGTATTACTCTCTCTCTCTCTCTCTCTCTCTCTCTCTGGTGGAAGGCTCACACACAGCAAAACCAGCAGAGACATTCCACAAGGCCACTGATGTTGACACAGACAAAATAATCATTAATAAGTGGATACATTTCCAAAATTAAGATCAGGACTTACCCCTCCCTAGGCGAAAAAGACCCAAGGTCTCCAAGGGTTGAAATTTGGGAAATGGCATCGCAACACCACACCCTAACCTCCCAAACCACACCCCACTCCCTCCGCCCCCACCGGACTGAAAAGCCTAAATATAGACCCCCACGCCGACATAATATCATTTTTCTCAAACCAGAAAATGCCCCCAAGGACACAGCCTAAAGTCACAGCGGCTTGTTGCTCTTCCCTGACCACTGATGTGCTGCACCCACACAGTAGCTATTTATAGTTCTGTTTGTGTGTAAATTTTCTTCTTTTATTTCAAGGATAATGGAATAAGCACTTGTGTGTATTTTTTAACACACGGTCCCTGTGTGTATACGGTTTTGTAAATTTCTTGTCATCCGTTCCCACTGGCACACAATGGCCTACTCTTCCAAAACGCGGAACAGATTTTAACGTGTGAGAAAGGTGTTCTGCGTGCGTTCGCACACGGGGCCTCGATTTATAGTCTTTATAGACTTTTGCATGGAGTGGAGTCGGCTTTGATGTTAACTCCAGAAAGAAAATTCCCCTTGAACGAGATTCGAACTGGGACCAGCAGATCACGAACGCAATGCGCAAGGCTTTAACCACCAGGCTGTCCGGTCCCCTGTGGTGTCCACTACCTCTGTGACTGTGTTCAGGGAGGGTGTTAGCAGGGAGTGCTTCATACAGCCCCGAGGAGAGAGAGGGAGAGAGAGAGACAGAGAGAGAGAGACAGAGAGAAACAGACAGAGAGAGAGAAACAGAGAGAGAGAGAGAGAGAAACAGAGAGAGGGAGAGAGAGAGAGAAACAGAGAGAGGGAGAGAGAGAGAAACAGAGAGAGAGAGAGCGACAGACAGAGGGAGAGAGAGAGACACAGAGAGAGACAGACAGACAGACAGAGGGAGAGAGAGAGACACAGAGAGAGACAGACAGACAGACAGAGGGAGAGAGAGAGCGAGAGAGAGAGAGAGAGAGAGAGAGAGAGAGAGAGGGGAGAGAGGAAGGAGAGAGGGAGACAGAGAGAGACAATGACAATGACAATGACAATATTTTATTGTAATAAGCTGTTAAAGCCCATTTACAAGGGGACAGTGGGAAGGGGACTGGGCACAAAACACGTATTTTCAGAAATACAGATGTATCATTTCTACAGCCCAAATGGTCGACATGGCATGGATTCCACAACATGGTGAAGTGTTTTACATTACGATTCAGATGAATTGGTGCTTAACACTTTCGCCCATTGCTAATGGGGAAAGGAAGGGGGGAGGGTAACAACAACCACAAACATCATTTAAACACCGAGTCTGTGACAGGGCTCCCTGTCCCTACATTCCGTCTGATCCGGTAACTCATGCTCTTTCCAACACGTGAAAAACCTAACTCACAATATGCCTAACCTCCTGTTTTGCTCTCTCTCTCTCTCTCTCTCTCTCTCTCTCTCTCTCTCTCTCTCTCTCTCTCTCTCTCACACACACACACACACACACACACACACATATGCACACACATATGCATGCACACACGCACACACACACGCACGAACACACACACGCACGAACACGCACATCCGCACGCACAAACACACGCACGCACACACACACGCACGAACATACACAACACACACATACACACACGCGCGCACGCACGCACAAGAGGGTGCGCATGCACACACACACACACACACACACTCACACACGCACATATACAGGCAACCACAGTCACTTCTAACCCAGAAAAAATCTGATAGCATCCATCATAACATGTAAAACATCCAGTCCAGCACTAATTCTGTCTTTGATTCTGTCACGATCGGCAGGTGTCCACAGCTGCAGCTTGGAATAAATGTCTTTTTCCTCCTGAGTCAGTTGCCTGGTGTTCTTTTTTGCAAACCAAAAGTAATCAGCAGGGTTGTGAGTGTCATCTGTCCAGATAAACTGAAAAATCATATCTTCACTTTCACAAATGATAGTATCAGGTATTTCATCAGAGGTATACACATTAAGAAAGTCCTTGTTTCTAGAAACGTCCCTGAGATTTCTCTGCAGGGATCTGTTTCTCAGCCCACCCACATAGTTCCTTATAGTATCTCCACTGTAGCCTGCATCCCGAATCTGATCTAGATATTCGTCACAGTCCTCCCCCTCCATTGTAATGTCAGGTACAGGCACCTCAACCAGGTCAATTCCACCTTGTTGTTCAGCCACTGTGTCAGCTTCCAACACTGTGACAGCACCTGACGCACGGCGATAATCATGTGTGGGAAGCAACAATTGCGAAGGCATGTGGTTTGGAGAGGCTGGGGTGTTGGTGTGTGAGACAGACTGGGTGATGGGGGGTGTTGGCATAAACAAACTTGGCGAAGTTTCGAATGGGAACAATGCACTTGCCTTGTCTTCTTGCCTTTCCTCTGTCTGTCTCCTCTCCTCTGCCCGCCTCCTCTCCTCTGCCCGCCTCCTCTCCTCTGCCTGTCTCCTCTCCTCTGTCCTTCGTGGGTCCCTGTTGGTCTGACTGGGGGGCTTTCTGCGGAAGTACACAGGTGTTTGTTGACCCGCCATGTTCCCATCACTTGAGCCAGCCTTCAGTCGAAGCACAACAGTCGTTTGCTCGCCTTCTCCACAGACCTTCCATGAGGTGATGCAGTGTTGTTGCAGCAGGGCACCTAGCGTCACTTCCAGCGTTGTTGGTAACCCGACAACTGGCATGGTGCTGGTTTATTTGGCAATTTAAACACAAAATTTACACAGCAAAATTTCGCCCTGCCTATATCCAAGGGAGATCACCTCAGCGAGCTCTCGCTGAGACAGAGAGAGAGAGAGACAGAGAGAGAGAGAGACAGACAGACAGAGGGAGAGAGAGAGAGAGGGAGAGAGAGAGAGAAGTAAACTGAATTGAATAAATTTTACTTAAAGAGGCTTATGGTATAAGCAAACAGGCTTTTTTGTTTTTACAACCAGCCCTCTGGGAAAAAGAACACCAAAAACCTTTCAACCAAACAACAGAGACAGAGAGAGAGAGAGAGAGAGAGAGAGAGAGAGAGAGAGAGAGAGAGAGAGAGAGAGAGAGAGAGAGACAGACAGACAGACAGAGGGAAAGAGAGAGAGGGAGAGAGAGAGAGAAGTAAACTGAATTGAATAAATTTTACTTAAAGAGGCTTATGGTATAAGCAAACAGGCTTTTTTGTTTTACAACCAGCTCTCTGGGCAAAAGAACACAAAAAACTTTCAACCAAACAACAGAGACAGAGAGAGAGAGAGAGAGAGAGAGAGAGAGAGAGAGAGAGAGATAGAGAGAGAGAGAGAGAGAGAGAGAGAGAGAAAGACGGGGGGAAGGGGGGGGAGGGGGGGGAGAAAGAGAGATAGGGGGAAAAGAGAGAAGTAATGAGAGAGAGACGGAGAGAGAGAGAGAGAGAGGGGGGGGGGCGGAAGAGAGAGAGAGAGAGAGAGAGAGAGAGAGAGAGAGAGAGAGAGAGAGAGAGAGAGAGAGGGAAAAAGAGAGAAATAATGAGACAGGGAGAGAGAGAGAGAGAGAGGGGGGGGGGGAGGGGAGAAAGAGAGGTCTATTGGCAGACACTGGAGGGGTGGGATGCCACTTGACGGCAGAAAGCTGAACTAAGCAAAGCCTCAAGGATTGTCGCTTTGTACATCGTGTACTGGTGCGTAAGTCTGGTAGGAGATGTATGTGATGGAGAATTCCAGCAATGAACACAGGCGATAAATCTTTTTCCTTTTGATTTTAAAAAAACCAAACACATTTGGTCCCTGTCTGTATGTCTGTCTCTTGCTTCTCATTGTGTGTCAGTACATGTTTGTCTCTGTCTCTCTCTGTCTGTCTGTCTATCTCTCTCTCTCTCATGTTTGTTTCACTTTTTTTCCCCATGAGGGCCTGGTGTAAAGAAGCCTCTGGCTTATCCATTTACCCTCATTAAAATATTCGAGTTCAAGTTCGAGTTCAAGTTCTCTCTCTCTCTCTCTCTCTCTCTCTCTCTCTCTCTCTCTCTCTCTCTCTCTCTCTCTCTCTCTCTCTCTCCTCTCTCTCTCTCCTGGTGGTTAGAGTGATGTGTTCGTGATCTGCTTCGATTCTCCTTTAAGAGGATTTTTCCTCTGGAGTTAACATCAGTGCCGACTTCACTGTCCTCAAAAGTCCTTCGGATGAGACTATAAACTTTGGTCCCGTCTGCGAACGCACGCAGAACATCTTACGCACACGTTAAAACCCGTTCCGCTTTTCGGAATAGTAGGCCATTGAATGCCAGTGGGAGCGGATGACAAAATTTACAAAAAGTGCATGCACACGGGGACTGAATGAAAAGAAGCACATGAGTGCTTATTCCATTATCCTCGAAAATAAAAGAAGAAATAAATACATCTCTAAAAATGTGTTGTTGTTTTTAAAAAGTTATATTTGTTACTTCTTTATTGGTAGAGCGCAAGATGTAAAATTAAAAAAAAAGATAGTCTGCTTATCTCTTTCTGTCTCCCTCTCTGTCTCTGTCTCACTCTGTGTGTGTGTGTGTCTGTCTGTCTGTCTCACTCTCGCTCTCTCTCTCTCTCTCTCTCTCTCTCTCTCTCTCTTTCTCTCTATATATATATATATATATATAGATAGATAGATATCGTGATTAAAAAGAAACAGAGGAGTTTCGGTAAAAATGATCTTTTTTGTTTAAATAAACAGCCTCCCAGGTTTATGTCACCTTTGGATACTTATGATGTTTACCTCTTGCATTTATTTATTCATTCATTGATTCATTTATCTATTCGTTTTTCTATTTATTTATTTATTCTTTTAATCCGAGGATAATGGAATAAGCACTCGTGTGTTTTTTCTCATCCAGTCCCCGTGTATATGCAGTTTTGTAAATTTTGTCATCCGTTCCCACACCCAAAAAAGGGAATTTCATGTTAGAAATATTAGACAGTGGCGGTGCCTGTTTAGGAACGAAAGTTTGATATCAAGGCTTTTGCAGCTGAGGCAAATGAAGTAGTGTCAAACACTTCTCTGTGTTACAAAAGTGAAGCACAGACGCTTTGGTATTGGCATTTTTTTCTCTGAATGTTGAACATGCATCGCGCATGTAAATCATTTTGATATATATTATATTCTTGTGGAATGCGTACCTAAGTCATTCTGACTTATTGTTATGGAACATGTATGCAAGTCATTTGGATCTATTGTTATAGAGAGCGCATATAAATCATGTTGATATATTATATTCCTATGGAATACATACATAAGTCATTCTGATCTATTGTTATGGAACATGTGTGCAAGTCATTTGGATCTATTGTTATAGAGAGCGCATATAAATTATATTGATATATTGTTCTTCTAACTTTCTGTCATTTTTTCCTGTGTTTCTTTTACCGTACCTGTTTGTTTTATCTTGTGTCTGTGTACTATGCTTTAGTTGTTGTTGTTGTTGTTGTTTGGGGGTGGGGTAGGGGGAATTTATGTAAGGTTACTCATTAACTTAATTTTTCCTGTTTTTTTTCTTTATTTGTAACTGTCTTTGTTTTCTCTTTCTAACTTCCTTCCTTCCTTCCCTTTTTTCTTTCCTTCCTTTTTCCTTTCTTGCTGTTATCACCTGCGTTATTTTTTTTTCTTGCTTCTTTGGGTGTTTTTTTCCTTGCTTGTATTTCTTTCTTTCTTTCTTCCTTCCTTCCTTTTGTTCTTTCTTTCTTTCTTTCTTCCTTCCATTCATCCATTCTTTCTTTCTTTTCTTCTTCCTTCCTTTCTTTCATTCATTCTTTCTTTCTTTGGAGAGTTTTTGTTCTCCAGTGCTTTTAACAGTATTCCTACTGCAAGATGTGTCATTATATGGGGAGGTGCAGTGCTGCAACCTCTAGCCCAATATCCGCTTTACAACCAAAACTTTCCTGATAAAACATACCTCTCAGGACCAGATCTTGCCTGCATTAGTGACAGGCAATAAGATCTGCAGCCACACCCACTATAACAACACCAAAACACAGCCCAAACTTGCTGAGAGACAAACCCCAAACAATACCCACTCACGTGCTAACACTGCAGCTGCAAAAAGAAATGTAGCCAGGAACTGACCTTCCCACCATTAATCATAGAAACTCCCCGCCTGCAACCTTCACCTGATAACCTGAAACTGGCCCCTTATGGAACCTTGCCCATGGCAACCTTCACCTGATAACCTGAAACTGGCCCCCTTATGGACCCTTGCCCATGGCAACCTTCACCTGATAACCTGAAACTGACCCCCTTATGGAACCTTGCCCATGGCAACCTTCACCTGATAACCTGAAACTGGCCCCCTTATGGAACCTTGCCCATGGCAACCTTCACCTGATAACCTGAAACTGGCCCCTTATGGAACCTTGCCCATGGCAACCTTCACCTGATAACCTGAAACTGGCCCCCTTATGGACCCTTGCCCATGGCAACCTTCACCTGATAACCTGAAACTGACCCCCTTATGGAACCTTGCCCATGGCAACCTTCACCTGATAACCTGAAACTGGCCCCCTTATGGACCCTTGCCCATGACAACCTTCACCTGATAACCTGAAACTGGCCCCCTTATGGACCCTTGCCCATGGCAACCTTCACCTGATAACCTGAAACTGGCCCCCTTATGGAACCTTCCCCATGGCAACCTTCACCTGATAACCTGAAACTGGCCCCCTTATGGACCCTTGCCCATGACAACCTTCACCTGATAACCTGAAACTGGCCCCTTATGGAACCTTCCCCATGGCAACCTTCACCTGATAACCTGAGGTTGACCTATCACAAAAAGCAGCTTTTGTTTTCAAAACACCCCAAGGGCGTCATATATTCCAGTGGCACCATGCACAGTTGAGTATGATGTAGAGATCCTCTTGGACAAACTGAAGCCTAGGAACAGACCAGCATGACAATGTTCCCTCCCTGGCCTGGAGCTCCCATGTTCATCAATGGTTGGAGTTTGTGTATGGGACCGTTTTTGCCCTTCATGAAGGTAGCTGCATTCTGACTTTGGGGATGTCTGCTGGGTGGATTCGTGTTTCCATAACCCACTGATTGCTAGCACGAATGACCGAATCTTTAATGGGCATATTTTTGATCTTCTGCATGTGTATATATACACAAAGGGAAATAAGGCACAGGCAGGTCTGTACTTGAAGTTGACTTTGGAGATCGTAAAAATCCCCACCCTTAGTTCACCAGACACTGCTAAGATTCAACCCCACACTTCTGGACCATGGTCTTAACAACTCGGCTGTAGCACTGGTCACATGACAAGATTAAAATGGCAGAGATTGAAATGGTATAGCTCAGTATACCTAAGGTTCTAGCCAATATGAAAATGTCTCAATAAACAAAGTAAAACTAGGCAGATATGAAAAGAACACAGCTTGGTATAGTAAAGTCTGTAACACCCATCAGATCAGCAGCCATTTTGCCATTGGTCGGTTGGGAAAAATGTTGGACAAAAAAGTAGGACCGGAAATTTGAGAACACAAATTTTCATGAGCCCACATTGTCCTTGATGCATTCCTTCAAGGAAAAACTAATTAACAGACACGCAAAACAAAAAAAACCCCAAAGAAACAAACAGATTAAAGAAACGTGCTGAGAGTTTTAAAAAATTGAAAATCAACAACTTCCCAATTTTGATTGCTTTGCCGAGATGGTGCCTGAAGTAGGCCACAGGTGACAGCTGTCAGGTGTTTGCCCATCACCCACTGATAGCAACATGATCCTCCTTCTTCATGTGCTCCAGACTTTCCTTGACCCTGCTGACGTCATGGATTCTCGTGCCCAGGATTCAGTGATGATGCCAATGAGAGAAGCTAGTGGTCAGCCTTGTTCCTTTCTGCTTCAGTCTTGCCTTGAAGGACAGCGGTTTTCATGAGGTTCCTATCTTGGTTTCGTAGCACATGGCCTACATATCTTAGTTTCCTTTCATCGATGTATGATAGAAGTTTTCTTGTTGTTCCCAGTTCATGTATTATGCTTTCATTTGTTCTTTTCTCTGTCCAACTTACCCTGAACAGCCTTCTTAAAATACGTCTTAGTTGCTTCCATTCCTTTTGGGTTGCTTCAGCTTTGTGTCCAGGATTCAAGCCATATAGCATGACGGACCATACTAGGCATTTTCTTACTTTCATTTGCAGCTGGTAAGAAATGGCAAGATCTTTCCAGTTATTGTTTAGTTGGATCATTTTACTTTTAGCCCAAATCCGGAATTTTCTCTCTCTCTATCTCACACACACACCACCACCCCATCACCAACAACAACACTACCACCCATGGAATCCCTACCTTGTGCATAATCAAATAACAACAAATCAACAATAACAACAAAAAACACCCATTGTGTGGAACCAAATTAGTTACAGGGTGGGATGCGCAGCCCATTGATGGTGAGGGGTGGTCAGAGGGAGGAGCAGAAACAGGCATTGTCACCACGGTCACTGCCACTCCCTGCTGAACAAAGAACTGCCCTTATGAACCACATTGTTCTCTGACAGTGGTCTCTCTGTCTGTCCCTCTGGCTGTCTGAAGGTCTGGCTGGCTCTTGGTCTGTCTGTATGTCTGTTTGTATGTCTGTCGGTCTGTCTTTGCTTTTGTAGGCAAATGTGCAGAAGTTATATCTGACTCTCAATAATACATACATGTTAGCTACCATTTTGCACAATGAAAGATTTCATTTATTCTTCTTCTTCAAACGTTCAGACACTACACAACCACCCCCACCCCAAAAAAAATTACCCACCCACCCCGAAAAATAGGCAAACAAGCCAACTAACCAACATACCAAACAAACAAGGAACAATTACAAAAAAACCCCTAATATGCCAGTTATGCAATCAGTTAGGTACAACTGTGATAGACTTCACTCTTTGAATTTGTAATAGAGTTCTACTTGATTTGAAGTGCACTGCCAGATTACAATGGTTGGGTTTTTTTTAATGGTGTGTTTGTTGTTTTTTTTCAGTTTGCTTGTTTTTGATGTTTGTGGGTGGAGTGCTTTCTTGCTTGTTTGTTTGGGGGTTTTTTTGGGGGGAGGGAATAAAAATGTGTTCTTTTCTTCCTTTCTTTTTTCATATTAAAAAGAAAGTCTGCATGAAACCAAATAAGAAAAATCAGATGAATGTTAATATCACATTAATTTTCTTTTCAATATACAACAGCAATAAAACCCAATTTTCTTCCAATTTTGGTTTTTCTTTTGCTTGACATTTACCCCGCCTTCATTCCCTCCAAAGAGAGGAGAGCAATCAAGGTTGTTGAGAGAGAGAGAGAGAGAGAGAGAGAGAGAGAGAGAGTGAGAGAGAGAGATTCTTTTATTTCCATAGTGGAATAAGCACTCGTGTGCTTTTTTAATCCAGTCCATTGTGTATGCAATATTGTCAGTTTTTGTCATCCTTTCCCACCCGCACACAATGGCCTACTCTTCCAAAAAGCGGAATGAGTTTTAACATGTGTGTGAGAGAGATAGAAAGAAAGACAGACAGACTCCTCTCTCTCTCTCTCCTCTTCTTCTCTTTGTTGCCTTTCTTTTATCTACCCCTCTTCCTTTCCAAAACTTCATACAGATTGTTCTCTTTAAAACAAAGTGAAAAACATCAAAAGAGTACACCCCCCCACCCACCCACCCAATCCAACAAAAATGTGCAAAAGTATATCCTCAACACAACGCCTTAACAAAACGCCCCAGAAGAACCAAATGTGATAGAGGCCCTCTTCCCAAGCCCACCACGGTCAGAAAGAACAGCAGAGGAGTGCTGACCCAGATCCATGACAGGCGGTGTGGGCGGGCAGTGGAGGGCGGGGCGGTGTCAGGCAGGGAAGACAGAGGGGGGCTAAAAGTGTGCCTGGTGATTCTGTCTGCCGTGTTGTCTCAGCACACTGGGGCCCTGGTCCACAGTTTGTCTGAGATGTATGCGGCAGTGTGAACATGCGCATTGCGGACAGGAAGTAGAATTGGGAGCGTGAGGGATATAGATGGTGCATGCAGTGTGTGTGTGTGTGTGTGTGTGAAATACCATCTTACTAATGGGAGTCTTGTGTGGAGCAAATTGTTACTACTGAAGACTTAGTAAGGGCCTTTATGCTATCACCGGGATCATTCTAAGGAAAGAAGTAAGAATGATCCATGTCAACTAGACTGACACAAAAAGTCAATATGTGGAAGACAATATCTTGTTAATCAGCTTGAAATAAAAAACCCAAACAAACAACACATATATAACTAACATTTGACTCTTTAATGGTAATAAGAATAAGATCAGGCTGTGCCTTAACCTTTAATTCTCTGAAGAAAACAATACTGGGCCGTGCCAAGCCATTACAGTCTTGAAAACAGATTCTTCTTC
This sequence comes from Rapana venosa, assembly GCA_028751875.1. Lineage (NCBI taxonomy): Eukaryota > Metazoa > Mollusca > Gastropoda > Neogastropoda > Muricidae > Rapana > Rapana venosa. The sequence continues at coordinate 5,845,702 of CM054146.1, forward strand.
TTCTTCATGGAACGCTCAGACAGCAGCTGTTATTGTCTGTCATATGAGCGAAAATGCATTGTGCTGCCTTTAAGCACCTGACAAGCCAGGCTCAGCGCATTCAACTTCGGCATGGGAAAGAATGGTTTTCTTTTAAGTATTTATGCACAAATGGCAGAAAAATGGACGACGAAGGCAGAAAATAGACAAGAAGGAGGTGGCAGGAAGAAAAGAAACCAGGTAGAAACAAATAGAGGGATAAAAAGAAAAAGGGAATTCCTAGCACAGACTTTCCAGACAGGTCCCCGGTACACCCACGAGGAATTAAGGCAAATGAAACTAAAGTGTACCAATGACAATAGCAGTTCTGGCAAAGACTGTATGCCCAAACTTCACTGTCAACTTTGTAAAGTGATTTTCTAAGAGAAAGAAGCTCACCACCCACTTGACGCAACCACTACCAAGGGCAGTGTGCCTTGTGTCCCTCCCTGTCTCTGCAAAATGCCCGTCTTTCCCTGCTCTGGAGGTAACGCACCTGGCTAGAAAGCGAAAAGTCTGGGTTCAATCTGGGTTTGACTTCAATCCCGGTTTATATCCGAAACTACTGTTCCCCCAATCCACTAGACCATGAGTGGTGGTCTAGGTGCTAGTCTTTCAGGTGAGACGATAAACGAATTTCTGTGTTGCTACACAATTGACCGCACACAAAAGAACCAACGACAACAATAGAGTTGCCCTTGGCCAAATCATATAGAAAAAACCCCACTCTGATAAAACAAAAAACAAATGCACATGCAGACAGAACAAAAATAATAACGGGCGGTACTGCTCTTGTGGTGACCCACTCACCCCGAGGAAGGCAGCCCGAATTTCACACAGAGAAATCTGCAATGATTTTAAGGTTGCGTACAAATACAAATAATCACCATAAACAGCTAGCATAAGGGTGGCGCTGCTCTTGTGGCGACGCGCTCTCTCCGAGGGAGAGCAGCCCGAATTTCACGCAAAGAAATCTGCCGTGACTTAAAGTGGTATTGATAGTTTTAAAAAAAGTAAATACATATTATTTGGTATTGACTGTATCTCTCCTCCCCCCCTCCCCGCCCCCTCCCTCACCAAGAAAAAGGCCAAACTTTGCTTAAAAAGAGACAGTATTTTTTTATAGGAAAAAGACTGCGCAGCACAAAGTGACAGAATGGAGAAAAAGCCCCAAGAAAATAAAACTTAATGACCTTATAGAAGACGAGGATGTTCTAAACCCAGAACTTTCTCAAAGTGGATGATCTTTGTTTTTTCACTAAAGGATCCTCTCAGAGTCACAAAGTGGTGTGTGTGTGTGTGTGTGTGTGTGTGTGTGTGGTGTGTGTGTGTGTGTGTGTGTGTTGTTTGAGGGAGAGAGAGACAGACAGACAGAGACAGAGACAGAGAGACAGACAAACAGGTAGACAGACAGACAGAGACAGACAGAGACACATACAGAGACACACACACACACAACACACACACACACACACACACACACACACACACACACAAACACGCACACACAAAATCCACACAACACACAACCACACACCATCACACACACCAACACAACACATACACACAGACATGCACACAGTACAAAAGGTTTGCACAGATCATCAATGGTATACGAACACCCACGACTCGACCCCTAAAGATCATTGACTATTGCAAACAAGATCAGGAAAAAAATCCAGACAACTTTGAAGGGGGGGGGGGGAGGGGCATGGGGGGAGGGGAGAGATGACACAAGAGAAGAAAGAAAAAGTCAGACGACTTTAGCAGGGGGTAGGTGGGGGGGGGGGGGGGGGTGAGGTAACTACTACCTTATTTTCTTTGGCTGCAAACAAGCCATTATAGACTGCTCGCTTCCTGAGATGTCGGCTCGTCACCCCTCACCCTCACTGCTTCCTTCAGTAGTCTGCTCTGCCTGCTGTCTGTCTGCTTACCTTCTGACTTCGATGGGGACGGGATAACCTAGTGGTTGGAGTGGTGCGCTCTTGATCTGCTCACTCGGGTTCGAATCTCGTTCAAGAGGCTTTTCCTCTGGAGTTAACATCAGTGCCGATTCCACGCCTTTCAAAAGTCCTTCGGATGAGACTATAAACCAAGGTCCCGTGTACGAACGCATGCAGAACATCTTGCGCACACGTTAAAAACCGTTTCGCTTTTCGGAAGAGTAGGCCATTTTGTACCGATGGGAATGGATGACAACATTTTCAAACTGCATACACATGGGGACTGGATGTATAAAAATCAATAAATGCTTATTCCATTATCCTCGAAATAAAAGAACAAGATAGAATAATACTCTGGTGTGGTGTGGTGTGGTGTGGTATGGTGTAGTGTGGTGTGGATGTGGTGTGCTGTGGTGTGTGGGTGTGGTGTGCTGTGGGTGTGGTGTAGTGTTAGTGTTGTGTGGGTGTGGTGTGGTGTGGTTGTGGGTGTGGTTGTGGCGTGGTTGTACATGTTGTGTGGTTGTATTGTATTGTACACCACTTTAAGTCACGCAGATTTCTCTGCGTGAAATTCGGGATGCTCTCCCCCGGGGAGAGCGCGTCGTCACAAAAGCAGCGCCACCCTTTTTTTCTTCTTTGCCTGTCTGCAACTGTATTTGTTTCCTTATCAGAGAGTGGCTTTTTTCTACAGAGTTTTGCCAGGGACAACTCTCTTGTTGCCGTGGATTCTTTTACCTGCGCTAAATAATTATGCGTAACACACGGGACCTCGGTTATATCGTTTCATCCGAAAGACTAGCACCCAGACCACAATTCACAGTCTAGTGGATGGGGGGAACATTTTTTGGCCCAAACGGGGATCGAACCACCGCACACTTCGAACCCGGACTTTTCGGTTTCTAGACAGGCGCGCTACCTGTAGACCACCGATCCGTTGTGGGGGTGGTGTGTGGGGGTGGTGGTGTGGGGGTGGGGGTGGTGTGTGGGGGTGGTGTGTGTGGGGGGTGTGTGTGGGGGGGTGGTGTGTGTGTGTGGGGGTGGTGTGTGTGTGAGGGTGGGGTTGGGTGGGGTGAGGGGGTGCGGTGTGGTTTGGTTGTGGGTGTGGTGTGATTGTGGGTGTGGTGTAGTGTGCTTTGGTATGGTGTGGTGTGGAGTA
>CM054146.1:5856318-5861318 GCA_028751875.1 Rapana venosa
CCCTCCTCTCTCTTTCTCTATCCTTTCTCTATCCCTCTCTCTTTCTTCTCTCTCCTTTTCTTTTTTCTCTCTCTTTCCCCCCTCTATCTCTCTTCTCTTCTCCCCCTCTCTCTCTTTCCCTCTCTCTCTTTCTCCATTCTCTCTCTCTCTCTCTCTCTCCTCTCTCTCTTGCTCTCTCTCCCTCTCTCTCTCTTCCCTCCCTCTTATACAGTGAGTTTTCAAGACATATTCTTTTCAAAACCTAACTTTTTCCCTCTCTCATCTCAAAACTGCCCTGCCTATACAACAGCCCAAACCATACCCTGCCAAACCTACATCCCTTGTATTGTGTGTTGTGTGTGAAGTGTGTGTGTGTGTGTGTGTGTGTTGTGTGTGTGTTGGTGTGTGTGTGTGTGTGGTGTACATTTGAATTTTGTTTAAGCTTTTGATAGTTATTGGCTGCATGACTCTGTAAGAATATGTTGAATGCAAGCGCTCTGATTTGTCTTTGCAAGATATAGCGCTATACAAATTATTATTATTATTATTATTATTATTATTATTATTATTATTATTATTATTATTATATGTTTTAGGGAGAGACAGTGATGGAGAAGAGAGGTAGGGGTCAGGCCAGGCAGACAAATGGCCACACGATCCCCAGCCTGCAGTAATAGTGCCGTATGTATGTATGCCCCCCCCCCCATCTGCCACCTCCACCCCCCCCCCCCCACACGCGCACACACACACACACACACACACACACACACACACACACACACACACACACAAAACACACACACACACACACCAGTCCTCGGCAGTCCTACACAACAGTCATAATGGAAACGGAACAAGCAGTCCTCTCTGCACCTACCGTCTGTTGTTCCATCGAGAAGCTCTCCGCAAGTAGTCTTTAGTTTCACGTTTTTGTTGGTGGGTTTTTTTTTGGGTATGCTGTTGCTTGGGGGTATGCACGATGGTGGGTATACTATTTCATATCATATTGTCCTGTATTGTACCATTGTTGGATTGAATCATATTGTACCGTTATTGTAATGTATTATAGCATATTGTATTGCATTGTACTGCATGTACTGTATTGAAGGCTCATCAATGTCAAACCTCCCCTGGGAGAAACATGACAAAAAGGAAGAAGAAGAAGAAGTACTGTTTGTACTGTGTTGTATTGTATTGCATGGTATGGTATTGCATTGTATCGTGTTTTGTTGTACTGTATATCACTTTCAGTCGTTGCAGATTTCTCTTTGTAAAAGTCAGGCTGATCTCCCTGAAGACAAGACCTCGCCCCAAGACCAGCGCCACCCATTTCTTTTTCTTTTTTCATTTTCCTGTCTGCACGTGCAATTCTTTCCCAGTGAGAATTTCCTTTTTTTCTCTAGAAAATTCTCTTGTTGCTGTGGGTTCTTTTATGTGCGCGAAATGGGTATTGCACACGAAACCTCGATTTATTGTCTCATACAAAAGACTAGCACCCAGACCACCAATCAAGGTCCAGTGGATGGAGGAAAAGTTCGAGGTTGAAACATGTATCGAACCTGAGACTTCGTGCTTTCCAGGCAGGCGCGATACCTTTAGTCCGCCAACCGTCAGCGCCTGGGCTTTATCACAGTTCTTGATTAAACCATTGACGCTGGGGGCAACAGCAAAGTGAGAGGCTGTATGACCAGTGGCTTTCCCACTCATGGAATTCCACTTTACAGCTTAGTCTTTAGTGATCGACTATGACTCTCTGACTAGGAGGCTTGACTCGCACAGTCCTTATGTGCTGCAGCCCTGGGGGCTAGTTGGCCTTTGGAGAACATCTCCAACGCTGAATGTCCTTATGCCCACTTGGCCGAGAGAGTGGGGATGTACTGTGGGCAAGTCATCTCCACAATAATAAAATTTCTGCCCGATTTCCGAAACAGCAGCTGCCTCCTCTGCTGTTTTGGAGGTCATCGTCAAAAACGACGGACAAAGATACATACATACAGTCCGCCAACCCACCTATGGCAACCAGACAATTGTGGTAGTGAGGTGGCAAGAGGGGACGGGATAGCTCAGTGGACAGAGCACTGGCTTTCCCCCAAGTCAAGGTTAAGCAGCGTCGAGCGTGGTTACCAAGAGGATGGGTGACCGTTTTTGCTCCTTGGCTTCAGTACAGTTCCCCAGTTCACCCAGCTGTAAATAGGTTCCTGCCTCTTTAGGGTCAGGGACGGTAAAGCAGCGAGGGAAAGGAGATGGGCGCCGCCCTCAATATGCTGGGCCCTAGAGAAGTTGAGGTCTCTGACGCCTCGCCCCCCTACGACCACACAGGTTATGGGACACCTTCACCTTTTATCTTAATGTGGCTTGACGGTTTAGACATTCACCTGCCTAACAAGTAAACTGCGAGGTTCTGCGTTCGATTCCCAGCCTGACCTCTTTCTGCCCAGTTTGACGAGAAAAAAGAACGGAATGTCAAGTCTTTCGGAGGAGACTCTAAGCCACTCAGACCCGTTTGCTTACCGACTTAATAATAATAATAATAATAATAATAATAATAATAATGTATGGAATTTATATAGCGCTGAATCTTGTAAAACAAACAAATCGAAGCGCTTGCACTCAAATCATTTACGCGCATGCAACTTTCCTCAAATAAAATAAATAACATATTTCAAATTTATGCACGCGTACGTGCACACACACACACACACACACACACACACACACACACACACACACACACACACACACACACACACACACACACACACACACACACACACACACACACACACACACACACACACACACACACACACACACACACACACACCCGCGAACACACTTAGGAGATGAAGGATACTGTTGAAAAGTAGAGACGGATATGAGGGGAAAGTCTCAGGTAGGAAATAAGTGTGTTTTCAGGCTGGATTTGAAGGTATCAAGTAAAGGTTTTTGGCGAAGTGAAAGAGGAAGGTCATTCCAGGTGAACGGACCAGAAACAGAGAAAGAGCGACAGCCATCAGTGGTTTGTTTGAATCTGGGTGTTCGAAAGCACAAAGTATCTGCGGCTGAACGAAGGGAACGGGATGGAGTGTACAGGTGAAGACAGTTACAAAGATAAGATGGTGCAGATTTGTGGAGACATTTGAAACAGAGGGTATTTATCTTATACTTCAGTCTTTGTGAGACTGGCAGACAGTGAAGAGATCGCAGAAGAGTGATGTGTTCAGATTTTTTCTTTCTAAGGACCAGTCGAGCTGTAGAGTTTTGTATGCGTTGAAGAGAGTGGATGGATAATGCTGGTAGGACAACCAAAAGAGAATTACAGTAGTCTAAACGTGAAAGAATGAGAGATGTGACGAGCTTGGAAGTTGCATCAGTGGACAGATACTTGCGAATCGCGCTTATGCGCCGTAGTTGATAGTAGCAAGACTGGAAGGTCTGGGTGATGAATTTTTTTCATAGAGAGTGTGTTGTCAAGAACTACACCTAAACCTAAACCACTACACCTTGTGCACGTCAAAAGAACCCACGACAGTTGAAAATCGAAAAACACAGGGAGGTACCTCCCAACTGTCCCGGTAAAATTGATAGGTTCGATTCGCAACTGTATTTTTGAAGTTGGAGTGGTGTGTGGGGGAAGGGGGGGGGCAGTCGCATACGCAAAGATTTCACCATACCTCGGAGCTCTAGCCGAAGAAGAAGAAGAAGAACAACAACAACAACAAATAAACAATTGCGTGGACACTCCTGTGGGTGGATTTAATCAACCAATTGGATATCACTTACAAACTAGTCAGATCACGGAGTTGGGTTAAGAGTGTTTGGGAAGGTAAGCAAAAAAAAGAGGAGGAGAAAGAACATGCACGTGCTAACCATATGGACAGTTTTTTCTTCTGTTTTAGTTTTTGCTCTGGCCTGGTATATTGCAATAAACTAGCACGTCACCTCCATTGATCTTGAGACTGTTTCTAACTAACTTTTCCATGTGTGTGTATGTGCGCGCGTATGTGTGTGTGTGTTTGTGTGTGAGAGAGAGAGAGGGAAAGGAGAGAGAGAGAGAGAGAGAGAGAGAGAGAGAGAGAGAGAGAGAGAGAGAGAGAGAGAGAGGGGGGGGAAGGAGAGTGATTCAGAGACAGGATAGAAAGACAGAGACAGAGAAAGGAAGACATACAAAGAGATAGAAACAGTGAGACAGAAACAAAGACAGAGAGCGAAAAGACTTTTAAATAAAAGATAGAGAGGAACTGGCCGAAAGAGACAGACAAAAGCACAGAATTTGCATGTGTTAGGAGAGATAGATAGATAGATAGATAGATAGAGAGAGAGAGAGAGAGAGAGGAGAGAGAGAGAGAGAGAGAGAGAGAGAGAGAGAGAGGAGAGAGAGAGAGAGAGAGGAGAGAGAGAGAGAGAGAGAGAGAGAGAGAGAGAAATTCCGATTGGAGAGAAAAAGAGGGAGGGAGAGAGTTTGACAACTATAAATCTACAAAAGTTATCGTCCTTGTCTCGACCAACTGAACGGATAAAGAGGGAATCACCATTACAAGCAGCTTCCAGTACTGTGAAGTGTAACTACTCTTCACCTTGTCATTATAATTCCCCCCCCCCCCCACACACACACTAACCATTGAAGACAGCACCCTGCTCCCTCTTACCTTGCTGATCTTCTCCAGATGTGCACACCTCTTCTTCTTCTTTGTCAAACGCCCAGACAGCAACTTTTCTTTTCTGTTATATGAACAAAAAGGCGTTGCGCTGCCGTTAAGCGCCTGACAAGTCAGGCCCAGCGCAGCCAATTTCGGCATGGGAGACATTTATCTTTTAAATCTGTCTGGGGAGAAAAAGGCAGGAGAATGAACCAAGAAGGCAGAAAATAGACAAGAAGGAGGTGACAGGAAGAAAAGGAACAAGACAGAAACAAAGAGAAGGATAGAAAAGAGGGAATTCCTAGCACAAAATTTCCAGAAGGTGGAGGGGGATGCTGTTTATGCTGACAGGCCCCGGCATCCTGGAGGGGTGAGGATGGG
>CM054146.1:5866318-5903818 GCA_028751875.1 Rapana venosa
AGATGAACAAGAAAACCCAGCTAAACAGAAAAAGGCGAGGGATAGGTGTGCAATTGATATAGAACACCCCCCCCCCACACACACACACACACATACACCCACGCACCCACCTTCATTTTCTGCACTAAGGAAAAATCTGTTTCTCGTCTTCGTTCTTCAGCTATCTCTTTCTCTGGTCTGCTTGTCTGTCTGTCTTTCTGACTGTCTGTCGGCTTTTTGTCTGTCTGTCTGTTTATCTGTCTGTCTGTTTTTGTTGTCTGTCTGTCTGTCGGCTGTTTGTTTATCTGTTTATCTGTGTGTTGGTTTTCTGTCTGTCTGTCGGCTTTATGTTTGTCTGTCTGTCTGTTTTCTGTTGTTGTTGTTTTTTTTAATCTGTCTGCCTGTCTGTCGGTTTTCTGTTTGTCTGTTTATCTGTCTGTCTACCTGTGTCCTCTGTCTGTCTGTCTGCCTGTGTCTCTGTCTGTCTGTCTGTCTGTTTTCTCTCTCTATGTATGTATATATGTATGTATGTGTATGTTTGTGATGTGTGTGTGTGTGTGTGTGTGTGTGCGCGAGCGCAAGCATGCATGAATGCGCACATGCACGCACGTGCACGTGTGTCTGAAAGGCGGCAATCTGAGTCACTGATGCGCTACCCATATGAAGGGTACCTCTTCAGAACCAGCACTGGTTCCACTCCGTTCCCCAGCAAGTTACTGAAACTAGACTACAGACCTGCCAGTGCCTTAATTTCCGTCGTGTATACACTTGTACACATGCAGAAGATCAAATATGCATGTTAAAGATTCCGTAAATCGTGTCAGCGTTCGGTGGGTTACGGAAACACGGACATACCCAGCATGCATTCTGTACAATGAAATGAGCTACTTGCTATGAAGTCGGAATGTGACGGCTGAGACCAGCGGGCAGACTTCTTGCAAAACGACAAGTCTTGGGAGAGCGCGTCGCCACAAGAGTGGCGCCACCCATTTTTTTCTGTCTGCAACTGTATTGGTTTCCCTATCAGAGTGGGGTTTTTTTTCTACTGAATTTTGCCAGGGACAAATCTCTTGCTGCCGTGGGTTCTTTTACGTGCGTTAAATAATTATGTGTAACGCACGGGACCCCGGTTTATTGTCTCATCCGAAAGACTAGCACGCAGCCCACCACTCATGGTCTAATGGATGGGGGAAAAGTCTCGGGCCCAAACGGGGATCAAACCATCACACACTTCGAACCTGGACGTTTCGCTTTCTAGGCAGGTGCGTTACCTCTAGACCACCGATCCACGACTAGACTACTCTCCTCCTCCTCCTCCTCCTCCTCCTCCTTCTTCTTCTTCTTCTTCTTTTTCTTCGTTGTCGTCGTCGTCGTCGTCGTCGTCATCGTCGTCGTTCTCGTTGTCGTCGTCAACTATTGTCTTTTATGTGAGCGAAAATGCGTTGCGCTACCGTTAAACGCCTGACAAGTCAGGCCCTGCGCATTCGACTTTGGCGTGGAAAGGAATTGCTATCTTTTAAGTCTTTCTGGGAGAAAAAGTCAGGAGAATGGACCAAGAAGGCAGAAAATAATAAAACGAAAGAGGCGACAGGTAGAAAAAGAATAAGGAAGAGACAAAGAGGGGGGATAGAAAAGAGGGAATTCTTAGGACATAATTTCCAGAAGGTGGGGATGCTGTTTACACTGGCAGGCTCCCGGCGTCCCCACAGTGGGATGCTGCCTTCTGAAGTGGGGAGCGGTAAGAGAAATGTAAAGCTTTGAGGATATGTCAGGGTTAAAGCCTAATGTTGGTAATTTTCTGAATGAACTAAAATATAAATATGAATTGGAAAAGCTGGAGCATAGCAAACAAATGCAGTTTACTAATTTTCAGAAAAAAATGGTTCCAGTACATAAACTTAGTAGAAAGTTGAGTACCATTTCAAAATATAAGGAAATTATGTATGTAATCTATAAATCTTGACTTGACAACGAAAATGATGATTGATTCTTCTTGTACTTTGTGTAGCTAATAGTCTTGTACGCCTGTAAAATAGACATGATGTAATGTTGTCTGGATTAAAAGTTAATTTGTTTGTTTTGAACTGTATATGTGTGCCAATCAAAAAGATTTTAAAAAAAAGAAATGTAAAGCTGGCACTCCAGTTTAGGATTAACAGTTACAACAGCGACAACATCCACACACAAAAAAACTTAACAAAACTTTGACAATAATACCCCCCTTAACAAACAAGCCTACAGGTCAACATTGGTAATTGCAATCAGAGAATGTAGAAACAAACAAAACAACAAGAAGAAGACAAATCAGAGATGCATGCCTTCATATTCTTTTAATAGAAAAACTCGCCCAAGATCTCCACTCCTCTAACGGGATAGTCTGGCGGTTAGCGTGATGCGCTCGTGATCTGCTGACCGAGTTCGATTCCGTTCAAGAGGATTTTTCCTCTGGAGTTACAATCAGTGCCGACTCCACTCCTCCCCAAAAGTCCTTCAGATGAACTATAAACCGAGGTCCCGTGTGCGAACGCACGCAGAACTTCTTGCGCACACGTTAAAACCCGTTCCGCTTTTCGGAAGAGTAGGCCATTGTGTGCCGGTGGGAACGGATGACAAAATTGACAAAACTGCATACACACGGGGACTGGTTAAAAAAAAAGAACAAGAGTGCCTATTCCATTATCCTCGATATAAAGAAGAAATAAATGAATGACTCACTCTCCACATCTCCCGCATCTTGCAGGAAAGCAGATGGTGATCAAAGACAACAGCCATCCCCTCTTCTAAAACCAGCAGAGCCTTGCCTCCTCACGCTCCGCTGAGGGATGAGCAGCAGTGTGCGTGCCTGGCCTGCAGGAGAGACGTGTCCATGGCCTGCCGTCCCTCTGTCCTGACCTGACACCGCTGGCAGTTGACAGGCCTGTGGTCCGGGAATGTATGGGGGCTGAGGAGGTGATGCGTGTGTCCGTGAGAGTGCTGGTGCATACCTAGAGCAGCTTTATGCACAGGCTGTCCCTCCTTTTCCGCTGAGGGCTGGGCTGTTGTGGGAGGGGGGGGGGGGGAGGAGGAGGGGGGAGGTTTGGGGTTGCAGGGAAAGATTGGGAATGATAGCTGAAGAAAAAAAACACAACACCAACACCGCCCACACGTGTGTCTGTAGATGGTGGTAAAGTGCGTCATCAGTGAAGCCGAGAGATGCACTGATGACGTGACTGTCACTCCTCCCGCAACACTGCGCTCCTCTCCAAACGTCAGGCTTGTCGGGGCACATTGCCTCCATAGATTTTTTCCTTCCCGCTTTCAACTCTTTCCAGCCTCACCTTAAGGCTAGGAAACTTTTCTTCCACGATTACCAGTCCTTGACCTGTCCTGAAGATCACCCTGTTTGCCAGCAGGCAGTCTCGAGCAACAGACTTTATTGATTGTATTCGATTAGTCAGTAGTCTAGGAGGCTAGAGGATAATCGTAGAGCTCATCAGAAGCAAAGAAAGATGGCGAACCCTGGTGGTATTGTGTGTGGATGTTTTTTGTTTATGTATATTAATGTTTATTTATATATTATGTTTTTTGTTTCTGATGAGACTATAAACCGAGGCCCCGTGTTCGAACGCATGCAGAACACCTTGCGCACACGTTAAATCCTGTTCCGCTTTTCGGAAGAGTAGGCCATTGTGTGCCGGTGGAAACAGATGACAAAATTTACAAAACGCATACACACGGGGAATGGATGTAAAAAAGCACATGAGTGCTTATTCCATTATCTCGACATAAAAGAATAAAGAAATAAATAGAAATAAAATAAATAACGTCAACAGTGGGTAATAGAGACAGGTGACAGGTGATGTATTCTAGATCAGGATGCATTTCGACAGACTCTCCTCATGGCACAGATCTGCCAACAGGTGTTTTTGGTGTTAATTTTATTTGTACATGAACGGACTGTTGTGATGCTGGTATCATCATGTGTGGTTGCTTGGTGTGATGAATTTTTGACTACGATGCTGAAACGTCACTTCGCTGGTGCATTCTCTCTCTCTCTCTCTCTCTCTCTCTCTCTCTCTCTCTCTCTCTCTCTCTCTCTCTCTCTCTCTCTCTCTCTCCTCTCTCTCTCTCTAACTATTTTACTGTTTCCATTCCTCAGTTGGAGCTCCAAGGTTCACCGATGGTAAGAATTTGGCGTATGCTTTAAGAATGTCCTGGCTTCAGACTTCAGGTAGCCTCTGTGTCTGTGTCTGCATCCTGTCCTGTCACACGACAAGAAACCCAGAGGTTGAGGTATTACCTCCAAACTGACGTCGCTGCAACTAGTCTTGTACAAAATAGTTTAGAACATGGAATAAGAGCCTTTCACTGTTGTTTGTGCTTCTGTCTCTCTTTCTCTGGACATGTCCTTCCGTTTGTCTGTCTGTCTGTCTGTCTGTCTCCAGGATGTAGAAAAGGGCTATTAACTTCTTTTTCTGCCTCTGCATCTACATCTGTACGTCTGTCTGTCTGCCTGACTAACTGTCTGTCTGTCTGTCTCTGTCTCTGTCTGTCTCTGTCTGTCTCTGTCTGTCTGACTGTCAGTCAGTCTGTCTGTCTGTCTCTGTCTGACTGTCAGTCAGTCTCTCTGTCTGTCTGTCTCTGTCTCTGTCTGTCTGTCTGTTTGTCTGTCTGTCTGTCTCTCTTCCTCTGTATCACAACTCTGTGGATGGTTCTCACTCTGCCAAACAGCACCACAAGATTGCAGGCTAAGAACTGACAAAAGAAAGCAGGCCGTGCTCAGTGTGTCTGCACATCAAGTCTCTAGCAGGACTGGACCTGAAGCAACAACGACCATAGGACAACCAACGTCAGAAGGATGTAACAGGGGGAAAAGAAACCAAAACCTCTTCACAGAAATGGAACACCTAGTCGACACAAGTCCTTCAGATGAGACTCTAAACCGAGGTCCCGTGAGCGAACGCACACAGAACATCTTGCGCACACGTTTCAAAAAGCCCGTTCCGCTTTTTGGAAGAGTAAGCTATTGTGTGCCGGTGGGAACGGATCACAAAATTTACAAAACCCATGATCTAATTAATGAAAATCAGTCAGGATTTCGTGAAAACCATTTTTGTCATACTGCCCTAATACAATTGACCGAGCGATGTCTTTTGAATATCAATAATAGAGAAATTACGGGAGTCCTTTTTCTAGACTTTGCGCCACTCTCTCCTCATTTAAAAAATTAAAATGCTACAGAATTTTCCACCAAGCATTAACATTTTTAGATTCATTTCTCAGTAATCGTCAACAGCTTGTTGAAATCTGGCCCAGGAGATCAACCTTATTACCTTTGAAATATGGAAAACCACAAGGATCAATATTAGGACCACTTATTTTCTCTATTTATATTAATGACCTACCTCTGATATTTATGGTTCATGTAAAATGTTTGCTGATGACACATCAATTCAATGTAACTACAGTGATCCTAACCACCTTGTGAATGATATGCAGGCAGATATCGATACACTTAGTGAATGGACAGAACTCAATCATATGTCTCTTAATTCAAACAAAGCAAAATGTATGTTTATAACGACTCGGCAAAAAAGATAGAAAATGCGTTTTCCATTCGCGCCAATATTTATCCAAGGACAAACAAATGGAAGAAGTAGTTTCACACAAAATACTAGGTTCAGTAATTGACAAGGATTTATCTTGGTCAGAACACATTGCCACTTTAGGAAAACGAAACTCAGTAAGACTATATCAACTTAGAAAAATCGAATATTTTCTAAACCTGCTGTCACGAAAACTATTCTTTCACGCACATATTCTATCTCTTATAAATTATGTATCTACCTTATGGGATAAAGCTAGTGAAACGGGATAGCCTAGGGGTTAGAACATTACGCTCGCAATCTGACGACCCGGGTTCGATTCCCGTTCAAGGGGATATTTTCCCCTGAAGTTAACATCAGTGCAGACTCCACTCTCCCCCAAAGTCCTTCGGATGAGACTATAAACCGAGGGCCCGTGTGCGAACGCACGCAGAACACCTTGCGCACACGTTAAATCCTGTTCCGCGTTCGTAAGAGTAGGCCATTGTGTGCCGGTGGGAACAGACGACAGAATTTACAAAACTGCAGACACACGGAGACTGGATGGGTGAAAAGGGGCACAAATGCTGATTCTATTATCCTCGATATAGAATAATAAATAAATAAATAAATAAATAAAACTAAAGCATATAAGCCACCTACATAAAAGAGCTATCAAACTAATCCGATTGAATCCTAATATATTGACCACCAACAACTACAAAGAATTAGATATTCTTCCACTCAAAGACAGTCTGCATTTCAACAAGTGTCTATGTATGTACAATATATTAAACGGAAAAGCCCCAAAGAACATTGTGAAAAATGTTACCGTTAATACAAACAAGCCTACTCATAGATTGTTTTTGCCCAGGCCCCATAACAATTTCTAGAAGTCAAGCCTTGCTCATTCAGGAAGAACATTGTGGAATAATCTACCTATCTCTTTAAAATCAGCTCCTTCGAAACAAATGTTCAAGAAACTCTTGAAGAAACATCTGATGGACAAATTGTAAGTCCACTTTAATGCTCGAGGTTACCTTACATCTGGCTGCTTTGTTGTTATTCCTACCTTTGTTAATTTGTACTTTCTTCATTTGTCTGTATGACTTGAGCTTATGTTTTTACTGTCTTGTTTTGCTTTATCATGTTTTGTTAGTCTGGATTTATTATTTTAAAAATCCTCATTTATTTTTGTTATCAACATGTATCAGCATTGTCTTTTGAATGCTTTATATGTCAATTTTCTTGATTATTTTTTTATAAAGGCAGGATGAAAAAAAGTTGTGTAAACTTAATCTTTTACCCTCAATAAAAATCATTTTGACTTGACTTCACACACACACACACACACACACACACACACACACACACACACACACACACACACACACACACACACACACACACACACACACACACACACACACACACACACACACACAGAAGAAATAGAAGTAAAATCAGAGTTTAATTTTCCTAAAAGAGCGAAATATATATCCTCTTTAATGCCCATCAGTACATATGTGTCTGATCTGGTACAAAACTCTGAAGTCAATCAACACAGCATAGACACACAAGAAGCAATCTTACCTTGCCCATCATGGGAGATGAATAAAGCACACTTTGATATAGAGGTGTCTAATGAAAACAAGAATGACAACCAGAATATAATGGTTGCTGATGTCCGATCCCACATCCATCATAAATATTTTGACCATTTACAAATTTATACAGACGGATCACGTCTAGATAATCAAGAAACAGGTTCTGCTTTTGTTATACCAGCATTAAAAATTGAAAAATCATATTATGTTGGTAAACATCACTCGATATTTACAGCAGAACTTGTAGCAATACTAATGGGTCTTACTTATATTTTTGATTTGCCGTTGTGTATATTTCAAATTCTTCTTTGCGTTGATTCTAAATCGGCATTGTATGCTTTAAAATCACCATGTTACAAGAAAACTTCGAAAATCATATTAGAGATTAAGCATGTAATACATCTCTTAACCTTAAAGGGCATAAGTGTGAATTTTTGTTGGGTGCCTTCACACACTGGGTTCTTTCCTAATGAGTGGGCGGATAGAGCTGCCAAAAAGGGTGCAAAACATGGACGGGATGCAATAGAATTGCATGTGCCTTTATCCTTACAAGAAGGGTATAGCTTACTAGAACAAAAATCATGGAGAAAGGTCACTGAAAGTAATCAGCAAATAAGAGACTTTTAACTAGAACTGCAATCAATACCGATAATTTAACAGTGGGGAACCATTCAGAAGTTAGTACAAGTGTTTTTACGTCAAGGAGAATTAATACTTTATTCTATAGAATGAAACTAAATGCATTGATAACCAAATTCAGCAAAAATGGTAAATGCCTGTGTGGTGAGAATATCACTAATACTCATATACTTTTTGACTGCCAGAGTGTAAAACCTTTCATGCCCCATTTTTCTGAAAACTCCCTCACTAGCATATTCAGTAATCTAAAACTGGCATTTGAAATTGTGAAAGGTCTTTGTCACAGTCCCATAGGACATTTGTTATAGTTACATTAACGTTAATGACTTGTTTTTGTTTGTTGTTGTTGTGTATGTGTATTTTATTTTTTTTTTTAAATTCCTGTTGCATTGCCAAGTTTCTTTTCTAGATTTTTGTTTAAAACAACACATCCACATCTACCGGTTGGTTTTTTTTGTTTGTTTTTTTTGGGTTTTTTTTTTTTTTGGGGGGGGGGGGGCGTCTAATATCACTAAAAGTGAACAGACGTAAAATTGAAGTCAACAACAACACACACACACACACGCTACACACACACACTCACAGACACAGACACCTGCAGACAGACGGACAGACAGACAGACACACACACACACACACAGGCGCAGACAAATAAAAGCATATGAAAACAACAGACTGTTTAGCGCCAAATGCCAACAGAGGTCAACAAACGAAAGCTGAACTATGTAGGTCATGTAAAGGGAATCACCAAAACAGATTGGATGTCAACAGTCCTGATTCTTCCTGTTCTTCTTGTTCTTCAAGTTCTTGTTGTTCTTCTTGTTGTTCTTCTTGTTCTTCTTGTTCTTGGTGTTGTTGTTGTTCTCTCTTTTTCCTCCTTCCCCTCCTAATCCTCCTCCTCTTCCTCTTCTTCTTCTCCTTCTTCTTCAAACGGCCAGACAGCAACTCTTGTTGTCTGTTATATAATCAAAAATCTGTTGCGCTTTCGCTAAGCGCCTGACAAGTCAGGCCCAGCACATCCATCTTCGGCATGAGAGAGAATTATCTGTTCAATCTTTCTGGAAAGAAAGGCAGGGGAATGGACCAAGAAGGCAGAAAAGACTAGAAGGAGGTGACAGGACGAAAAGGAACAAGGCAGAAACAAAGAAAGCGAGAGGGATAGAAAAGAGGAAATTCCTAGCACAGTTTCCAGAAGGTGGGGGATGCTTTTTTATTTTATTTTACTGACAGGTCTCCCAGACATCCTCATGGGAGAGAGCTGAGTAAGGTTGAAACAGAGAGAAGAAAAGGCCGACCACTCATTTCCTACTGGAACAACATGGCGGATTGTCGGTGGTCTGACCATCCAGAAAATGGTGCCGTCTACAGAGAGGTTTCCATCACGTGACCTGCAGAAGTCTGGTGACGTCATTTGTGTATGCACGCGTGCGTGTGTGTATGTATGTGTTCTGGAGGAGGAAAGAGGGTAGGAGTACATGATGCTGTTTAAAGATTTTTCTTTGCTACCTCATCTTCTGTGACGTTCCTGTTGTGCTGTTCTCACGCCGCTCATTTGAACCTGACCTCCACAGCCATACCCAGATTCGTTTGGTTTTATCCCCAGGGTCGGAAGTCCACAGGGAGTCCATCAATATCAGGCCGCCATGGGGCCACCAGCCAGAGGGACCCTGCATTGCTGCTGGGTTACTTTGTTGGTGTTCAGTGGTGCCTGTTCTGAGCTAACATACGCAGGACACCACCTACTAAGCCCCCTACTAACAACAGTATTAGCTCAGTCGCGGAGCCAGACTGAGTGAGTCACCCACCCGAGGTGGCGACCACCACAACATCCCTCCAATGACCACTTCCTGTAAACCACCAACCCCAAAGGCTTTGACACAAACTGGCCACGGGCACAGAAGTGTATGGGGAAGCCGAATCTGAGGTCGCCATGAGACCAGAGCAACTAGGACCAGAGGCAATTTTTAAAAAATTGTATGATCAATGATAATGGCGATGACGTAATGATGCTACTGTGGAGGTGCATACATTTTGAGACTACTTGACCGGGTTTTACTCCATGCTTACTATCATAATACCGGGCCTGAGAGATACAGTTACCTGCCGTGTTGGTCAGGTAATTTGAGCAACACTCTCAAACTCGCATCCGCTAAGTGGATGAAGCTCGACTGTGTGGTCCCAGTCTTCCCACTGAGCCCACAGCACACTTACTCTGGGTAGGAGCTGGCCGAAATCCGATAGATCCCTATGACTCTTATGGGAATTGAACCCGCGATCTTCCAGTCCGCAATCCAAGGTGCTAACCACTGCGCCATGGCGGCTGGTGAATCAAATGTTTAAAGTTAATCAAAAGTTAGCGATCATTTTTCCCCTGTTTGCTCTAAGGTACAGGAACATGGAATGATGTCTGATTAGTTGAAAAATCTCTTATCTTGGGAAGCAACCAATGTGAGGGATAGAGGGGAGGAACGGGGGCAGGTGTGTGTGTGTGTGTGTGTGTGTGGTGTGTGTAAGGGGGGGAGGGAGACGCTTGCACGAAGATGAGAGGGGGTGGGTGAGGGGCAAGAAGAGGGACAAGGCGGTGGGGGCGGGTAGGGTAGGGTAGAAATGGACCTTTCCCATCGAAGGTGGGAAGAAACCAGATAAATTCTACGCCCGGAGGTGAAAAACTGCTGTGGGCGTATCAGTGATGACACAGGCTAGTAAGTGTTAATGAATGAACCCACTTCTCTCAGACTAGCACGCACAGAGCAAAGGTGCGGCCTCTTTTCCCCAGTACAAAATGTGTGTGTGTGTGTGTGTGTGTGTGTGTGTTGTGTGTGTTGTGTGGAGAGAGAGAGAGAGAGAGAGAGAGAGAGAGAGGAGAGAGAGAGAGAGAGAGAGAGAGAGAGAGAGAGAGAGAGACTTTCCCTGCCGGCTAATGTCAAAGCTAAAATGTCAACAAAAATAATGCATGATTCTGATCCTACAGTTTCCTGTCTGTCTGTCTATCTCTCTGTCTGTCTGTCTGTCTGTCTGTCTGTCTGTCTCTTTCTCTCTTGTCTCATATTCTTTTCTTTCAAGTCTCTCTCTCTCATCCACACATAATTAGTATATCATAAAGTATGTTCTTTCGAGCCAGAAGGCCCATAGAGCCGGAGCTTATCCCGGTTTCTGTAGCGTTAAGCGAACTGATGGTTTTTCACCACCCCTGTGACAGGACGCTAGTCTGTCGCCAGATACTTCCCCAGCAGAGCTGGTACCCACTTGTACACCTGGGTGGAGTGAGGAAAATAGGAGTAAAGTGTCTTTCCCAAGGACACAACACCGAGCCGAGCGGGGATCGAACCCGCGACCTCTGGATCACGAGTTGACCGCCTAAACCACTCGACCACGGTGCCTCCATATATCATAAAGATACACTAGTATACCATGCACACGCTGTAAATCTGTCAAAGAAAAGTGACTCTCTCTCTCTCTACTTTACTTTACTTTACTTTATTACAATCACTACATCTGTCTCAACATTACTGTTCCAGTCAGTTAAGGATTGTGGCTATCTTTTGCTGACTATACTTTGATGTCTCTTCTCTGAATCGTACCTTGAATTTCCTTTTGTAGGCCCTAATCGGGGAAAGAGCCGATGAAATAGGGTATGTTCATGCTTATCTGAAGCCTTTGAAATACATCCTTCATTCATTCATTCATTTATTCATTCATTCATTCATTCATTCATTCATTCATTCTCTCTCTCTCTCTCACCTACCTAAGGAGTCAATATACTTCTTAACTGAATTTTTTCCGGCCGTGTTATCCGATCCAATTGAACACGGCACAGCCCATCCCTCTCCACGAACAGGAAGCATGCTAGGTACATTAATGTTTCGTAAACAACCGGGGATGGGATAGCTCAGTGGTCGGAGCACTCGCTTTCCCCCAGCCAAGTTAAGCAGCGTCGAGCGTGGTTACCAGTTGGATGGGTGACCGTTTGCGCGCCTTGGCTTCAGTACAGTTCCCCCAGTTCACCCAGCTGTAAATGGGTACCTGCCCTCTTTAGGGTCAGGGAAGGTAAAACAGCGAGGGAGAGGAGATGGGCGCCGCCCTCAATATGCTGGCCCTAGAGAAGTGAGGTCTCTGACACCTCGCTCCCCTACGACCTTATAGGTTATGGGACTCCTTTACCTTTTACCTAAACAACCGAACGGGATAGCTCAGTGGTCAGGGCACTCGCTTTCTCCAAGCTAACGTTAAGCAGCATCGAGCGTGGTTACCACTTGGATGGGTGACCGTTTGCGCGCTTTGGTTTCAGGACAGTCCCCCAGTTCACCCAGCTGCAAATGCGTACCTGGCCTCTTTAGGGTCAGGGAAAGTAAAACAGCGAGGGAGAGGAGATGGGCGCCGCCCTCAATATGCTGGCCCTAGAGAAGTGAGGTCTCTGACACCTCGCTCCCCTACGACCTTATAGGTTATGGGACTCCTTTACCTTTTACCTAAACAACCGAACGGGATAGCTCAGTGGTCAGGGCACTCGCTTTCTCCAAGCTAACGTTAAGCAGCATCGAGCGTGGTTACCACTTGGATGGGTGACCGTTTGCGCGCTTTGGTTTCAGGACAGTCCCCCAGTTCACCCAGCTGCAAATGCGTACCTGGCCTCTTTAGGGTCAGGGAAAGTAAAACAGCGAGGGAGAGGAGATGGGCGCCGCCCTCAATATGCTGGCCCTAGAGAAGTGAGGTCTCTGACACCTCGCTCCCCTACGACCTTATAGGTTATGGGACTCCTTTACCTTTTACCTAAACAACCGAACGGGATAGCTCAGTGGTCAGGGCACTCGCTTTCTCCAAGCTAACGTTAAGCAGCATCGAGCGTGGTTACCACTTGGATGGGTGACCGTTTGCGCGCTTTGGTTTCAGGACAGTCCCCCAGTTCACCCAGCTGCAAATGCGTACCTGGCCTCTTTAGGGTCAGGGAAAGTAAAACAGCGAGGGAGAGGAGATGGGCGCCGCCCTCAATGCTCTGGCCCCTTGAGAAGCTGAGGTCTCTGATGGCTTGCTCCACAACCATCACATAGGTTATGGAACACCTTTTCCTTTTTACCTTTAAACCACCGGACGCTGACACGATTTACATCTTCAAAGCGCGTATTTGATCCTCTGCATGCGTATGTACACGAAAGGAGTTAAAGATAATGATAGGTCTGCATTTAAAGTTGATCCGAGAGATCAATGAAAAGAAGACAAACTTTATTTAATCTTCGACTTAAACTTAATAATAATAATAATAATAATAATAATGAATAGCATTTATATAGCACATTTCTCAAAGCAATGACTCAATGCGCTTTCATACCATGCGCATTTATACACATGCACACACAGCACATAATAACAACAACAACAACAATGATAATGAGCATTTCTAAAGCGCAAATAAATTTACAAGAGATACCTATCGCACTGTAGAGGCACACACTTGCGTCCGGGCACACACTAGCAGGGCAATTAACAGTACACTCAGAAAAAAGGCACTAGCAATAACATAACTAACAAAAAAAAAACATAACCAACAGCCAGGCATGCACATGAAGTAGCCTACAGTGTGACAAACGGCGACCGTCAAGACAAGCGCAATATATTAACTAGCTAAGAAATACATTAAAGAGATGTGTCTTCAATGAAGACTTAAACTGGGATAAAGTGGGAGCATGTCTGACGGCTGGTGGCAGAGAGTTCCAGATCGTGGGCGCAGCAACACCAAAAGATCTACGACCTGCGGTTTTGAGGTTGTAGTGGGGTACAACAAGTAAGTTATCATTCGAAGACCGCAGGGTTCTAGTTGTGGTGCGTGATTTCAAGGCAGCTGACAGAGATGGAGCAAGCGAGCCTTCAGAGTGACGGTATGCCAAGACCGCAACTTTGTACTGACAGCGTGCCCTTACAGGTAACCAATGTCGAGAGAGACAGAATAGCCTGTTGATAAGTTGACAGCCCCAATAAATTATGGCCTCTGTAGTCGACGGGTGAACTGGGGAACTGTACTGAAGCCAAGGCGCGCACACGGTCTTCCACTTCTTCTTGTTCTTGTTCTTCTTGTTCTTGTTCTTCTTGTTCTTCTTGTTCTTCTTGTTCTTGTTCTTGTTCTTGTTCTTGTTCTTCTTCTTCTTCTTCTTCTTTCTTCTTCTTCTTCTTCTTCTTCTTCTTCTTCTTCTTCTTCTTCTTCTTCTTCTTCTTCTTCTTCATCATCATCATCATCATCATTATCAGTATCTTCTTCTTCTTCTTTTTCTCCTCCTCCTCCTTCTTCTTCAAACTCTCTCTCATTAAGCATCTCTCTCATAATTATGAGAAAAAATGCGTAGCACTGCCTTTAAACGCCTGACAAGTCAGGCCCAGCACATCCGACTTTGGCATGGGGGAGAATTGTTATCTTTGAAGTCTTTCTGGAAAAAAGGCAGGAGAATGGACCAAGAAGGCAGAACATAGACAAGAAGGGTGTGACAGGACGAAAAAAAACAAGGCAGAGACAAAGAGAGGTATAGAAAAGAGGAAATTTCTAACACAGAATTTCCAGAAGGTGATGGGGATGTTCTTCATACAGGCAGGCCCCTAGCATCCCCGTGGCGGTTGTATAGAGAATGAGCAGTGCCTTGTGAACATGACCTGGGCATGAGACGTAGCCCAGCTTGTGCAGTCTATGCCTGAGAGATGCCTGAAAGCTGTGGAGGTCAAACACTAGACTAGGCAGTATGTCAATGCTAGATAAATCGGATCTGCCAAGAACAAAGAGAAGAAAGAGAATCCCTCTGAGATATATAGCCAACAGTTCACAGATGAAAGGTGTTGGGTCTTTTCTGGTGCTTTTTTTCTTTTATTATTACTACTACTACTACTACTACTACTACTACTACTACTACTACTACTACTACTACTACTACTACTACTACTACTACTACTACTACTATATGGAATTTATATAGCGCTGAATCTTGAAAAGCAACAAATCAAAGCGCTCTTTTCCTTTAAAAAAACAACTTCCTGGGCAAGAGACCGAGGTTCACCAATGTTGAGATGTTGAGTATGTGACCATTTCTGCCCTCCATGAAGGTAGCTGCATTCAGGTTTCAGGGATGTATGCTGGGTGTGTTCGTGTTTCCCTGACCCACCGAACACTGACATGAAGGACGATTTCTTTAACCTGCATTAAAAAAAATCTTCTTCGTGTGTGTTTAGACGAAGAGAATTACTGCACTGGCAGGTCTGCACCTGAAGTTGACCTGGGAGATGGCAAAAATCCCCATCCTTTAATTCACCAGATGCTGCCGAGATTCGATCCCACGACTTCATGGACCTGTTAGATTGAAATCGAAATGTCTTGACCACTCGGCTCTAGCACCTGCCATCTTCTCCTGCTTGAAGCTGGTAATCCAGGCCAGGCTTGGTGCTGCACAGCAGTGTTGATAATCCAGGCTTGGTGCTGCTGCACAGCAGTGTTGATAATCCAGGCTTGGTGCTGCTGCACAGCAGTGTTGATAATCCAGGTTTGGTGCTGCACAGCAGTGTTGATAATCCAGGCTTTGTGCTGCACAGCAGTGTGTTGATAATCCAGGCTTGGTGCTGCACAGCAGTGTGTTGATAATCCAGGCTTGGTGCTGCTGCACAGCAGTGTTGATAATCCAGGCTTGGTGCTGCACAGCAGTTTTGATAATCCAGGCTTGGTGCTGCACAGCAGTGTGTTGATAATTCAGGCTTGGTGCTGCACAGCAGTGTTGATAATCCAGGCTTGGTGCTGCACAGCAGTGTTGATAATCCAGGCTTGGTGCTGCACAGCAGTGTGTTGATAATGTCAGCATTGATATCAGACTTGTGTGTCGTTGTGTGTTGATAATGTCAGCCTTAATATCAGACTCGTTGTTGTTGTTGTTGTTGTTGTTGTTCTTCTTCTTCTTCTTCTTCTTCTTCTTCTTCGCAATTCTTCGCAATTCTTCGCAATTCTTCTTCTTCTTCTTCTTCTTCTTCTTCTTCTTCTTCTTTGCATTCTTCTTTGCAATTCTTCTTCTTGTTCGCAATTCTTCTTCTTCTTCTTCTTCTTCTTCTTCTTCTTCTTCTTCTTCTTCTTCTTCTTCTTCTTCTTCTTCTTCTTCTTCTTCTTCTTCTTCTTCTTCTTCTCATTCTTCTTCTTCTTCTCATTCTTCTTCTTCTTCTTTGCGATGCTCCTTCTTTTTCTGCTCCTCTCCTCCTTTTCCTTCTCCTCCTCCTCCCTCTTCTGCTCCTCCTCATTCTCCTCCTCCTCCTCCTTCTTCTCCTCCTTCTTCTTATTCGAATTCTCACACAGCAACTATTCTTGCGTCATATGCGCAAAAAAAATGTGTTGCGCTGCCGTTAAGCGCCTAACAATTCAGGCCCAGCGCATCCGACTTCAGCGTTTAAAAAAAAAATTTTTTTATTAAGTCTTTCTCAAAAAAGGCAGGAGAATGGAAAAGGAGGTGACAGGAAGAAAAGGAACCACGAAGAAACAAAGAGAGGAATAGAAAAATGGAATTCCTAGCAAAGAATTTCCATAAGGAGGGGGATGGGGCTTGCATTGAAGACATTATCATGTGAACAATTTAGAGATATTTGTTTATGTGATATATTCAGTCTGTTTTTTCGAAAATACTGGAATAAACATTTATACGCATTTTTACATTCAGTCCTCATGTGCATGCGGTTGTGTACATTTTGTCATTCGTTCAAATTGGCAGAAATGGTGCACTCTTCAGAAGGGCGAAACATGTTAAGACAAATGCACAAGATGTTCTGCGAACCTCAGGAGAGAGAGAGAGGGGGGGGGAGAGGAGAGAGAGGGAGGAGAGGGAGGGAGAGAGAGGAGGGAGAAGCGGCAGGCAGACGAGAGCAGGAGAGAGAGGAGAGGACAGATGAAAGATAGAGACAGACAGACGAGAGAGGAGACAGACAGACAATAGAGAGACAGAGAGACAGATAGAGAGAGAAGAGAGAGACAGAGAGAGACAGAGGAGAGAAACACCACACAGAGAAGACAGAGAGAGAGGAGAGAGAGAGACGAGAAGAGAGAGAGACAGAGAGAGAGGACACACACAAGAGAAAGAGAGAGAGAGAGAGAGAGAGAGAGAGAGAAGAGAGGAGAGAGAGAGAGAGAGGAAGACACAGAGAGAGAGACAGAGAGAGAGCAGGGCAAAAATTAAAAAACGAACAACTGAAGAAAATGACCAAAACACAGTTATGTATTAACAGAAAGAAAGGTCATTTCCCCACACCCTGTGTCACGGCAGACAAGACAGCCAGGTAGCAGTTGTTAAAACAAGCAACATAAAAATAAAAACAAACAACAACAAAACAAAACAACCTTACACATACATTTTTTGTTTGTTTCCTACTTCATCCACTTGGCTTCAAAACAAAGCTTGATGGGAACGTTTCTATCCTTTCATTAATTTTGCAAACAGCTGAAGGTCACCAGCCTATAGTCTAAACCTTAACTAACTAACCCAGAAAAGTCACAGAGGGCAAAAATAATTATTGTGTGGGTGGCAGGGTGGTCGTCTGATTTAATCACCATTACATTTCCTGTTTAAATCACATCATTTGGGATTTGGTACAGGTAGTTTTTCTTCCCCTTGTCACTGAGATTAACCATTTGTGACTTTGTTTCTGTACTTTGATAATGAAACCAGAACTGTTTCTCTTCTTCTTCTTCTTCTTCTTCTTCTTCTTCTTCTTCTTCCTCTTCTTCTTCTTCTTCTTCTTCTTCTTCTTCTTCTTTTTTTCTTTTCTTCTTCCTCATTCATTCTTCTTCTTCTTTTTTCTTCTTCTTCTTCTTCTTCTTCTTCTTCTTCTTCCTCTTCTTCTTCTTCTTCTTCTTCTTCTTCTTCTTCTTCTTCTTCTTCTTCTTCTTCTTCTTCTTCTTCTTCTTCTTCTTCTTCTTCTTCTTCTTCTTCTCTCTTCTTCTTCTTCTTCTTCTTCCTCTTCTTCTTCTTCTTCTTCTTCTTCTTCTTCCTCGTGGTGGTGATGGTGGTTGATTGCTCAGACAGCAGCTACTGCTGTGTGTCAAAAGAAGGAAATGTGTTGTGCTGAGGTGATGTGCCTGACAAATGAGGCCCATGACTTTAGCAAGGGGGAGAATTGTTATCCTTTTAGTCTTTCTGGAATAAAAAGGCAGGAGAATGGACCAAGAAGGCCAAACATTGGCAAGATGGAGGTGGTGATAGGAAGAAAAGGAAGAAGGCAGAAAGAAAGAACGGAATAGAAAAAAAGCAATTGCTAGCACAGAATTTCCAGAAGGTGGGGATGCGGTTTATGCTGACAGGCCCAGGGCATCCCTGCTTGGAAGCCAGGGAAACTGGTATGGGTGGCAACCTTGTGGGTAGCTGGTTCATCATTGACAACCCTTCAGCACCAAAAGTGGTGGGGGAACCACTTCCTAAGCCCATCACCATCAGAACAGCAGAGGAGTCCTGACACAGATCAATGACAGGCGGTGTGGGCGGGCAGTGGAGGGCGGGGCGGTGTCAGGCAGGGGAAGACAGGAGGTGGCTAAAAGTGTGCCTGGTGATTCTGTCTGCCTGTTGTCTCACAAACTTCTGCCTTGGTCTGGTGTCTGTCTTGTTAGACAAGTGTGCATCTTGCATGGGCAGGAAGGAGAAAAAGAAAAAGGTTAAGAGGTATGATTCACTGTTGTTGTGCTTTCTTTGTCCCTTGACTGAGTTTTCAGTAAAAATGAACGATTTTGCCTATCCTGTCAGTAAAAGTGGGGTGGGGGTGGGGTGAGAGGGGTGATGAGCAAACAGAAAAACAAATCAGGACTATTTTTTGTCGTGTATATGTCCATTCAAACAAAGAAGTAACAGCAGCAAGGCTGAGATAAAAGCAAACAAAGAAACAAAACTGTTTTTTGTTTAATGATTAATCTGCTTTTAGTCTCAAGGTGAACTTAAATAAAGCAGCTTATCATACCATTTCATTTGCAGCCAAATGGAAAGGATCAGCCTGTTTGTCGAATCAGTCAGCAGAAGTCACAGAAAGAATCCTTATAATCATGTGGGTGGTGGGGTGACTGAGTTGACCTCAATTTCCATTCCTGTTTGCTGTGTTTGTTGTTGTTGTTGTTGTTGTTGTGTCTCTTTTCTGTTTTATTAGCAGTTGATAAATCCACTGTCGGCTTGCTAGGCCAGTCACAGCTTCACCAGAGCCCCGTTAGCCAGCTTGACCTGTTTCCGTTTCCCACGACGTGGACGAGGGGTTGGACTTTGGTTGAAGCAGCTCTTCAAGATCACACAGACCAACTCAACACAAGCTGCGAGAGGTATGACATGAAGATCAGTATCACCAAAACAGAAGTTATGTCTGTCAGCAGAAATCCAGGAAAGCTGGACATCAACATCAACGGCACCCAGCTGAAACAGACCAAAGAATTTAAATACCTTGGCAGCCTCTTCACTGAAGATGGAAAATTGGACAGAGAGATAGAAACAAGATGCCAGAAAGCGAACGCAGTCAGTTACCAACTCGCCCTCCTTCTAAAACATTCCAGCATCCCAATGAGCACCAAGGCAAAACTCATCAACGCCATCTTCGTTCCAACACTCACATACCAGTGTCAGACATGGGCCCTAACAAAAGCCTTAGAGAGAAAATTGGTCACATGTGAAATGCGCTGCCTGAGAAAAGCTGTCAACAAGACCAGACGCGACAAGATCAAGAATGAGGTGATCAGAGACATGGTCGGACTAACACCAATTCTCCACCATATCGAACAACAAAGGATCAGGTGGTTTGGTCACCTCACTAGAATGCCGCCCAACCAACCAGCCCTACGGGCATACACCACCAAATTCAATGGCTGGAAAGCCAGAGGTAGACCAAGGAGACGATGGAGCGACTCCGTGGCTGACACCCTGCGAGCCCATGACCTGTCACTACATCAAGCCTCCCGCCTTGCTGCAGACAGACGTCTGTGTCTCCCCGCGACGCCGAAGGGCACCAGCGGAAGATGAAAGAAAGAAGAAAGAAAGAAGTTGTTGTTGTTGTTGTTTTTGTATTTCTTGAGCACTCCCAAGTCTCTTCTTCTTCAATGAAGGCTCAGCCAGCAACTATTGGTGTCTGTCCTATGAATGGATATGTGCTGCACTGCAGTTCAGTGCCGACAAACACATTGGACTTCAGCAGGGGGGGAGGTGGGGGGGGGGGGGGGGGGGGGGAGTTGTGCTCTTTTCAGTCTTCCTGGAAAAAGGCAGGTGAACGGGCCAGGAAGGTGGATAATAAACAAGGATGGGGGGACAGGAAGAAAAGGAACAAGGCAGAAAGGAAGGGAGAGAAGAGGGAATTTCTAGCATAGAATTTCTAGAAGGTGGGGATTGTATTCATACTGACAGGCCCCTGGCATTCTCATGGGGGATTTCCCCAGTGTAAGCACCTTAGGGGTCACCCCAAACAGGCGCTCTGTCTCCCTCTTCACACAGAGGAGGAATACCTGTGAGACCAGAAATAGGCAGTGAATAAGAAGTGTGCATGTATGGCTGTTTCCAAACACCCCGCCACACTAGGAAGCCATACTCCAACTTAGGAAGAGTCCTCCTCCTTGAATGGAGAATGCAAGTTTCTATAGCAAAATGTTTTCATGGATGAAGACAATGCCAGCACATAACATTTTCTTACCATAACAACATTTCCACCAGGGCACCCATTAATTGAGGGGATATTTCTCCTGGAGTTAAGATTAATGCCAGTACCAACTTCACTCCCCTGAACATATTTCAGATGAGACTTCAACTAAGGCTCTGTGTACAAAAGTAGCAGAACACTTTGGGTGCATGTTTAAATATGTTTGGCAATTAGGAAAAATGGACCAGCACATGCTGGTAGGACCAGGAGACAACATGCATACTGAGGTCATGTATAGACATCATCCATAAGTCAGAATGCAGCTACCTTCATGGTGGGCAAAAATGGTTGCAAACACAAAATTTCGCCATTGTTGAGCCTGAAGCTCCAGCTACAGAACAAAATAAATTATAAAAAAGATTCGCACACACAATGTCCACACATGCACACACATGCACACATATGCACACACACATGCACACACATGCACACACATGCACACACATGCACACACATAATGCCCACACATGCACACACATACACATACATGCACACACACATGTCTGTAAATACACACTAGATAGGAAGTTTGCATATTCAGTTTGTTTTTAAGAGCCTCTTTGTATAGGCATCCAAACTTAGACTTCAGAGGATTTGTATTCTCCTTCAAAAGAAAGAGCAGGTTGGTATGCTAAGAGCCTGTCATGATTGAGGATAGTCTCAACACAAGACTTTAAAACACACAACAGTTCGGTACAGGTCTTGGCACACTTCGATTACAGGAATGGTGGACACAGCTTTTCACTCCACCGGTCTCTCTGTCTCTCTATTTTATTCATTCATTTATTCATGTTTTCTTTGGATAGATGCTAGAGCCGAGTCAGATCAACTTTTCCATATACACCCAGCGTACATACATACCTACATACATACATACATACATACATACATACATACATACATACATACATACATACATACATACATACATACATACATACATACATACATACATACATACATACATACATACCCAGCATACAAGCCTGAAGTCGAATGCAGATGCCTTTATGGTATGCAAAATAAAGATGATTGCATACACAAAATCTCATCATTGGTGAACTTCCACGCTCTAGCCAGGAACAAATTGATTGATTTGTTCATTCATTCATTCATTCGTTCGTTTATTCATTCATTCGTTAATTCATTCATTTGTTCATTCATTCATTCATTCGTTCATTTGTTTTTGATTTACCATGTTTTCCTTTTTTTCTTCCTCAAAGAAACCAAAAGTGATGGGGGAACCTCTTCCCAAGCCCACCACAGTCAGAAAGAACAGCAGAGGAGTGCTGACCCAGATCCATGACAGGCGGGCGGTGGAGGGCGGGGCGGTGTCAGGCAGGGGAAGACAGAGGGGGGCTAAAAGTGTGCCTGGTGATTCTGTCTGCCGTGTTGTCTCAGCACACTGGGGCCCTGGTCCAGCGTTTGTCTGGTGTCTGTGGTGGGGGAGGGGGCTTGCACATCTCAGTCAAAGGAAGAAGACAGAGGAAATAATTAGGTGGTGCCACCGACTGATGTGGAGAGGATAGCTCAGGGTCAGAACACTCACTTTCCCCAACCTAAGGTTACGCAGCATTGAGCGTGGTTACCAAGTGGATGGAGACTGTTTGCATGTCATGGCTGCAGTACAGTCCGATAGTTCACCCAGCTGTAAATATGTACCTGCCTCTTTAGGGTCAGGGAAGGTAAAGCAGTGAGGGAGAGGAGAGGGGCGCCACCCTCAATATGCTGGCCCCTGGAGAAGCTGAGGTCTTTGAAATCTCACTCCTCAATGACTGCATAGGTTATGGGAACTGATGTGCTTTGAAGTCTTAGATGTTGGAGTTAG
The DNA here is from genome assembly GCA_028751875.1 of Rapana venosa. Taxonomy (NCBI): domain Eukaryota; kingdom Metazoa; phylum Mollusca; class Gastropoda; order Neogastropoda; family Muricidae; genus Rapana; species Rapana venosa. The sequence continues at coordinate 5,888,590 of CM054146.1, forward strand.
GACAAATTAGTCAATGAGGAGACCATAATTACATCCATTAATTTTTTAGCTATGGAAGTTTATAGAATCAATTCAGTTTTGTTTTCATTCAAAAACATCCAAAAAAAAAGAAAAAAGGATACTGAACACTTCAATGTACAAAAACAACAGATAAGAAAAATATCGTATAGGCAAATAACACTGCAAAATGGACAACCTGTGTCCATATCAGAATGTACAACTTCTTTCCCTGGTCGCCAGAAGAAAGTCCTACAGGCAGCAAACTGACACCCAATGAAGACAACAAAACATATTTGAAACATTCTGCTTTTAACAAGGCAGGCTAATGGACTGTAATGGCAAAAGTAAGCCAGAGACTATCAGAGACTGTCACCCCGGACGGCAAGTGTGACACAGAAATCAAGAAGAGAATCGGTCAATCTAAGGCAACTTTTAACAACATGAAATGCATTTTTCTAATATCACTTAGAGTGAACAGACGTTAAATTGAATTGAAATGCATTTTTACCAACATTAAGATAAGCCTCAAGACAAAGATCCATGTTTTGAGAGCCTACGTATGGTCCATTCTTCTGTACGGATGTGAGTGCCGGACCCTAGCCAAGGACACAGAACAGCGACTAGAAGCAGTGGAAATGTGGTTCATCCGGAGAACCATGAAAGTCTCATGGACAAAAAGAAAAACAAATGCAGAAGTAATGGAAATGGCTGGGTACAAGAGATCCCTTCTCAACACCATCAGAGAAAGACAGCTCAAATTTTTCGGCCATATAATCAGGGCTGACGGACTAGAGAAACTGTTATGGAGTGGCAAAATCTGTGGAAACAAGAGCAGAGGAAGACAACGCACAAAATTCACAGACAGCTTAAACAAATTCGCAACGAATAAAGAGGGCACCAACAATGAGCTCATGAGAGGGACCGAGAACAGGGAAGAATGGAGAGCCATGATCATCGATGTCTGCAGGACCAGACCGGACACTTGAAGAAGAAGAAGAAGCCAGAGACAGATAACAGAAAAGACAAAAGAGACTGATAGAAAAGGGGGGAATTTCCAGCACAGATTTTCCAGAGGTGGAGATACTGTTTATACTGAAAAAGCCTCTGCAACCCCACAGGAAGGGGAGGATACTTCTGGTTCAGGTCTGGTCTGATGGCACAGGCATAACCAGACACATTAAGGACACATAATATGGTCAACATCCCCGAAATTGGAATGTGGCTAGCTTCATGGTAGGCAAAAATGGTCGCATGCGCAAAATCTCACTATTGGAGGATCTCAGAGCTCTAGCCAAGGAACGGAAAAAAACAGCCTCCCTCCTGCCCCCACCCCTACTCCCGAAAATGGTGAACAAATGATGGAGTACTGCTTCACATATTGATTGAAAAATACAGTTCCTATAACATCTTGTTCCCAAGACATATCATTTGAAGACATCGTCCATGCTGTTGAAGTTAAAAAGCTAACAGAAAAAAAGGAAAGGATGAAAGGAGGATTGAGTACATGAACAAATGAATAAATACACCAATAAATGATCAATGAATGAACATTTACATACATAAACAAAAACATAAAACGTATAATATTATAAATGAATTTAGAAAAAATATACAGATAAATAAAGAAGAGACACATAGATAGATAGATAGATAGATAGATAGATAGACAGACAGACAGACAGACAGACAGAAAGACAGACAGACAGACAAAGAATCTTCACTACCTGCAACTTGAACAGTACTACACCCCACCCTAATATCATCACCACTACCCCACCTCTTCAACCAACCACTCTCCCCCCCTCCCCCAACCTCCCTAAAAAATCCAAGATCATTTTCCTTTAATGTGCACCTGATCAGCCCCCGTAAACATCTCATTCACCACTCTTTCCCCCACCCCATCAAAAAAGACATTAACACGTTAATGAGGATTTCAAAGCTTTAGGAAAGCAAAATAGCACTGGCATTCAGACAATGAACTGATTCGTCGCCTATGCCAGAGCTAACGAGGAAGCCTGGAATTTGGAAGCAGAGCACGAAAGTATACTCTCCCCACCCCTCCCCTTGCTGTGCCATTAATTAATTAATGTCGGCTCCTTTACCCCTACGCTCCACCTTTCTCCTGTCTTCTGTCTTCCAGTTCACATAGTGACATCATGCGGTGAATGTCTAGAGAAGGATCGCAGAGAGAGAGAGAGAGAGAGAGTGAGAGAGAGAGAGACTGATCTTTATTCTTTCAAGGGTTACAGATAAGCATTTACATATTTTTATTTTTCATCTGACCCTTGCTCTGATTAGGAACTGCAAAAAACCCCACCCAAAACAAAGCAAAAAATACATCCCACAAACAAATACAAAAACAAACAAACAAAACAAACAGCGACAAAAATTTAGCCTATGATTTGGAAAAAAGATAAATATGTATTCAACAAACAGATTGTCACCAACTGACCCTAACATTAAAGTTAAGACATATACATTCATTACAATGAAGTAAACGAGAGAGAGAGAGAGAGAGAGAGAGAGAGAGAGAGAGAGAGAGAGAGAGAGAGAGAGAGAGAGAGAGAGAGAGAGAGAGAGAGAGAGGGGCAGACAGACAGACAGACAGACAGACAGAGAGAGTGAGACAGAGACAGAGACAGAGAGAGTAGTTTACGGTAGTAAGCTTCCAAGCCCATTTACAAGAGGAGCGACGGAAAGAGACTGGGTACAACCACACTGAACTAAGAAAGAAAAAACAAAATCACTACAGCCCAAATAATCATCGCTTTATGGCTCAACGGCTGCAACAAACACAGGTATTGTCAACTAGGATCACTGTAAATTGATTATCTCCTAACACAGAAATTATGACAGCCCTACTGAAGATAAGACAATAAAACATTCAACACAAACAAAAATCACAACAGTTAACCACCCCACGTTATGGTAACTCCTTCCTTAAATCAACGCATGAATTTCAAACAAGACAATATCACCGAAGTCGGAATACGTCTACCTTAATGGTGGGGGGAAACATGGTCGCATACACAAAAAAATCTCACCATTGGTGAACCTCAGAGTTCCATGTAAAGAAGGATTTTAAAAAAAGACAGACAGATAGATAGTATTCTACTGTATCATACTTCGGAAATAAATACTCATCATCAGCCAATAGTTGTACTTGTACTTAACTTTTTATAAAGATCACAGAAGGTAGAACTGTTAAGTGTGTGAAGGGGTGACCATGATTACATCTTCATTGGTTTTTGTTGTTATTGACCTCTACCTCTAACGCTCAGACAGCAACAATTGTTGCCTGTCATATGAGCGAAAATGCGTTGGGCTGCAGTTAGGCCCCTGACAAGTCAGGCCCAGCCCAGAAGCTGGGGATGTTATTTATACTGTTTATACCGGCCCCCGGCATTGCCACAGGGGAGTCTTTTTCGTTGTTGGAATGCAGTCGCTTGGATGCAGAGCATGAAGCATTTACAGTCCCTGTTCCTTTGGCTCGTTATTGACAAACCTCTGTTCCTTTCCTTTAGTACTGAAGCCAGCAAATACTGTGTTGACATTTCCAGAGAAGAACTTTGGTAAGGAGGGCAACGGGGTGGGTGGGATTGCCTGAAGGGTGTCAACAGCACTTCCCTGTTTGGAGAAAATGTCTGTAGGAGAGAGAGAAAGAGAGAGGGAGAGAGACAGACAGACAGACAGACAGAGACAGACAGACAGAGACAGACAGACAGAGACAGAGACAGACAGACAAGCATTTTTCTTTCTTATTCCAACGCTCATACAGCATCTATTGTCTGTCAAATAAGCGAAAAATGCTTTACACTGCCGTTTTAGCCCCTGACAATATTTTAAAATGAAAACCAAAAAAGACAAATCTTCCTTATCTACACCATTGCATGATCATTCATACAGAAAAAAACCTCCACTTCTACCCCCCCCCCCCTCCCCTTCATCATGTCATTCCATCACTGGCAGGCCTCACTATCCTATCAAAACAAAAACCAAATCAAAAAAGGAAAAAAAAAGGGTTTGCTGATAATTAGTCAGAGAGACAAGGTGAAGAGAAAGTTCGTGGTTTGACTCCAAATGATGTTATTCACACAGGAAGAGTGATGTGGGATAAATCAGACAGTCATCCTTCCCTGCCTCCTCACCCCCCACCCCACCCCCAACACCCACGCCCTGACCCTGGCTTTAGTGGGAGAAGACACAGTCGGGTAGGGGGACTTGGGGGTGGGGTGGGGGGGGGTGGACTTTCTTTTGTCTGAAAATGAAACATTCTTCTTGTTGTTGTTCTTCTTGTTGTTTTTGTTGTTGTTCTAGTTCTTGTAGTTCTTGTTGCTGTTGTTGTTGTTGTTGTTGTTGTTGTTCTTGTTCTTGTTCTTCTTCTTTGCATTCTTCTTCTTCTTTGCATTCTTCTTCTTCTTCTTTGTATTCTTCTTCTTTGCATCCTTCTTCTTCTTCTTCTTCCTTCTTCCTCTTTGCACTTTTTCTTCTTTGCATTCTTTGCATATATTCTGCTTCGCAATTCTTCTTCTTTGCATTCTTCTTCTTCCTCTTCTTTTTTGTCGATTGATCTTCTTGTTCTTGTTCTTGATCTTCTTCTTCTTCTTCACCGCTTTTGATTCTGTACGGCGTAGTAAAAGGTAAAGGTGTCCCATAACCTATAAGGTTGTAGGGGAGCGAGGCGTCAGAGACCTCACTTCCCTAGGGGCCAGCATATTGAGGGCGGCGCCTATCTCTCCCTCGCTGCTTTTCCTTCCCTGACCCTAAAGAGGGCAGGTACCCATTTACAGCTGGGTGAACTGGGGGACTGTACTGAAGCCAAGGCGCGCAAACGGTCACCCATCCAAGTGGTAACTACGCTCCATCCTGCTTAACTTGGCTGGGTGAAAGCGAGTGCTTACCGCTAGTGCCTTATTGTATAAACTGTCAAAACAAAATGTAAATGGAAAAGTATTGAAAGTCATCATGAATATGTATGAAAATGTAAAATCTTGTATGTTTGTTAATAATGGAACCTTTTCAAATCATTTCAAGAGTTTTACTGGAGTTTGTCAAGGAGATAGTCTTTCTCTCGTTTTGTTTTCTATGTTTCTGAATGATTTGGAACAATATTTGACAGATAGAAATTGTTTGTCATTGAATATTCAGCTTTCATCTAATGGAAAAATGTTAACCAGCTATGTTAAACTTTTTATTTTGCTATATGCTGATGATACTATTTCATTCTCCAATACAAAGAAGGGGTTACAAGATGCTGTACACATTATTTATATGCTACTGTTCTCAGTGGAAACCATGCTGTAAATCCAGTTAAAATAAAAATCTTGATATTTCGCTGCAATAGATCCCCTAACATGTTTATGTATGGTGGAAAAGCGTTGGAAGTTGTCAATAGTTTTAAATATTTAGGAATTAACTTCAGTAAGAGTGGAAGTTTTGCAAAAGGCAAGAAAAATGCTTATCATAACGCTACTAAAGTTGAATTTAGTTTGAGTTTCAGTTAAGATTTTAAAGTATATTTTTCGTTTAAAGCATACAACGTCAACTTCATAGTATATGAAGAAACGGGCAGATATCCCTTGTCTATTTTGGTCTCTGTTCGAATGGGTTGTTCCTGGGTGCAGCTGCTTGACTTCCAGTCTGAAAAGCTATCCTCAAATGTTTATCTGATGATGAAAGATTGGCATGATGAATCTTTGATTCAACCGCCATGGATAAATAAGATATAAAATATTTTAGTACAAAGTCGATTTGACTGTTTGTGGGAGAGACAGGTTTTTTTAAAAATCAAGTTTCAATTCTACAAGTTCACATATCAAAGCCTTCCTAATAGAAAATTTTGTTAATGAATGGAGAACCGAGCTGTGAAATAATAGTAGATGTCTTTATTATAAAAATTATAAGATCAATTTTGGTATGGAAAAATATATAACTTGTCTACCAGATGTATATGTTTACGCTCTTATGAAGTTTCGTTGTAGTTGTCACAAGCTTCCTATTGAGGTTGGACGTTTCCATAATATACAAGGGAAGAAAGAATATGTTCAAAATGCAATATATCTGTTTTAGGGGATGAATTTTATTTTATCATGGAATGTCCCCACTTCAAACATTTATGACAAGATTTTATTCCCTGACATTTTCTTCATCCCGTGTCCAGTTATAATTTTTTTAGACTAATGAAATGCAAATCTCGAAAAGTTCTCCTGTCTCTCTCAAAATTCATAAGATTTGCAGGTATTTCTTGAAATTTCACTTGTCTTTCACAAGTGTAGATTGTGTCTTTTAAAGAAATTTGTATACTTAAAAATTAGTCTTAGGTTTTTAATACTGTTAGCTTTTCATTTTGTGATGAACTCTTGCTTTTCAGTTCCTGTTAGCATTGATACATTTTGGGGTGTATTACTGTTAGGTTTATTCTCCTGTTGAATTGGTTTGTAGTCCTCCATACCCTAAAAGGGGTGAAAGGGATTAAATCTTGAATCTTGAATCTTGTGTGCATGTGTGGTTGTTTGTTCCCTGTACCATTAACAGGGCAAAGAGTGACGACATACAATTATTTCTAGCATCATTACTTTCTCTTTTGCTGTTGTTGTTTAGTGTTTGCTTGTTTGTCTACACACACACACACACACACACATATATATATATATCTCTCTCTCTCTCTCTCTCTCTCTCTCTCTCTCTATATATATATATATATATTATATATATATATATAATATATATATACACACACATTATATATATATATATATATATATACATCACACACACACACACACACTACACATATATATATATAATATATATATATATATATATATATATATATAATATAATATATATATATATATATATATATACTCATTATTTCTGGTGATGTGGTTTGACTGATTTGTCATCTCTTCAGCTAGTCTCTATCACTTTTGTTTTTTATTGGAAACTCTATCTCTGATTTGATGTTTGATTTCTCAATGAGTTTGCCTGTTTCATTTTATTTGCTTGTTTTTTTTTCTGAGAAAAATACTCAGAAGGATTAATTGATTGATTCATTCATATTTTTGGTCCATGAATAGCAATAAGAAAAAAATTCAGTTCTAGGTTTAATGCATTCTTTAAAATAATTGAAACAAAGTGAAATAATCGTTTTTAGGCAACAATATTTGAAAGGAATAAAAGAAATATTTGAACTATCTTGTATTCTTAAATAAAACTTTAAAACCATGGAAAATTTTAAATGTTATTAAGCTACACGAATGCAAAAAAAGGAAAAATTACAAGAGAAATGCAACTCTAAAATAAAAGAAATTCAAATTTTGGAGAGAGAAAAATAAATGAAAGAAACAGCTCCCTTAAACTTTCAAACCACTGTCTTTCCCAAGACACATTTGCAGAGAACTCACAGACTAGTCCACACCACCTCTTGATTATCTCTCTTTTTTTCTCACCCTGCAAGATGTGCAAGCCCCCTCCCCCACCACAGACACCAGACAAACACTGGACCAGGGCCCCAGTGTGCTGAGACAACACGGCAGACAGAATCACCAGGCACACTTTTAGCCGCCCCTCTGTCTTCCCCTGCCTGACACCGCCCCGCCCTCCACTGCCCGCCCACACTGCCTGTCATTGATCTGGGTCAGCACTCCTCTCCTGTTCTTTCTGACCGTGGTGGGCTTAGGAAGAGGTTCCCCATCACTTTTGGTTTAACTGAGGCATCAGCAATAAAAACAATACCAGTAGACAAAGGAGGAAAACATTACTTTTTGAAATCCTCCACCTTTCCACACACAAGCTCTCTCTCTCTCTCTCTCTCTCTCTCTCTCTCTCTCTCTCTTCTCTCTCTCTCTCTCTGTTCTCTCTCTTCTCTCTCTCTCCTCTCGCTCTCTTCCTCTCTCTCTCTCATCTCATCTCCCCAAACTGAGGCAGTGTTCTTAAGACAACCTTCAGGCAATCTGCCCACACCATTGCTGCCCCATCCCCCACCCCCCTCCTACCAAAAAGTTCTCCTGGGAAAAGGTCACTGCCAGGTTTGCTGGCCTTGGTAAGGAGGGAAAAGAAGAGCTGTTTATAGATTCATTAATCACCCAGGCACAGGGTGGGTAGACCCTTTATGCTTCACACCCAAAGAAGGGGAGGGGGGTAGCCTAGTGGTTAAGAGTGTTGCACTGATGGACCCGGGATCAAAACACCATGGAGGCACCTGTTTTATGTCCCCCCCACCCCTCTAGACTTAACATCAGTACTGACTCCACTCCCTGAAAAGTCCTTGGTCGAGACTATAAACCCAGGCCGTGTGCCAACCATGCATGTAGAAAGCTTGCCCACGGGTTAAGGATCATTCACAGAGAACACCTTGTGCACATGTTAAAAATCGCCTTTTAGAAACTAGGCCATGTTGTACTGACAGGAATAGATGGCAGCATTTTTTTAAAAAACTGCTTGGGCACAGGTGTCCAATTTAAACACCATTCCCAAAAGTCAGAATGCCACTACCTTAATTAATGATAGGTTTATTTATTTATTTATTTATTCTTTTATATCGAGGATAATGGAATAAGCACGCATGTGCTTTTTTACATCCAGTCCCCGTGTGTATGCGGTTTTGTAAATTTTGTCATCTGTTTCCACCGGCACACAATGGCCTACTCTTCCGAAAAGCGGAACAGGATTTAACGTGTGCGCAAGATGTTCTGCATGCGTTTGAACAGGGGCCTCTCTTTATAGTCTCACCGAAGGACTTTAAGGACTTCAGGTTAAAACAGTCACCTACCCAAAATGTCCCCATTGGTAAATCTTGGAGCTCTATCAAGGAAGGAAAAATAAGCTCCACATACATTACTGGAAATGGAAACTTAAGAGTCTAAGTCTGACACACAGTTCAGTAGTCAAATAGTTCATTGGTTTTATGAGTCCTCTGGGGATTGGTTCAGTATAGTTCATTGGTTTTGTGTTTCTTTTGTGGATTGGTTCAGTATAGTTCATTGGTTTTATGAGTCCTCTGTGGATTGGTTAAGTATAGTTCATTGGTTTTGTGTTTCTTTTGTGGATTGGTTCAGTATAGTTCATCGGTTTTATGAGTCCTCTGTTGATTGGTTCAGTATAGTTCGTTGGTTTTGTGTGTCCTCTGTGGATTGGTTCAGTATAGTTAATTGGTTTTGTGTTTCTTCTGTGGATTGGTTCAGTATAGTTCATTGATTTTGTAAGTCCTGTGTGGATTGGTTTAGTATAGTTCATTGGTTTTGTAAGTTATTTGTGGATTGGTTAAGTATATAGTTCATTGGTTTTGTGTTTCTTCTGTGGATTGGTTCAGTATAGTTCATTGGTTTTGTAAGTCCTCTGTGGATTGGTTCAGTTTACACGTTTGTGCTATTCATTTGTGTTTCAAAGTGAATTTAAAATGAAATAAAACAATAACCGTTTTTCAAAATTCACGTTGAGAATGAATAAGCTTATCAAGAAAAGGAGAATCATTTGTGGCTTTGTTTGTGTGGTTTTTATTATTGTCATTGTGAACTCTTTTTTTTCTTATAGCTAACTAGATCAAGTCCCTCGGATGCAACTTTAAACCGAGGTCCCGTGTGCGACCCCACGCAGAACATCTTGGGCACGCGTGAAAACTCGTTTCGCTTTTCGGAAGAGTAGGCCATTGTGTGCCAGTAGGAACGGATTACAAAATGTACAAAACTGCATACACACGGGGACTGGATGTAAAAAAATACATGAATGCTTATTCCATTATCTTCGAAATAAAATAATAATAAATAAATAATATTTAAAAAAATGCGAAACACAGTTATATGTACTTTTGTATTTCTTTTAATTTCTTTTCCATCCTTAGTTTGATTTGTTTGCTTGAATTTTCCCCCTCCTTCTCCCCTTCCCCCTTCCCCTCTACCTCCTCCTCCTCCTCCTCCTCCTTCTTCTTCTTCTTCTTCTTCTTCTTCTTTTTTTATGCCTGTATCTCATCTCCCCACCTCTATTTGTCTGTCTGCCTGTCTGTTTGTCTGTCTGTCTGCCTGTCTGTCTGCCTGTCTGTCTGTCTGTCTCCCCTACCTTCCTTCTCTGCTTGTTTTTTTTTCCATATTGAGCTGCTCCTAAGATACCTTTCAGGAAAATCATCCACAACAATGCCTGCCCTACAATGTCCTCCTCAAAAAGGCCCCAGGAGGAAAGGAACAGAACTGTTTGTAGGCAAGGAGTCAAAGGGACAGGGTCACTGCACTTCATGTTGTTGATAGCCCCACCCACCAAGGAGGCCACATCAGGGCTGTCACTTTATCTCGATATCAGTAACCCCAATAATAGTCACTTCAAGTACAACATCGACACCAGTTAATCCCCTCCAATACCTACACCGCCAATCTGAAAAAAGAAGACCCTCCCCATCCCCTACCCCCTCATTAAATGACAAATTACCCTGAATGGTTTGTTCCTTAAGGTCAATAAAAAAAAAAACCCACACTAAGCTGTGCTGAGGAGTTTAGCACTTCTTGTTTGATTTATCATCCCTAGGTTACAAAATACAGAATATCAAAAATCAACAGAACAGATCTGGGATACATTCAAAATGTAAAAGAATTAGGCTCTGTAAAAGAGAACAGTGGCCCCTGTCTACAAAGCTAGACATCAAGGCTAGAATAAGAATGACCAAGAAAAGGTGATTCAGTCAAACCACATTTGGAAACACAGAGGAATATATCTCAAAGTTATCAAAGATGTTGGTAAAGTGTGTAGGCACATGGTAGACGGCTGCCTTGCTGCCGTAGGCTCTGTAACTGTGCACAAGTCAGAATTGTCAAAACACTAACCTGGCCTGTATTGTTGTATGGTTCAGAAATCTGTACACTAAAAACAGTTGGAATAAACAAAATAAACACAGCTGAAATGTTGTACATGTGCCTTTTAAGAGTCGGAATGAATGACCAGACAAAAGAACACAATGAAAGCATTTGATGAGCTCTCAGTGCAAAGACAAATGTTGGCTGAAATTGATAAATGAGATACATTGGTCATGCAAACAGAAACACACAGACAAATCTGATGACGACAGTTCTCCAAAATTAGGTTTTAGGAAAGAAGGAAAAGAGGCAGACCACCAACATCCTACATGGCCAACATCACTGAGATCAGTGGTCTGGGAGGAGGGCTACAGGATATCATAGTAGAAAGCAGACACAGAAAGAGATGGCGAACCCTGGTGGTATTGCGTGGAGCTTCTAACCACAACAGTGGTGATGGAGACAAAGGGGAGGAGTTGTTGAGGTCACAGCAAGCGTAGTGAGGAATAATCAATACATCAATACCCCCAAAAGTACATCGGAAAAATGCCTGCAGAATGGACATCCTGTGCCCATCTCAATGTTTACAACATCACTACTTGGTCGCCAGAACAAAACACTGCAGGCAAAATGTCATAAATATAACGTATGAAAACAACATACTTGTTAGATTTGCTTGAAAAAAAAGGTTAATGGACATGGGGGGCAGAAAATGAGCAAGAGAGAGGATAGAGAGGTAAGGAAAAAGACAGAAACAAAGAGAGTGACATAAGGGAGGATATTTCTGGCACAGAATTTCCAGAAGGGGGGGGGGGGGATGGTATATTATGTCCTGAAAGAGTTTCCCCGGCACCCCCAGCGGCGTAAAGGGACAGGAGGGACAGACGCTTCGTGTTTGGAATCCGAAGGAGATCTTGTGAACAGGGGCTGCCGGAGACTAAGCCAGACAGTCAGGCCACCAGTCACACAGCTGATCCATCATTTCATGTCACCTTTGTGTGGGTGCTTGGTTGAGTGCGTTCTTACGACTGTACCATTCCCTTGTTTTAATGCTGGGCATTTTCTTCTTTCCTTTCCTTTCCTTCCTTGGCTAGAGCTTGAGGTTTACTAATGGTGATCATGTTCGCGTATAGGATTGTTTTTGCCCTCCATTCAAGTAGCTGCAGTCTGCTTTTAGGGATAATTTCAAAGGGCACCACCAAAATGGGGGTGGGGGGGGGGGAGGGGGGGGGGTGATATTGGAACCCAACAAACTAGTTATGGAAGAAAGATCTTTATGTGTCTCTTTGTTTGGGTTAGGCTATAGTGTTGTCCTTGTTGATTGTTTCTGTTTAGTTAATCATTGACGAAGACAACGTGGAAGACAGGGATACTTTGTCTGCTTTCTTGTATTGATTGTCAGTTGGTTTGTTTGCTTGTTTTCCTATTCCTCATCTTCCTGGTTTTTCTTCTTTTCTGTCTCTGCTGTATGTCTCTCTGCCTGTCCGTCTCTCTGCCTGTATGTCTCTCTGTCTGTCTGTCTGTCTGTCTTTACCTAGGGGTCTTTTCTTGGGGGGGGGGGATTATTTGGTTGTCCCCTCACCCTTTGTTGTTGTTACTTTTATTTTGCTCTTGGTTTCTTCGCTGTTTATTTTTGAGTTGTTTTTGTGTTTTTGTTTTGTTTTGCTTTATGTTATTTGTTGTTGCTTTTTCTCTCTTTTTCGGTGGCTTTTGTGGTTATTTTGTTTGTGGGTATTTTCCCCTTATACTGTGTGAGTGTATTGATATTGGGTTTATTTTATTTTATTATCATATAATGTATCCCTAAGGGTGGGGACTAGATGTAAAAAAAGCACATGTGTGCTTATCTATTATCCCTGAAATAAAAGAATTTGTCATTGTCATTGTCATTCTCTCTCTCTCTCTCCCTCCGTCCCTCCGTCCCTCTCTCTCTCTCTCTCTCTGTGCAGATTTCCTCACCCTGAGAAACTCATATACCACACTATTGGTGGAGGCCACCCACAACATTGCCTGCCTACCCTACCGACTCCTTAATTCTCCTGAAAATGCCTCCCCGCTCCCCCCTAGGAAGGAAAGAAAAAGCTGTTCTCAGCTAATCAGACACAGAGACAGGGTGAACAGACCCTTCATGTGTTGGAGCCAAATGATGTAATTTAAAATGGGAGTTTAAGGAGAGTGATGTGACTGTTGGTTGGCCACTGACACTGTTCATTTGTTTTATGTGACCCACGTGAGCTGGTTAGCCTGCTTTGTGATCTTTTAATTTTTCTTACTATTGGAATGAATTGCAGTCCATTCTTGCATAAATAAAGATATGAGAGCTCTCATTTAAGCATTGCTTGTTGTACTTATTTCATGTTTTGGTGCTATGTTGTTTCTGAACTAATAAATTTTTGTTTAAACCAGCTAAAGGCCACTTTTGGTCTTCTTATTGGAATGAAATAAAGACATTCACTTGTCTTGCTACTGGAATGAATTAAAAGCCATTTGTTTGTCTTACAACCAGAAATTTTTAAAAGCCATTCATTTTTTGTCTTACCATTGGAATGAAAAAAGATATTCACTTGTTTTATTTTGTTTTCCCCATCCACTAGACAGTAAGTGGTGACCTGAGTACTAGTCTTTCGAATGAGATAGTTAACCGAAGTCGAATTTAGTTCACGTAAAAGAACTCATGGCAGCCAGAGAATTGTCCCTGTCAACATTCTGTAGGAAAAGCCCCATTTATAGGAAAACAAAAACACCTGCAGACAGGAACAGAAAAAAATAATGGGTGGTGGTGCTCTTGTGGCGAGTCGCCTTCCCGGGTAGAGCAGCCTGAATTTCACCCAGAGAAATCTGTCGTCACTTTAAGTGGTAGACAATACAATACAAGGCAATACAACACAATGCAACATAACACTATACAATACAATACAATGCAATAATGTCTCTGACAAGAAAAACCTAGGTGGCACTGCTGAAGTAGGGTGTATTGTCCACATAGAGAGCAGCACAACATTCCTTCAGAGAAATTTCCATGATTGCAAGTGGTATACAATGCTTAAAGGACATTTGCTTTGTTTCAGTGCAGTTTTAGTGTGTGCACACACGCACACACACACACACACACACACACACACACACACACACACACACACACACACACACACACACACACACTCTCTCTCTCTCTCTCTCTCATCATAAAACCAAGTGACTGCGTCAAAAGAAAGCACTTTTATAAATTTTTAACACTATTGGTGCTTCTGCCATTTGTTTTAGTTTTTCTATCTGATTTCTGGCCAGGTGAGGTAATTTTTAACCTTACAGTGCAAGGTTTCTCAATTCATTTATTTGCTAGAAGTGTCCCTGCCAGTATAAAGGAGAAGGGCAAGGGGAGGTATCCCTGCACAACACCACAAGGTCAGCGCATGGAAATGGCCAGTTAGCCCACCTCTGTGATTTACGGTGCTTGAATTGCCATTGTTGGAGATCACTCATCTGCTTTTTACCTTTGCCCTAAGGGTAACCCCTTATAGGAGAAGCAACCCTCTAAGCTCTCTCAGCCCCCACCACTGGGCAATGACACCTGTGCACACAACAATGCCTAGCACCCACGTGCCTGCAAGTGTTTCTACACCACAATTCTCAGGCTCTCCTTCCCACGGAGAATTCAAACTTTCCCGCCCTGCTATTAAGCCAGACACACACCGTTTCCATTAAGACCTAGTAGGTCAGTGAGTAGGTCATAGTCCTCTCTATAATTAGCTTCCAAAGACAGAACGCGTGTGGAAACAGTAACTGTGCAGAACCACAGAGAATCCAGCAGGTGAGGCATGCACACAGAGTTCCTGATTAACCCAGCGGTTTTACAGTTGAACATAATTATTGCTTTTTTGACTTGGCAAAAATAGCATGCCAGACGTTAAGTGTAAATGAAGTAATCTGTTTGTTCAATACCACGCATGTTGCTGATACTTCAGTGCTCATTTTTAGCATGCTTGGCGGGGTCAAGTTCACTCTCATAACTGATGAAAAAAAATCATATAGCCTAAAAGTCTTTTTTGCTACAAGATATTGAATTTATCTACCCAAAACTGCCAGTTTCCAAAGTACAAGCGAATTTTTACCATAAGGAAAAAATTGAGAAAAGTAATAAAAAAATTCTACATAGGCAACATGTGTGCAATTGCGCTCAGTGTACAAGTACTGGGGAAGAAGGGTTCTCTCCTTTAACGTAGGGATGGTGTAAAGGTCCTAGCAAAAACTAAATATGTCCAACTATGCAGTAAAAAAAGTTTAGGAGCAGAATCAAAAGCCTTAAAACAATCAAATAACAAACACACAGCCAGTATGGTTACACTCTGTGTAACTAACTGCATTATTGAAGGTTCTAATGAAATGCATAGATGATAGTCCTTATAACGGTAGCAATATTCTACCTTTAATGACTTGACAAACTAGAT
>CM054146.1:5908818-5923818 GCA_028751875.1 Rapana venosa
GAAAGACAGACAGACAGAAAGAAGGAAAGAAAGAAAAAAGAAAAAAAAGAAAAGAAATAAAGAACAGAAAAGAACCCCTCCCCCCCCCCAAAAAAAAAAAGAAGAAAGAACAGAAAAAAAGAAGATCGAAGGCAAATTTACGTCCTTGTTCTTATGTTAATATATCGTAGATTTTATTACGTGCGAGAGACGACCGGGTGCTGTTGGGTATAACATTGGAGGGCAACACTTCATAATAGAGCACATGCAGTTTGTGTGACATGTGCACTGTCATCTGGCTGCTCTCTTCCCATTGCTTGAAATAGTCTTGTCCCCGATGTCGGAATGCGGCTACCCTCATGGTGGACAAAAACCAGTCTCATACGGAAAATCTCGCCATTTGTCAAGCCCGTCGTTGGTGAACCTCTGAGCTTTAGCCAAGGAACGAAAGGAGAGAAGTGTTTGTTTATTTATTTTAAAGCATGGAACAAAGTCAACATGAGGAACATGTATGTCTGTATGTATGTTAGTCCGTCGTGTTCGACGATGACCTCCAAAACAGCAGAGGAGGCAGCTGCTGTTTCGGAAATTGGGCAGAATTTTAATTATAGTGGAGATGCCTTGCCCACAGTACATCCCCACTCTCTCGGCCAAGTGGGCATAAGGACAGTCAGCGTTGGAAATGTTCCCCAAAGGCCAACTAGGCCCCAGGGCTGCAGCACATGAGGACTGTGCGAGTCAAGCCTCCTAGTCAGAGAGTCATAGTCGATCACTAAAGACTAAGCTGTAAAGTGGAATTCCATGAGTGGGAAAGCCACTGGTCATACAGCCTCTCACTTTGCTGTTGCCCCCAGCGTCAATGGTTTAATCAAGAATGGTGATAAAGCCCAGGCGCTGAGCAACATAATCAACATAAGTAACAAGTTTTGTAGCCTATATTGTGCTCAAGTAGAACATCATAGGGACGGGATAGCTCAGTGGTCAGAGCACTCGCTTTCCTCAAGCTAAGGTTAAGCAGCATTGAGTTTGGTTTACCAAATGGATGGATGTCCGTTTGCGTTCCTTGGCTTCAGTACAAGTCCACCAGTTCACCCAGCTGTAAATGGGTACCTGCCCTCTTTAGGGTCAGGAAAGGTAAAGCAGCGAGGGAGAGGAGATGGCGCCGCCCTCACTATGCTGACCCCTGGTGAAGCTGAGGTCACTGACGCCTCACTCCCCTACGACCACATAGGTTATGGGGGGACACCTTTACCTTTACATCAGCATTCACAAAGCGGCTAATGACCTCCGTGATGACCAACAGAAGAAGACGGGGGAAAATGACTGAGCAGAATGATAACAGCACCAGCATTCGCAGATAATGAGATCATGGACAATTTCCCCAAAAGACACGCCTATTGAACACATTGGGGGGAGGGGGCGGGTGGAATGCCAGTACCCTTTTGCTGTTCTACCCAACCAAAAAGTCAAAGTAAAAGGATGAAGAAAGAACTAACGGCAAGACAGACATAATCAAACGAGTTGCAAGATGAGATGAACAGATCATCATCAGAAAGAGAAACAGAAGTTGGAAAGGTGCAGTGTCTTGTCTACCTCTTTAAGTCACGGCAGCGTTCTCTGCGTGAAATTCGGGCTGCTCTCCCCAGGGAGAACACGTCGCCACAAGAGCAGCGCCACCCATTTTCGCTACAGAATTTTGCTAAGAACAACTCTTTCCTTGTCATGGGTTCTTTTACGTGCGCTAAATGCATGTCACACACACAGGACCTCAAATTTATCGCCTCATCCGGAGAAAATGTTTCAGGCACAAGTGGGGATCAAACTACGACAGGCTTTGAACCCGCACTTGTCCCGTTCCGTGCAGTGCCTTACCTTGAGACCACCCATCCACCTCGGTTTCCCCATATGTTATTATAATAATAACAATAATAATAATAATAATAATAATAAATGGAATTTATATAGCGCTATATCTTGTAAAAGCAAATCAAAGCGCTTGCTTTCGATCCACTCCTACACATGCAACCAACAATAATTAACAGTTTTAACACACACACACACACACACACACACACACACACACGCACACACACACAGGTTATACACTTCGACAGGATGATGGGAATTTTGGTCATTGAAGGCAGGGACAGATAATTATGAGATGAAACAATAAGGAAAAGTCTTAGGTTCGAAATAGGTATGTCTTGAGGCTGGATTTAAAAGTGTCGTAAGTAGGCTTTTCGCGAAGGGAGAGAGGGAGGTCATTCCAGATTGAAGGACCAGAAATAGAGAAAGAGCGACGGCCAACGGTGGATTGGTTGAATCAAGGTATTCGTAGGCACAAGGTATCTGCAGCAGAGCGGAGGGAACGAGAAGGAGTGTACAGGGGAAGACAGAAGTTCTACACGATACTGGAGACTGGGAGGTCCTGCAGTATACAGCTGCCTTCGTAACAGAGACTGAACTCTTCTTCTGACTGACAAGACAAAAAAAAAACCACCCAAACTAATGCAACCATTGAAGAAAGCTAGGCACTTGGGATGTAACGCCTGCAACCTGAAGTGTTCTGTTCTGGTAAGGACAAAAGGCATAAGCATCTAAACTGTCTCTGTACAGCACAGGATCAGTAGGGTCTCGTTATTTTTATTATTATTTTTTTTTATCTTTTATATCGAGGATAATGGAATAAGCCCTTATGTGCTTTTTTTTTACATCCAGTCCCCGTGTGTATGCAGTTTTGTAAATTCTGTCATCTGTTCCAACCGGCACACAATGGCCTACTCTTACGAAAAGCATTAACGCAGTGTGTTAGCTAGAGCACATCTGACTGTACTGATGAGGGAGGTAACTCAGCTGAGGCTACACTGACTCAAGCAAAATACCCTGACTTTTTTTGATTCTCGGTAGATTTCGTTGCGTGCATATATATAATATATATATATATATATATATATATATATATATATATATATATATATATATATATATATATATATATATATAGAGAGAGAGAGAGAGAGAGAGAGAGAGAGAGAGAGAGAGAGAGAGAGAGAGAGAGAGAAGAGATATATCCTTTGTGATTATAGAAAAATCAGATTATGTTAATCATTTTCTGAAAGACATGATAAAAGCTTTCAGTTTTGTGAAAGACATCACACTGACATTATTTGTCATACAGAAAACTCCCCCATGGGAATGCCGGGGAGTGGGGGGGGGGGGGGCTGTTAATATAAATAGCAGCCCCACTATCTAGAAATTCTGTTCTAGAAATTCTGTGCTCGGAATTCCCTCTTTTCTATCCCTCTCTTTGTTTCTGCCTTGTTCCTTTTCTTCCTGTCTCCTCCTTCTTTGTCTATGTTCTGCCTTCTTGTTCCATTCTCCTGCCTTTTTCTGGAAAGGCTTAAAGCATAACAATTCTCTCCCACGTCGAAATCGGCCACGCTGGGCCTGACTTGTCAGGCACCTCATGGCAGTGCAGTGTATCTTCGCTCCTGTGAAAGACAACAGTAGTTGCTGTCTGAGCGTCCGACAAAGAAGTAGAAACTACAGAAAATATTAAGCGAACACCTTTCTGATCTTGCAAATAACGATTCGGGAAGAATCTCCCTCCTAACTCATCCCGATTTGTCAGCAGCCTTCGACCCAGGGAACCCTTTCCTCCTCCTCCTCCTCCTCCTCTCTTCCTTCTCAGCACATGGGCAGTAAGGGTATTGCCCACTGCCCGCTTCAAATGTAACCTCACCCGCCACTTTCTGTCAGTCATTGTTAATGAACTGCACTCAACCAGACCTCGTCAAAGTGGACAATGGCGTTCCACAGGGATCTGCACTTTTTCTTACTCTCTTTACTCTTTGTTCTGCTCTTTTACCGATGCCATTCACCACCACTACCAATTCCCTTTTCCACGCTGAGGACTCTCTACAAAATAGTGACAGTCTGTTCACTCCTACTTATTTCCATGAGAACTGAAACTGGTCAGTGGTCGTGCAGAATGAATGGCAATGAAAAGCTGACAAAATTGGAAGCCATGTTCGCTGGAACAAAGCAAGCTCTCCGTTGTGTCAGTCACTGCAGAAGAACTTTGGCAATTCAGTCATACCTCTGTCCAGCTCTGTCAAAGACCTTGGTGTTGCTCCAAGAACAGTCTCTCAATGGAGAAATTCATCAGCCTGATGTGTGTGTGTGTGTGTGTGTGTGTGTAGGGGAGCGAGGCGTCAGAGACCTCACTTCTCAGGGGGTCAGCATTTTGAGGGCTGCGCCCATCTCCTCTCCCTCGCTGCTTTACCTTCCCTGACCCTAAAGAGGGCAGGTACCCATTTACAGCTGGGTGAACTGGGGGACTGTACTGAAGCAAGGCGCCAAACGGTTACCAAACTCTGAACTTTGAACAGTTTGACATGTACATTTGACCTTAAACCACAAAACACAGAGTTGGGGAGGGAGGAATCCGCCCTACTGATATCGCGCAAAATACAAGGTAACATGAAAAACAACAATTCGTAGTGGAGCATGATCACAATGGCCCTATCGTTAACAAGAACTGGAACTTGATCAACACTGTATATAGGCAGAGAGAGAGAGAGAGAGAGAGAGAGAGAGAGAGAGAGAGAGAGAGAGAGAGAGAGAGAGAGAGAGAGAGAGAGAGAGAGAGAGAGAGAGATATGATCAATTGCCTATTTTCAGTGCCCTCTTTAAATGAATGAAGGTTTGCTTGTCTCTTCTCTTTGAATTGTACATTGAGTTTTATAGTTTAGTTGTTTTGTTTATTTCGTTCACTTGTTGGTTTGTTGTTGCTGGTGGTTTTGGCTTTTTTTTAATTGATTGATATAAAAAGGACTTGATGCCCTTCAGAATTGTAACAAAAAAACGAAAGAGCAACGAAAACAGCAGCAACAAACAACAACAACAACACACAACACACACACAAACAACAACACACAACACACCAACAAACACACAACACACACACAACACAAACCGGCAAAAAAGACAGCAATTGCGCTCTTCATTCCCGCCAATATTTATCCAAGGACAAAAAATGGAAGAAGTAGTTTCACACAAAGTACTAGGTGCAGTAATTGACAAGGATTTATCTGGTCAGAACACATTGCCACTTTAGGAAAACGAATCTCAGTAAGACTTTATCAACTTAGAAAAATCAAACATTTTCTAAATCTGCAGTCACGGAAACTATTTTTTTCATGCACATATTCTGTCTCTTATAAATTATGTATCTACCCTATGGGATAGTGCTGGTGAAACAAACCTAAAACATACAAGCCGCCTACATAAAAGAGCTGTCAAACTATCTCATCTCATCTCATCTGCTCCTATAACCCACTCCAGGGTCGTAGGGGCACTGCAGTAATGAACGTTGCATCAATTGGTTCCAATTGCGGCGGTTGTGTGCAAGTGCCTGGGTTGTGGAGAAGCTCTTCCCGGTCCATTCAGTGATGTTGTCTGCCCATTTCTTCTTCGGCCTGCCTCGCCTTCTCTTCCCCTGCACTGTTCCTTGCAGTATGGTCTTGGAGAGCCCATCTGGTCTTGTCACATGTCCATACCATCTGAACTTCCTTTTCTTGACTGTGGTCAGCAGGTCTTCGTAGTGCTTTACTTGTTGGGTGATGGTTTGTCGGGCTTCTTCGTTGGTAATGTGGTCCGTATATGAAATGCCAAGGAGTCTTCTGAGGAATCTCATCTCCAAAGCCTGGATCCTCCTATGTCGATCTGCATTCAATGTCCAGGATTCGCATGCATACAGGTATGTGGAGATGATCGGTGCATGCAGTAGCTTGACCTTGGTCCTGAGAGAGATGTTTCGGTCTTTCCAGATGGTCTTGAGATTCGCTATTGCTGCTAATGTTTGTGCAGCTCTTGCGAGGATGTCAAACTAATCTGATTGAATCCTAATACACTGACCAAGACCAACTACAAAGAATTAGATATTCTGCCACTCAGAGACTGTCTGCATTTCAACAAGCGTCTCTGTATGTACAAAATATTAAACAGAAAAGCCCCAAACGAAATAATGAAAACTTTTGCTGTCAATGAAAACAGGCCTACTCATAGACTGTTTCTGCCCAGGTCCCCTAATACATTGTGGAATAATCTTCCCCCCTTTTAAAAATCAGCTCCTTCAAAACAAACTTTGAAGAAACTTTTGAAGAGACCCCTGATGGACAAATTGTAAGTTCACTTTATGACTCAAGGCTACCTTACATTTGGCTGGTTTATAAACTGTTATTCTTACCCTTGTTGTTTTGTATTTTTGTTATTTGTCAGTATAACTGCGTTTATGTTGTGCTGTCTTGGATTTTGTTTATCTTGTATCGTGAGGTCTGGATTTATAAAAAAAATAAAATCCTCATTTTTTTTTGTTTTTTTCAGCATAGATTAACATTGAATGCTTTTGCATGCCAACTTTCTTGGTCTTAGTTTTTGAGGGCAGGATATGAAAAAAAAGTTGTGTAAACAATCTTTTACCCTCAATAAAGATTATTTTGACTTGACTTGATTTTTCACACACACACACACACACACACACACACACACACACACACACACACACACACACACACACACACACCAACAACCCACACCCATTTTTGCCGAACTACAACTGCGAGGCCGATATGATTCCTGCTTCTCTTCTCTTCTCTTCTTTTAAAAAAAAATTTTTCTCTTTTTTCTCTGTTCTCAGTTCACTACTTCCACAGAAAATCATCTCTTCCCTAACCTCCCCCCTCCCCCGTCCCTCCCTCCGCCTTCCCCATCCCATCCCATATCAAGTTTCTCTCTCTCTCTCCTCTCTCTCTTCTCTCTCTCTGTCTCTCTCTGTTCTCTCTCTGTCTCTCTCTCTCTAACTCACACTCTCTCTGTCGCTCTCTCTCTCTCTCTCTCTCTCCCTCTCTTCCTCTCTCTCTCACTCACTCTCTCTGTCTCTCTCTCTGTAGGCAAAATTGGAAGGGGAGGTGGGGGGGGGGGGGGGGGGTTAGAGGTGGGCTCAAAATGTCCGCGCGTTTGTTCCGCCCCCGCGTCTAACGTGGTCAGTGCATGACACACTGCTCTGCTCTGTATCACCACCACACCACCACGCTGTCCGCTCATCAACTTGTTCTACATCCTCCCCCCCCCCTCCCCCCCGCCCCCATCCTCGTCCCCACCCCCACCCCCTCCCCCAACCTCAGTAACTAGCTCCCTCCCCCCCCCCCCCACCCCCTCCCCTATCCACCCTCCACCTCCACCCCCACGCCCACCCTCACAACACAACTCCTTGTCGCATTCTCACCAAACTTCTGCACCTTACAAACCCTATCCACCCTATTCACCCCTTCCCCCCCCCCCCCCCCCCCTCCCCTTCCCCACCCGCTCAATCCTTTTTTCTCTCCCTTTCCGTTAAAAAAACAAAACACAACCGACACACAAAAAAACCCCACACACAACTAACCCACACATACTCACTAGGTACTAAACTGGATCCGGATTCGTACAGAACCTCTTTGGCCACTGCTGGTTGGAAGAACGGGTTTTCTGTTCTGGCAGCTTAGCTTAGAAACCGGTTTGTGGCACTGGCTGAGGGAATGGGTTGGCGGGAAGTTAAGCCAGTTTCGGATTGGACGAATCAATAAGAAGACGTAAGGCGGGAGAGATGGCCGTCTAAGTAGTGGGATATGTCAGTTATTCTTGTTTTCGGCGATGCAGCGTTTGAGGGCGAGAGGGAGAAGAATGTATGATAGGATGACGTGACTCTGCCGATCGTTGTTGTTGTTTCTTGTTGTTGTTGTTGTTGGGTTGTGGTGGGGGTTGTTGTTGTTGTAGTTGTTTTTGGAGGTGACTGACTGAGGTTGCTTTGGGAAAAGGTGAGTGAAACTTGAAACTTTTTATTTATTTTGTGTTGTTGTTTAATTGTTTGCTGAAAGTTCTGAGTATGTTAGACTATTGGTTTTAATAGTGGGATGAAGTAGAAGAAGTGGAATGGAAGAAGAAGAAGAAGAAGAAGAAGAGAAGAAGAAGAAGAAGAAGAGAAGAAGAAGAAGAAGAACAAGAAGAAGAAGATGATGACGATGATGATGATAGAAGAAGAAGAAAAGAAGAAGAAGAAGAAAAAGAAGAAGAAAAAAAAGAAGAGAAAGAAGCAGAAGAAGAGGAGGAAGAGGAGGAAAAGAGGAAGTAAAAGGAGAAAAAAAGTAGAAGTAGAGCAACAACAAGAACAAGAAAAAGGAGGAAGAGAAGATGACGAATATGAATATGCTGAAGAAGAAAAGGAAAGAGAAACAAACAAATATTGAAAAAAATATCCCAAAGCAAACAAACAAAATGAACACGTACACACACACACACACAGGCGCGCGCGCACACACACACACACACACACACACACACACACACACACACACACACACACACACACACACACACACACACACACACACAACACACACACACCACTAATTACAGCTAACCCATCACAAACCAATTAATCAGAAATCCACTCAGCTTCATTTGACACTCAATTCTTATACGAAGTTTTTTTCCCCACTTGACGCTCAAGCTTTTTTCTTCTTATCCCAACTTTATCCAGATTCAAAATGACCCTTTTTTGTTTGTTTTTGTTTTAAAGGAAAAAAGTATGTGTCCAAATGTTCGTTATTGGAAAAGTCAGTCAGATATTGTTGTTCTCTCCTCGGCTAGAACCTTAAAGGTCAGAACATCTTGCGCACACGTTAAATCCTGTTCCGCTTTTCGTAAGAGTAGGCCATTGTGTGCCGGTGGGAACAGATGACAAAATTTACAAAAACCGCATAAACACGGGGACTGGATGTAAAAAAGCACATAAGTGTTTATTCCATTATCCTCGATATAAATGCGATACAATACGATATAAAAAAAATATTTGATATGAATATAATACGAATAAAAATTTTAAAATGATGAAAAGGTCAGCAAAGGTGAGATATTGGGTATGCGACCGTTCTTGCCCTCCATTGCGGCAGCTGCATTCCGACCTCGGGGTTAAGCCAGATATGACCGGTAGTGTGGGTGACAGGAGCATACCCAGCATGCATTCTGCATTCTAAAGAGGCATGGACTCCGCCGTTTGCGAGAGAGAGAGAGAGAGAGAGAGAGAGAGAGAGAGAGAGAGAGAGAGAGAGAGAGAGAGAGAGAGAGAGAGAGGTGAACAAAGTGGATGGAGCAAACTGCGTGAGGTGTTGATCATGGTGTGTGTGTGTGTGTGTGTGTGTGTGTGTGTGTGTGTGTGTGTGTGTGTGTGTGTGTATGTGTGTGTGCGTGTGTGTGTGTGTGTGTGTGTGTGTGTGTGTGTGTGTGTGTGTGTGTGTGTGTGTGTTGTTGTTGTTGTTGTTGACTTCAATTTTACGTCTGTTCACTTTTAGTGATATTAGACCCCCCCCCCCCCCCCCCCTCCAAAATTATTTATTATGTATTTATTTATTGTTTTTTATTTTGAGGATAATGGAATAAGCACTCATGTGCTTTTTTCCATCCAGTCCCCGTGTGTATGCAGTTTTGTAAGTTTTTTTATCCTTTACCACCGGCACACAATGGCCTACTCTTCCGAAAGGCGGAACGGGTTTTAACGTGGGCGCAAGATGTTCTGTGTTCAAGATGGTGTGTGTGTGTGTGTGTGTGTGTTGTGTGTGTGTGTGTGTGTGTGTGTGTGTGTGTGTGTGTGTGTGTGTGTGTGTGTGTGTGTGGTCTTTGTTTTCGAGTTATATTGGAATGTTTTAAACAAATATCAATCACAGCATTTTCTTTGTGGATCTCTCTCTCTCTCTCTCTCTCTCTCTCTCTCTCTCTCTCTCTCTCTCTCTCTCTCTCTCTCTCTCTCTCTCTGTCATGACTCCAATCAGTTATGTGCCTGTCAGCGTTGTAAGTGCCATTCATAGGATGATTCACGTTTAGATTTGACTTGACATGACTTGGTTTACTTACAGCTGGGTAGGGGGGAGGGGAGGGAGGACGGCGGTCATGCTTTTTTAAAAATCGTTCGTAGTGATATGTAACTGGTGGATTTTCGTTATAGTTTAGGGTTTAGTTTATGCTTTTGTTTGTTTTGTTTTTGTTTCATTTTGTTCTGTTTTGTTTTGTTGCATGTGTAATTTTGTTTCTCCGTGTGCATTTGCGCAATATACTAGCAGTAATATGCAAAGAGTAGGAATAGGTTTGATGTTCATTCCTTTCTTGTGTTTTTTAAAGGAATATCATAGCACAAAAACAAAATCCCTTTAATCATAATCATTCTGCATGACGGATACTATAGCCGGGCGGTTAAGACCGTTCGGCCTCAATCCCATGGGTCCATGAAATCATGGGTTCGAATCTCGGCGGCTTCTGGTGAATACATTGTGGGAATTTTTACCATCTTCCAAGTCAACTTCCAAGTGCAGGCCTGCTAGTGCCTTCATTCCCTTCATGTACATACACATGCAGAAGATTTATAAAAAAAATAAAATAAAAAAGCACGTTGAAGATCATGTAATTCGTGTCAGCGTTCGGTGAGTTAGGGAAGCACGGAGATACCCAGCATACATCACCGAAGTTAGAATGCAGCTACTTACATGGTGGCAAAAAACGCCCTCGTACGCGCCGATCTCGCCTTGTCGAACTATGGGGGTTTAATGAAGGACGTGTCAGACGCTTAAAACGCGCATCAACGCTGCGTTTCCTTCATCTGGCAGACAGCTGGGGCGCTGTCTAAGCGGTTGGCGGAAAAGTTTTTAAAATGCAGGAACACGATGCATCTTTAATTAAAAAGGTTCGACTCCCCGGAATCGGGCTGCGCTGCGCTTTATGATAGACAACAGCTGTCGCATTCGTAAAATCTCACCATCGGTGAACCTCCCAAGTCTGGCTTAGGAACACCAAAAAATAAATTAAATAAATGAATGGAAAAAAATGAATAAAAAAATAAGTCTTTGCTGGGTTCTGTGAATGTTCGTGGTTTCTGAAATACACCGAATGTGGAAAAATGAATGATGACAGGATCTTTAACGTGCATGCTTGATTTCGTTTTAACTGGCATGTTTTATATGGGAGAGAATAAGGAACTGGCAGGTCTGCACATGAAGTTGAATTGGGAGATTGTTTAAAAAAAAAAAAGGTCTTCCACGTAACCAGACGCTGACAAGATTCGAACTCGAAACTGTAAGTGTTAGGCTTAACAGTCTGCCGGGAGATCCACTCCGCTACTGGAGTCCCCAACTAAACACATAATGAATCATCATCTCTTGAGACTACCTTCATTAAAAAAAAAAAGGAGAAGGTAAAGGTGTCCCATAACCTGTAAGGTCGTATGGGAGTGAGGCGTCAGAGACTTCAACTTCTCCAGGGGCCAGCATATTGAGGGCGGCGCCCATCTCCTCTCCCTTGCTGCTTTAGCTTCCCTAATCCTAAAGAGGCAGGTGCCCATTTACAGCTGGGTGAACTGGGGGACTGTACTGAAGCCAAGGCGCGCAAACGGTCACCCATCCAAGTGGCAACCACGCTCGATGCTGCTTAACCTTGGCTGGGGGAAAGCGAGTGCTCCGACCACTGAGCTATCCCGTCCCCTAGTACTAAAAGAGAGACTATGTGTATGGTATGACCGTTTCAGCAACTCTGAAGGTGGGGGAGGAAGCGGAGGCGAGCCGTTATCTAATTAGCAGAGATTTGCATGGCTTGTTTTCTAAAATGTCTTCCTTAATGCAGCGAGTAAACGGTTTGATTGGCTAGCTTGTGAAGTCTGTTAATCAGTTAGTGCGCTTTTAATCAGCTGAAATTCTATGTGCGCCTTGTTATTTGCTTTCCCTTTTTAAAACGTGATTTCACAATTATCATCTGTGAGTTGATAATACGAAAGAGGGAGACGAAAACGTTACTCATTTATCAACCAAAAAAAGATTAACAATATCTTCTTTCTTATTCACGCTTTTGTCTGTTTGTGTGTTGTCTGTTTGTTTGTTTGTTGTTGTTTGTTTGTTTTGTTGTATTTACACCCCCTTTTTCTTCTGGTTGTTATTTTTTTTCTTGAATCTTACATTTAGTAACTACTGGCAAAACAGCAGTTCATTGCTCTCTATCCCTGAAATCAGAATACAGCTACCTTAAGTGAGATCAAATTCAATATGGTCGCCTGCACACACATCCCACCACTAGGGAACCGCACAGCTCTACCGAGGAACGAAAAGGAAAAAAAAAGATATCTGATTGTTAACTTACCATTTGATTGATTGATTGATTGATGGTTGACTGACTGATTGATCTGTCAGTTTGCTGCATCG
Organism: Rapana venosa; assembly: GCA_028751875.1. Classification (NCBI taxonomy): domain Eukaryota; kingdom Metazoa; phylum Mollusca; class Gastropoda; order Neogastropoda; family Muricidae; genus Rapana; species Rapana venosa. The sequence goes on from CM054146.1 coordinate 5,921,076, forward strand.
CTCTTACATTTTGTTTATGTCTTTGGGATTTGTAATTTGTTTGTCCTGTCTGTCTGTGTATTAATTGACTGATTGATGGATTGATTGATTGATTGATTGATCTTTCGCTACATCGCTGTTACGTTTTGTTTGTGTTTTTTTATTTATTTGTAATTTGTTTGTCCTGTCTGTCTGTCTGCTGTCTGTCTGTCTTAATTGTGGATGGATTGATTGATCTTTTGCTACATCGCTCATACGTTTTGTTTGTTTCCTCTAGGATTTGAATTTTGTCTGTCTTTTTTTTGTCTGTCTGTCTGTCTGTCTCTTTTCTTTCTTTCTTTCTTTCTTTCTTTCTTTCTGCCTTTCTTTCTTCTTTCTTTCTGTCTGTCTTTCTTTCTTTCATTCCTTCTTTCTTTCTATCATTCATTCATTCTTTCTATCTTTCTTTCTATTCTTTTTGTGTATCTGTCTCTTTTCCTTCTTTCTTTTTTCCTTCCTTTCTTCCTTCTTTCTTTCTTCCTTCATTCCCTCCTTCATTCCTTTCTTTCTTTCTTCTTTCTTCCTTCCTTTCTTTCTTTCTGTTCGTCTGTAAACAACAACACACACACAAATTTTAAAAATAGGTCGTGTTCCTGTCTTTGGCACTTTATTGAGTTGAGTACCTTTATTTTGGTCACCTAGTTCTGTCTCTTCTCGTCCTCTCTGTATTGAAGTGCCTACTGGTGGTTGAGACAGTTCGTCTGTATCGCTCTGGCTTCAGCTGGACACAATGTCGACTGCATAGCTGGTCCTATCTGAAAACATAAATGTCACACCACACACACACACACACACACACAACACACACACACACACACACACACACACACACACACACACACACACATAGTGAGTGAGTGAGTGAGTGAAAGAGAGAGAAGAGAGAGAGAGAGAGAGAGAGGGGAGAGAGGGAGAGGAGAGAGAGAGAGAGAGAGTGAAGAGAGAGAGAGGAGGGAGGAGAGAGAGGGAGGGATAGAGAGAGAGAGGAGGAGAGAGGGGGAGAGAGAGTGAGTGAGTGAGTGAGTGACAGAGAGAGAGAGGGACAGAGAGAGAGGTGAGTGAGTGACAGAGAAGAGAGGGAGGGAGAGAGAGAGAGAGAGAGAGGAGAGAGAGAGAGAGAGAGAGAGAGAGAGAGAGAGATGACACAGATGAGAGAGGGAGGGAGATAGGAGAGGGAGGGAGAGAGAGGGGGAGGGAGAGAGAGAGAGAGAGAGAGAGAGAGAGGAGAGAGAGAGAGAGAGAGAGGCTCTGAAACTCTGAAATTGTTTAATACACATCGGCCTTGGCCACAATACATTTTAAGGTACGAGAGTGGAAATTAGGGGAGTGGGGGTTGGGGATGGGGGGTGTAAATTAAGAGAGAGAGAGAGAAGAAAGACAGAAAGATAGACAGAGAGAGAGAGAGAGAGAGAGAGAGAGAGAGAGAGATAGAGAGAGAGAGAGAGAGAAAGAAAGAGAGAGAGAGAAAGACAGACAGAGACAGAGAGAAAGACAGAGAGAGAGAGAGACAGAGAGACATCCTCGGCTAGAGCTCTAAGGTTCACCAATAGGGAGATTTTGGGATAATTATGCAACTGTTTTTTCCCCACCATGAAGGTAGCCGCATTCCGACTTCGGGGATGTATGCTGGGTATGTGTGTTTCCATAACCCGATATGAATGACGAGATCTTCAACGTACAGGAATTAAGGCACTGGCAGGTCTGCACTTGAAGTTGACCTGGGAGATGGTAAACATTCTCACCCTTAATATTTCACCAGAAAGCCTCCCCGGGATTCAAACCCACGACTTCATTGACTCATGGGATTGAAGTAACCACGCTTTGATGTAGGCCTCGATATTCATTTATTTGTTTGTTTATTTATTTATTTATTCATTTATTATTTTATACCATTTTATGTCACGGCAGATATTTCTGCGTGAAATTCGGGCTGCTCTCCTCGGGGAGAGCGCGTCGCCACAATAGCAGCGCCGCCCTTTTTTTAAATTTCCTGTCTTCAGCTTTGTTTCCCTATCAGAATGGCTTTATTCTACAGAATTTTGCCTGGGACAACTCTCTTGTTGCCGTGGGTTCTTTTACGTACGCTGAATATCATTTTGTAATACACGGGACCTCGGTTTATCGTCTCATCCGAAAGACTAACACCCAGACCAAAACTCTTGGTCTAATGGATTGGGGGGGAGGGGGGGGAGTTTCGGGCCCAAAAGGGGTTCGAACCACCGCATATTTCGACCCGGACTTTGGTTTTCTAGGCAGGCGTGTTACCTCTAGACCACCGATCCAGTTTGCTTACACCAATAACTGGCAGCAGTTGCTAGCCTTGCTATGACCTGTGCGTGACCCCGGTGCGGTGGTCGAGCCTCGAGTTGCTAGCTGAAGTGTAACTAACCATTGCATGGTTTCCCATAAAGAGAAATAAAAAATAGATAGACAGAAAGAAAGAAAGAAAAGGAAGGAAGAAAGGAAAGAAAGAAGGAAGGAAGAAAAGAAAGACAGAAAGGAAAGAAAGAAGGAAGAAAAGAAAGAAAGAAAGACAGAAAGGAAAGAAGAAATAAAGAAGAAAGAATGAAAAGAGAAGGAATTAGGAAGAATTTAGGAAGAAACTAAAGCACGAAAGAAGAGAGTGAGGAAAAAAGATTTTTAAAAAGCAGCAAAAAAGACAGAAAGAACAAATGAAAGAAAGGAGAACAGGAAAGGAAAATAAAAGAAAGAAAACCGAGGAAAA
>CM054146.1:5933818-5951318 GCA_028751875.1 Rapana venosa
CGATGGCCAATGGTGGATTGGTTGAATCTATGGTATTCGTAAATACAAGGTATCTGCAGCAGAGCGGAGAGAACGAGGGGTGTACAAGTGAAGACATTCACAGAGGTAGGCGGGTGCTGTTTTGTGGAGACATTTGTAACAGAGGGTACTGATCTTATAATTTACTCTCTGTGGCACAGGCAACCAGTGGAGAGCTTGCAAGAGAGGGGTTATGTGCTCAGATTTTTTCTTTCTGAGGACTAGTCGAGGAATATGGTCATGGGGGCAAAAACGGTCGTAAAACTCTCACCACTGGTGAATATCGTTGGTAATTCATTCAACGAAGCACACATGCATCACTGTTAGTGGAGTTATATCTGACTAATGTATTACAACATACACTCTGTTACTGACTTATACATATGACTAATCAATACAGCAAGCATACTGTTACTAGTGTATATTATCTGACTAATCAATACAACATGCATATTGTTACTAGTGTATATATATGACTAATAAATACAACATGTATACTGTTACTAGTGTATATATATGACTAATCAATACAACATGCATATTGTTACTAGTGTATATATATGACTAATCAATACTACATGCATGCTGTAACTGGTGTATATATATGACTAATCAATACAACATGCATACTGTTACTAGTGTATATATATGACTAATCAATACAACATGCATACTGTTACTAGTGTATATACATGACTAATCAATACAGCATGCATACTGTTACTAGTGCATATTATCTGACTGATTAAAGCAACATGCATACTGTTGCCATTGTATAAATCTGACTAATCAGCACATCATACAGTTTGTTACTGTTGTATATATCTGACTAATCAGCACATTATACAGTTTGTTACTGATGTATATATCTAACTTAAATGGTATGGGCATGTCACAAGATCCAAAGGACTTGCAAAGACAGTTTTACAAGGCACTGTCCAAGGAGGAAGAAAAAGAGGCAGACCAAGGAAGAGCTGGGAGGATAACATCAGCCAATGGACAGGCCTAGAACTCAACAAAACCCTGAGAAAGGCAGAACAGAGAGAGGAATGGAGGGAACTGGTTGTTGAGTCTTTGAGGGTGCCCCTACGGTCGTCAGACTACGGGACAGATAGATAGATAGATAGATAGATAGATAGATAGATAGATAGATAGATAGATAGATAGATAGATAGATAGATAGATAGATAGATAGATAGATAGATAGATAGATAGATAGATAGATAGATAGATAGATATCTGACTAATCAGCACATCATAAAGTTTGTTACTGATGTATACATCTGACCGATTAATACTTTATACAGTTTGTTACTGATGTCTATATCTGATTAATCAACACGACATACAGTTTGTTACTGATGTCTATATCTGATTAATCAGCACGACATACAGTTTGTTACTGATGCCTATATCTGATTAATCAACACGACATACAGCTTGTTACTGATGTCTATATCTGATTAATCAACACGACATACAGTTTGTTACTGATGTCTATATCTGATTAATCAACACGACATACAGTTTGTTACTGATGCCTATATCTGATTAATCAACACGACATACAGATTGTTACTGATGTCTATATCTGATTAATCAACACGACATACAGTTTGTTACTGATGTCTATATCTGATTAATCAACACGACATACACTTTGTTACTGATGTATATATCTGATCAATCAACACGACATACAGTTTGTTACTGATGTCTATATCTGATTAATCAACGCGACATACAGTTTGTTACTGATGTACACATCTGATTAATCAACATGACATACAGTTTGTTACTGATGTCTATATCTGATTAATCAACACGACATACAGTTTGTTACTGATGTCTATATCTGATTAATCAACACGACATACAGTTTGTTACTGATGTCTATATCTGATTAATCAACACGACATACAGTTTGTTACTGATGCCTATATCTGATTAATCAACACGACATACAGTTTGTTACTGATGTCTATATCTGATTAATCAACATGACATACAGTTTGTTACTGATGTCTATATCTGATTAATCAACACGACATACAGTTTGTTACTGATGTATATATCTGATCAATCAACACGACATACAGTTTGTTACTGATGTCTATATCTGATTAATCAACGCGACATACAGTTTGTTACTGATGTACACATCTGATTAATCAACATGACATACAGTTTGTTACTGATGTCTATATCTGATTAATCAACACGACATACAGTTTGTTACTGATGTCTATATCTGATTAATCAACACGACATACACTTTGTTACTGATGTCTATATCTGATTAATCAACACGACATACACTTTGTTACTGATGTACACATCTGCAAGATCAGCATGCTGCTCTATGTAAAAGCGTAAACAAATGTTAGATTACTTTTCAGTTGCTATAAAAGGTTCTTATTTGAAGAGGATCAAACAAGAGTAGGATAAGTCACCCCCAAAACAACAAAAACAATAACAACAAACAAGCAAAACAAACAGGCAAACATAAACCCACCCCGACAACAACAAGAAACCACAATCAACCAAGCGCCCCCTTTTTCTAAAAGAAAAGTCAAACAAACAAACAAAAACAAAAAAAACCAACAAAAAACCCCTTCCGAATTAAGCAAGGTAGTTTTTTGCTAAGAATGTGAGACGCTCACACGGCATTCTCAAAATCGGAATTCGATAACCTTAACAATGGGAAATAGTTGCATTAAAAGAAACAAGCAACCCTCCCCCCCTTCCCTCCCAAAAAAACCCCAACAAAACAAGAACAGTAACAACAACAGTAACAACAACAACAACAACAGTAACAAACAAACAAAACAAAACTCAAAACAAACAAAATCAAGTACAACTGATTTTTTTTTTAAACGTACAAAAAACCTCCTCAACAATGATAAACCTCGAAATTCTACCGAAGGAAGAAAGTAGAAAACGAAAAACAAAAGGGGGGAAAAGAAACACTCCTCTCTAAGGCTGTTACACAATACTACAACAGATTCTAGCCAGGCTTGTCCTATGCGTCCTCTAGACTGTCCTGAACGACTGGGGACATCCTGTGTCAGCAGCAGCCTCCACGTGCTGTACAAAGGTCGATACTTCCCACCTTGCAGATGCTGTCAGTATCAGTAGCACCCCCACCATCTGGAAATTCTGTGCTAGGATTTCCCTCTTTTCTATCCCTCTTCTTGTGTCTGCCTTCTTCCTTTGCTTCCAGTTACCCCCCTTCTTGCCGATTGTCTGCCTGCTAGGTCCATTCTCATGCCTCTTTTTCTCCATCAGAAGATGGGCTTGAAATCATGTCTTACCACCCAATTTCCGCTAATCGATGGCAGCAACCAGTTCGTTTAAGCTTTATGCATGATGAATGTTTTTTTGATGATGTGATGAAAACAGTATGTTGATGGTGTTTGGTGTGGTGTGGTGTGATGAGTGTGGTGGTGGTGTGAGTGAGGGAGACGACGACGAGATGATGACGACTGAGTGGTGGTGTGGTGGTGGTGGTGGTGGTGGTGGCGAGGAGTGGTGGTGGTGGTGGTGGTGGTGTGTGGTGGTGGGGTGGTGGTGGTGGGGTGGTGATGACGATGACGATGATGATGACGACGACGACGACGACGATGATGATGAGAGATGATGATGAACAAATGAAGAAGAAGAACAAGAAGAACAGAAGTCTATATAATTGTTGTGCAAAGGCATTGATATCGGCAGACAATCTATGGTACTAACTAACTCTATTTTAAAAAAATGTCGTCTCTAACTGATTGTCTGCCTCTGTCTCTGTACGTAATAATATCTCAGTCTCGGCCTCTCTGTGTCTCTGTGTCTCTGTCTCTCTCTCTCTGTCTCTCCTCCATACATCTTCGTCTTTCTAAGTGTCTGTGTGGCCGTCGCTCTTTCTCTATTTCTGGTCCATCCACCTGGAATGACCCTCTTTCTCTTCGCCTACTCGTAACACTTTTGAATCCAGCCTCGAGACATATTTATTTAAAATCTAAGACTTTGCCCTCCTGTTTCCATCTCAGAACTCTCCATCCCTTCAATAGCCGAAATCCCATCACACAGCCAAAGTGTATAACCTGTGTGTGTGTGTGTGTGTGTGTGTGTGTGTGTGTGTGTGTGTGTGTGTGTGTGTGTGTGTGTGTGTGTGTGTGTGTGTGTGTGTGTGTGTTGTGTGTGTGTGTGTGTGTGTGTGTGTGTGTGCGTTCGTGTGTGTGGTGTGTGTGTGTGTGTGTGTGTGTGTGTGTGTGTGTGTGTGTGTGTGTGTGTGTGTGTGTGTGTGTGTGTGGTGTGTGTGTGTGTGTGTGTGTGTGTGTGTGTGTGTGTGCATTTGAATTTGAATTTGAATTGTTTAATTTAGCTATTGTTATTGGTTGCATGAATGTGTAAGATTATGTTGATGCAAGCGCTTTGATTTGTCTTTGCAAGAATATATAGCGCTTCTATCAACATCATTCTCATCATCATCAATCATCATATCATCACAACAATCATCATCATCATGGATGGATGGATGGATGGATGGATGGATGGATGGATGGATGGATGGATGGATGGATGGATGGATGGATGATGATGATGATGATGACGACGACGACGACGACGACGACGATGATGATGATGATGATGATGATGATGATGATGATGATTATCATTATCATTATTATTACTATTATAATTATTGTTATTATTTTTCTGACTACCAGAGTGTATGTGTCTCTGTGACTCTCTGTATCTCCGTTTGTATTTGTCTGTTTATCTGCCAGCCCGTTGGTCTGTCTTTCCTTCTTCTCACTTCCATTCCCCTCTCTTCCTCATCATCTGTCTGTCTCTCTTTCCTTCCTGTCAAGCACCCACTCTTACCTCTAAAACACTCAAACAACAACAACAACAACAACAGCAATTACACTTCAGTCAGTCACCCTATCCTATTCTCTGACATGGCAGTGTGTGTGCATGCATGAGAATGCGAAGTTTCTTTCCTTTCATTCTTCCTTTCATTCCCCTTCTTCCTCTCACTTCTCTTTTCCATCCGTCTTCCTTCTGTTATCACAAGCATCTCTCTAAATGCAGCTAACCAACCACATGATAAAGCATTGACCTCACGTGCAGCTATCCATCCTCATCTCTAGGATTGACATTACGTGCAGTAACAATTCTCCATCATAGAATTGACATTAGCGTCAGCTAACCATCCTCATCATAAGATTTGCCTCCACGTGTATCCATTCATCATAGATTGACTCACAGTGCAGTCATCAATCTCAATCATAAGATGGCAGTGCACCAATCCTCAATCATAAAGATTAGCCTCACGTGCAGCTAACCAATCCTCAATCATAAAGATTGACCTCACGTGCAGATAACCAATCCTCAATGATAAAGATTGACGTCACGTGCAGCTAACCAATCCTCAATGATAAAGATTGGCCTCACGTGCAGCTAACCAATCTTCAATCATAAAGATTGACCTCACGTGCAGATAACCAATCCTCAATGATAAGTATTGACCCTCACGTTCAGCTAACCAATTCTCAATGATAAAGATTGACATCATGTGCAGCTAACCAATCCTCAATCATAAAGATTGACCTCACGTGCAGCTGACCAATTCTCAATAATAGATATTGGCCTTCAAGAGCAGTTGACCATTCCTCAATAACAGCAATTGACCTTCTCGTGCCATTTACCAGCTTTCAATGATAACTATTGGCCATTACCCAGTCCTCATTGATAACTATTGGCCATTACTCAGTCCTCATTGATAACTATTGGCCTTTACCCACTTCTCAGTTATACACGTTGGCCTTTACCCAGCCCTCAATCATAACTATTGGCCTTCACGTGCAGTTGACCAATCCTCAATCATAGATGTTGGCCTTCTGGTCACTGCTTGCTTTTGTCCCTTTGCTCAGCCATCTCGCTGCCTTGGAGCTCATCGTTGGGAACGGATAAGATGGAGAGAATCATCCTCCTCCTCCTCGTCGTCGTCGACGTCGTCTTCGAACGCTCAGACAGCACCTTCTGTTGTCTGTCACATGAGCAAAAACGCGTTGCCCTGCTGTTAAGCGCCTGGCAAGTCCAGTCCCGTGCATCAGCCTTCAGCGTGGGAGAGAATTGTTCTCCTGTCAGTCTTTCCCTAAAGAAAAAAGCAGGAGAACGGACCTAGAAGGCAGAAAATAGACAAGGAGGTTACAGGTAGAAAAGGAAGCAAGACAGAGTCAAAGAGAGATATAGAAAAGAGTGAATTCCTAGCACAGAATTTCCAGAAGAGGGTGATGCTATTTACACTGACGAGCCTTCATCATCTCCACGGGGAGGAGAGAGACGGGGGACATGATTATCAGAGAAAAGTGAGGCCATCCTTCTGTGTATCTAGATGGTGTGTTCTCTCCTTCTGTCTCAGGTATTGATGGAGTGCTGAGCTTTCTGAATGTGTGAACAGTAAGAAAAAGGGAAAATGCGATTTCAAATATGAATGGGTCTACACCTTGTTCAGTTTTCTCTGCCTCTGTGTCTGTCTGGAGAAAAAAAGGAATATAAAGGTAACACCACGTCAATGGCATAGAAGCGGTCTTGCACGCCTAAGGCCAAGAGCTATGGGGTTACCTGCATCTAAGAGATGGTTTCCTTCTGATGCATCCACACAATCCTCATGGCCCATGTGTGTAGTGCCCAAAATGAAGACGAAATCCACTTTCTGTCTGTATGTCAGTCATACCATGACATTCGCTTTTAATGAAGAAATATTACAACACAAGATATAGCTGATTTATCTCTGTCTGAAGATGAAACATTTCCAAGATCTTTTGCGAAGTTTGTCGCCCTTGCTTGGGATTGTAGAAGAAAGAAAACACTATTCCAATGATGACATGGTGTTTCTAGTTGAATGGCATGTTCTGTCATGTCACTCATGTTTTCATATTTGAACTGAGCTTAAATGGCTGGTAGTTGTTACTTTTATGTCAGGTGGTCGAATAACAACTTTGTCTTCATTTGTGTTTTCACAGAGATACCGAGGACTTTATGTTAGGCGTGAAAAGGCAATAGAATAACCCTGTCTACTTGAAGCTATACCAAGGTATGCTGGCGTGGGTGTATTGACTGGTCTTTTGTAAGGTTTTCTTACTGACCTTTTTTTCAGAACTGTATTTTTGACATGTGAATGGCGATGTTCCCCCATATTGTTTGTTCTCATATTGTTATCATTTCTTTTGCTTTATTCCGGTTTCCTTTCTTCATTAATAATTATGATTATTTGTTGCTTTTATTCCCAAGTGCCACGTAATGTCTGGAGCACAGGAGTTTACTGGGTGCTCCTGGCCAACAGGACTGTAATGCCAGTGACAATAAACTACTCTAAGTGTCAGTGCCAATGTCTGTCTGTATGTATGCATGTCTGTCTGTATGTATGTCTGTCTGTATGTATGTATGTATGCATGTCTGTCTGTATGTATGCATGTCTGTCTGTATGTATGCATGTCTGTCTGTCTGTATGTATGCATGTCTGTCTGTATATATGTATGTATGTATGCATGCATGTATGTATGTATGTATGTGTATATGTATGTATGTGTATGTATGTGTATATGTATGTATGTGTGTGTACCTGTATGTATGCATGTCTGTCTGTATGTATGCATGTCTGTCTATATGTATGCATATATGCATGCATGTATGTATGTATGCATGCATGTATGTATCTATGTGTATATGTATGTATGTATGTGTATGTATGTGTATATGTATGTATGTGTGTGTGCTGTATGTATGTATGTATGTATGTATGTATTTATTTATGCACACATGCATGCATGCATGTATGTATGTATGTATGCATGTTTGTGTGCTTGTAAGTATGTAAGTATGTTGTTGTATGTATGTATGTATGTATGTATGTATATATACATACATACATAAATAAATACATACATACATATATACATACATGTATCTATATATAGCCATCTGTCTTTCTGTCTGCCTCTCTCTCTGTCTCTGTCTCTCTGTCTCTCTCTCTCTGATCCTTGCCTCTTCTCCCCCCCCCTTCCATACCCCCCCCCACCCCCCACCCCTTTCTACCCCCCCCCCCCCCCTCACACACACACATGCACACGACAGATACAGACAGACCTCTATTCGCTGTCACCACATTGGCCCAAACCATTCCGAATACCAACCCCGCCCCCCCCCCTCCCCTCCAAAGCCTTCCGTCCTCTCCTCCTCCTCTCTCTTCACCTCATCAGCAAGTGTCTGTTGGGACAGGCGTGGGAGTGAGCTCCCTTGTCATGGATTGATGGATTGACTGATTGACTGACTGATTGACTCACTGATTGATTGATTGATTGAATGAGCGAGCGAGTGAGTGAGTGAGTGAGTGAGCGAACAAGCGAGTGACTGTTTTATTATTTTTATTATTTTTTTTTATTTATTATTTTATATCGAGGATAATGGAATAAGCACTCATGTGCTTTTTTAAATCCAGTCCCCGTGTGTGTGCGGTTTAGTAAATTTTGTCATCTGTTGAGAGTGAGTGAGTGAGTGAGTGAATGAATGAATGAGTAAGTGAGTGAGTGAATGAATGAATGAGTGAGTGAGTGAGCGAGCGAGTGAGTAAGTGAGCGAGCGAGTGAATGAGTGAGTGAGTGAGAAAGGGATGGATGAATGAATAGATGGATTGATTGATTGATTGATTCATTCATTCATTCATGTATTCGTTCATTCATTCTTCTCCCGTCTTCCTGTCCTTAGCAGCCTACATTATTTTCCCCTTGTACATGCCATCTATTTCCAGTGCAGTGATGATGATCGTTATATTGATTTTTATTTTTTATTTTTTCTTCTTCTGATGAGCGCTTATTATCTTGTCAGTGTATCTGAATGTGTTGTGATTTACTTCGCTTTAATTTTAGCCGTCAGGGTCAAGACAAACGCTGAGGAGGGCTTTGAGGTTTGTTGGTTTTTTTAGGAGGAGGAAGAGGGAGGGGACATGTTGAAGGGGGAAAGCTGAGGTGTGGGAGTAGGGATGATGGGAATGGGAGGGGTTACTGTCTCTCTCCCTCTCTCTCTCCCCCGTCTATCTCTCTCTCCCTCCCACTCTCTCTCTCTCTCCCTCTCTCTCCCTCTCTTCCCCCCCCCCCTCTCTCTCTCTCCCCCTCTCTCTCTCCCTCCCTCTCTCTCTCTCTCCCTCCCTCTCTCTCTCTCTCTCTCTCACTCTCTCGGGATAGCCTAGTGGTTAGAACATTGCGCTCGCAATCTCACGACCCAGGATCAAATCCCGCTCAAGGGGATATTTTTCCCTTGAGTTAACCTCGGTGCAGACTCCACTCTCCCCAAAGGTCCTTCGGATGAGACTATAAACCGAGGCCCCGTGTGCGAAGGTATTCAGAACATCTTGCGCACATGTTAAATCCTGTTCCGCTTTTTGAAAGAGTAGACCATTGTGTGCCAGTGGAAACGGATGACAAAGTTTACAAAACTGCATACACACGGGGACTAGATGAAAAAATCATACGAGTGCTTATTCCATTATCCTCACAATAAAAGAATAGATATATATGTATAGATATATATAGATATATAGATAGATATATAGATATAGATGTAGATATATCCTCTCTGTCTCTCTCTCCCTTCCTCCCTCTCTCCATCTCTCTCTCTCTCTCCACTATCTCCTCTCTGTTTCACTTTGTCTAGTTTACTTAATTATAATCAATTTAATCATTTATCTTACCATTAATGTTCAAGTCGTTTAAGTATTATGTCTTTTTTGAGAATATATTAATCCTTATTTATTGGGTGGGGGGTGATAAGTTGAACTTTTTTTTTTTGTAGCCCCTATCAGACCAAGGGCAAGATGAAAAACCTGTATGTGAATGCTTATGTGTAACCCTTGAAAAATAAATGTCAGTCAGTCAGTCAGTCATTTATTCATTTATTATTTCTCTCTATCTCTGTCTGTCTGTCTGTCTGTCTGTCTGTCTGTCTGTCTCTCTCTCTCTTCCTTGTTTCATCTCCATATATATGAAACTCAAAACCAACCACCATCACCTCAGCCCAAAGCATTGCAAATTCCTCCACACAAACTGTTCATTCATCTCCTCATTCATTCTTCTTCATCATGTCATGAACATGTTTGTGTCGGGGGTGCGTGGGAGTTGGCTCCCTTCCTATCGCTTCATCCATTCATTTCCTCCCTTTTCTTCCATGCACTGCAGAGTCGCCATGTTTCCTGTCATGACAATCCAATATCGGCCAGGATCGTTCGTTGCATCGACCGTTCTTGATGACGCCTTTCTTTCTGGTCAATGTATTTCACTGAGTGGTTTATCTGTTTAGTCATCGATTCCTATATTTATATATATATATTTTTTTTTATTTCGGGGACGGGATAGCTCAGTGGTCAGAGCATCGTTCTCCCCCAGCCAAGTCAAGCAGCGTCGAGCGTGATCACCACTTGGATGGGTGACCGTTTGCGCGCCTTGGCTTCAGTAAAGTCTCCCAATTCACCCAGCTGTAAATGGGTACCTGCCCTCTTTAGGGTCAGGGAAGGGAAAGCAGCGAGGGAGAGGAGATGGGCGCCGCTCTCAATATGCTGGCCCTAGAGAAGTGAGGTCTCTGACGCCTCGCTCCGGACACCTTGACCTTGACCTTTTTAAGTTTAATTTTTAGCCATGGGGGTGAGAGACTCTACAGCCAAGTGGTTAAGACTGTCTGACTTCAGTCTCATGGGACTAGGAAGTTGTGAGTTTGAATCTTGGCAGCAGCATTCGGTCAATTAAAGGTGAGATTTTTTTTATGAGCTTCAAGGTCAACTTCAAATGCAGACTTGCCAGTGCCTTAGTCTTTCATGTACATATACACATTCAGAAGTTCAAATATACACATGAAAGATTCGCTGAACTCATGTCAGTATTCGGTGGGTTGTAAAAACATGAACAAGCCCAGCATGCATTCTGTGCTTACAGTGATCTGCTCTGAAGTCAGAATGTGTCTGCTGAGGCCAGCAGGCAGACCTTCAGCAGAGTAACAAGCACAGGAGAAGACCAGGTATAAGACATGTCACCAAACACGGGCGTAAAGAGAGAGAGAGAGAGAGAGAGAGAGAGAGAGAGAGAGAGAGAGAGAGAGAGAGAGAGAGAGAAGACAGACAGACACAGACAGACAGACAGAGACAGAGACAGAGACAGACAGGCAGACAGACAGACAGACATTATAGTGAAGACAAATAACTGTTTAGGAGGTGTGGGAAGTGTGTATGTGTGGTGTGTGTGTGTGTGTGTGTGTGTGTGTGTGTGTGTGTGTGTGTGTGGTGTGTGTGTGTGTGTATATGTGTGTGTATATGTGTGTGTGTATGTGTGTGTTGGGGATATCTGTTTTTGTATACCACTTTCAGTCACGGCACATTTCTCCTCGTAAAATTCGGGCTGCTCTCCCCGAGGAGAGCGTGTCGCCACAAGAGCAGCGCCACCCACTATTTTTTTTCCTTTTCCTGTTTGCATGTGTATTTGTTTCCCTATCACAGTGGCTCTTTTAATAAAACTTTGCCAGGGACAACTCCTTTGTTGCTTTTTGACGTGCACTAAAGGCGTATTGTACACGGTTTATCGCCTCATCCCAAAGACTAGCACTCAGACCACCACTCAAGGTCTGGTGGATGGGGAGAAAAAGTTGGGGGCACAAACGGGAGATCGAACCCAGACCCGGATTGAACCCGGACTTTCCGCTTTCTAGGTAGGTGCGTTACCTGTGGACCACCGGTCCACAATGGATGTTGTTTTGGGTGGTATGGGAAGGAGGAAGCCGAGGCTTGCTTCCAGCATAGCTGACCCCAAAGAGCCATGACAAGGTTGGTGTTTGTTGTTGTTGTTGTTTGTTTTTTAATTTTCATCTGGTAAGGATAACATGGGGACAGGATAGCTCAGTGGTCGGAGCACTCGCTTTCCCCCAGCCAAGTTAAGCAGCGTCGAGCGTGAGTTACCACTTGGATGGGTGACCGTTTGCGCGCCTTGGCTTCAGTACAGTTCCCCCAGTTCACCCAGCTGTAAATGGGTACTTGCCCTCTTTAGGGTCAGGGAAGGTAAAGCAGCGAGGGAGAGGAGATGGGCGCCGCCCTCAATATACTGGCCCAAGAGAAGTGAGGTCTCTGACGCCTCGCTCCCCTACGACCTTATAGGTTATGGGACTCCTTTACCTTTACCTTTTACCTAAGGATAACATTCTACAACATGTACAAGCAAGACAAGGAACTTAAAGCACATTCTTTTTCGTTTGGTTTTTGTTTGGTTGGTTGGTTTTTTGGCTCAGCTTCGTTTGTGCATTGTGTTTCAATGGACATTTCTAAGAGCCTGAGAATAACAGCTGTTGTAGTCATTCTATGAAAGTCAACGACTTGCAACTCAAGACATTTATATAATTATAATATCCTTTTCTTTCTAGTTTTCACCTTTTTGCTGGCAGTGGTGGTAGACCATAAGAATATCTATTTATTCTAGGGCAGCAATAGACACTTCTAAATTATGGAGGGTGTTTTGCTGTTACCTACCACAGAGGATGAGTGAGGTTTCAAACACTGCCGGGACCTCTGAAGAGTGCTCAACCAGGAGCCGAAACTCGAGTCAGGTCAGGCCAAAGGCATGGTCCTTACTCAATTATTCCCCAAATGCTGCCTTCAAAGTTTTATCATGTAGTGAACATTTTCCTTTTTTTTTCTTTTTCGAATCCTGGACAAAAATCATTTTTATGATGGGAATGAAGTTGTAACTGGTTACCTGCACTTGTTTTTCCTCACTAAATTTTGCCAATTATATGTATATTTATATACACGCATACATACATACATACATACATACATACATAAATACATACATAAATACATACATACATACATACATAAATACATACATACATACATAAATACATACATACATACATACACACTTCTCTCTTTTGTTCTCGACGACAGCCCCCTGTCACACACACACAACACACACAACACACACAACACACACACACACACAACACACACACACACACACACACACACGGACACACACTCCTCACTCATCCTAAACTTCCTTTCTTCTTACCCTGTCTGTCTGTTAATCTGTAAGTCTGTCTGTCTCTCTCTCTCTCTCTGTCTCTCTCTCTCTCCCTTTCCCCCATGTCCCACCCACCCACCCCTTCCCTGCCCTCTCTCATCCTGCTACTACATGGAACCCATACACATCACATCAGCCGACATGTTTCTAGATACCCCCCTCCTCCCCCCTCAACCGTTCATTCACCGCCTCCTACTTCTCCTCGCCTGATGAACATGCGCGTGACAGGATGTGTGGGAGTTGTCTCCCTGTTCATGGAGTCTTCACCTTACTTCAGTGAAAGCAAGCGCTCTGACCACTGAGCTATCCTGTCCCCAAGTGGATGGGTGATTGTACACCTTGGCTTCACTACAGTCCCCCAGTTCACCCAGATGTATCCAGGTATCCGCCCTCTTTAGGGTCAGGGAAGGTAAAGCAGCGAGGGAGAGCATATGGGCGCCACCCTCAATACGCTGGCCCCTGGAGAAGTTGAGGTGTCTGACACCTCATGCCCCATCAACCGCATAGGTCATGGGAGCACCTTGACCTTGACCTCGTGGACTCCTTCTTCTCTTGTCTTTCTCTCCTAAGTGGCTACGTTCTCTGTCTTCCACAGGAGTTTGTCTTTGCTGTGGTTCCTCAGCTAGCGCCTTCAGCATTACCAATGGTGAGATTTGTTGCGTAGGCGACTGGGTGTTTGGTTCTCTGCCATTGAGGTAACCGCATTCTGACTTCGGAAATGTTGTCGATACACGATACCAGCCTGCATGCATTTTTATTTTCGTCATCCCTTCTTACCGGCACGTCTTGGCCTACACTTGTAAAAGGCAGAACGAGTTTAAGAAAATATCTGCGCAAGATGTTCTGCATGCGTTCGCACACGGGGCCTCGGTTTATAGTCTCATCCAAAGGACTTTCCGAGGAGTGGAGTCGGTACTGATGTGAACTCCAGGGGGAAAAACCCATGGAGCGGGTGTCTCGGTGGTGGCTCGAACCTGGGCTTGATCTGGGGCCATCACACTGAAGTGCAATGCTCTAACCACTGTGCTATCCTTCCCTATCCCCCCACACATACATGCAATCTATTTTTTTACACGTGATCATTATATTGATTTTTTTATGGTGGCTTATTATCTTGTCAATGTATCTTGATGAGGGCTTTGCTTGTTGTGATTAATTGGAGATATCATGGGGAGACACAGAGATTTTTAAGAGGGTGTGGGAGGTTGGGGGGGGGGGGGGGATTTACCCACAATATGGGGTGGGTGGGGGTGGGAGGAAGGTGGAAGCAGAGGGTTGCTTTCAGCATAGCTGACTCCCAGGGCCACGTGCAGATTCAGACAGAAACTGACTGGTCACGTGAAAACCAGGCAGCAACATGACTAGCAAGCAAATCAGCTTAACATGAGATGCCTTCTGCTTGGGCTTATCAGTGTCTTGTGTTTGCAGAGAAGATTTTTAAAACTGTGAAAGTCATAACAATAATCCCTAAAACTGGAGAGCATCTCTCTCTCTCTCTCTCTCTCTCTCCTCTCTCTCTCTCTCTCTCTCTCTCTCACACACACACACACACACACACACACACACACACACAGGAGTGGCTTCCCTTGCTTGGCTACCAAGAAGACATGGCTTTAAAAGTGAGTGACGAAATTTGCTGTATTTCTACCAGAAAGGCCTCCAGTATGCCCGTCACAGGACTACCATCTTCTCTAGAAACGGTTCTGAACACCTTTCTGCAGGACATGTCTCTCACGTCTTTCAAAATCGACGGCAGAGAAAACCAAACTGTAATCGTGCTGCGCCTGTCACCAGCCCACCAGCTTCCAGCAACACACAGCCAGTGTGACAGTGCTGTGTACCACAGGAAAGGGGCAGCGCAAACTGCCAGAGACAAAAGGAGGGTGGAGACACACAAGGTCAGTTTGATGAAGAAACAATGTGAGAAGTCTGTCTCCCCTTCAGAATTGTTTCTCCCGACACCCCCAAGTCTATTTTATAACACAGAACTGAGATTGCTATAGTCCCATTCAAAGATGACATCCCCACTGGCACTCCTCACTGTGCTGTTGAATTCACACATGCAACACGGCCAGCCCTCTGTCTCTGTCAAGCTTGTGTGATGTTGACCCAGTGTCAGTGACAGTGCAGCAGAACAATTGACGCTGAAAGACTGGAGTGACAATTCTGACACTGACAGAAATATTGACATTGAAGATGCCATGACTGTATGCAGTGACACATCAACAATACCGCCTGTGACACTGACAGACTTCAGCTCTACAGAAGATGTGACAGGGAATAGCAAGAGACTGAGACCAATCAAAACCAATACAGAAAGTCCAACTGCGATCAAGGAAGCAAGAAACAGCACCACCGTCTCCCCTGAGGATTGCAAGATGTTGATGGAACATATTCAAAAACTTGTAAATACAATGGACTGAGGCTTCGAGTCACTAAAGAAAGCAGCTGAAGACGGGAATCTTCCGGACACGCCCAGTGACCAGCCAGCAGTACAACGACATCACCGCTAATGCTGGTCTGTGGCAGTTCCTCAGTTCCTGCCACCATACCGTTATCAGCCAGTTATTACCAGTGACATCCACACACATGTAGAACTACATATAAACAATACCACGTTTTGGCTACCACTTGCCAATAATCGTCGATATTGTAAAAAAAAAAAAGGTAAAGGTGTCCCATGACCTATGTGGTCATAGGGGAGTGAGGCATCAGAGATCTCAGCTTCTCTTGGGGGCCAGCATATTGAGGGCGGCGCCCATCTCCTCTCTCTTGCTGCTTTACCTTCCCTGACCATAAGGAGGGCAGGTGCCCATTTACAGCTGGGTGAACTGGGAGACTGTACTGAAGCCAAAGCGTGCAAACGGTCACCCATCCGAGTGGTAACCTTGCTCGATGCTGCTTAAATTGGCTGGGGGAACGCGAGCGCTCTGACCACTGAGCTATCCCGTCCCAATTCTGGTGATATTGTACAGTGTTTAATGTGGTCGTTGTATCTTTCGATTTCGGCTCTTCCCCAACTACCTGTTTATGAATGGGTTGAAAAACCTAGCACAATAAATATCTCTCTCTTTTCTCTCTCTCTCTCTCTCTCTCTCTCCATCTCTCCTCTCTCTCTTCTCTCTCTCTCTCTCTCTCTCTCTCTCTCTCTCTCCCTCTCTCCCTCTCTCTCTCTCTCTCTCTCCTCTCTCTCTTTCTTTCCCCTCTTGTATCTCCCTCTCTCTCTGTTGCTATATTATCCACTTTCCCTCTCTTTCTAAATCTCGTCTCCTTCTAGTCCCTCTCATTCTCTCTCAACCCTCTCTGTTTTACCCACGCCACACCCCCCACCCACACCCCCGCCACCCCGAATTCTACCCTCTTTCTCTAGCTCACTTTCATTCCCACACAATTTGGAATCTAGGCAGCTGCCATCCCATCACTTCCCACCCTACACAATGTCTCCAATACCTCCCCAAACGATCAGTTCATTCACCTCCTCCTCCATCTCATCGCGTGATGAGCACGTGCGTGTTGGGATGCGTGGGAGTTGGCTCCCCCTTCATGGAGTCATTCTTCGCTTGTCCTCCCTCTGCCCAAAGCAGCTACTTTCCCTTTCACATGTAATCCTTCATGGTCCATGATCATTGTCATATGGATCTTGTTGATGATGGCTTCGTTTCGTCACTGTGTCTTCAAAAAGAGCATGTTTGTGCATGGAGTGTTTTATTCTCGTAGTCAGAATTAAAACAAAGAGCAAGAAGGAAGGTGGCAGGATGGTTGAGATGTTTACCTGCCTAAAGTAAACCGTGAGATTCAGAGTTCGATTCCCAGCCTTGCCCTTTCTTTCCAGTTTCACATGAAGAAAATCGAAACTGATGTCAAAGTCCTTTGGATGAGTCTATAAACCGAGGCCCCATGCGTGAATGCCTGCCGAACATCTTGCACATATGATTTTTTTAAAACCTATTATGCCTTTTGACAAAGTAGACCATTTTGTGCCAGTAGAAACACACACAGTACAAGTGTCATGTTTAGATACCATCCCCGAAGTCAGAATGTGGCTATCTAAATGGTATATGTGTGTGTGGGGGGGGGGGGGGACCAGCCGCATACGCACAAAGCTACCAACTGGTCAACCTCCCAGCTCTACCTGAGGAATGAAAAAACAAACAAACAAAAAACAAAACAAAGAACAGACAGAGCTGTCTGTCTGTCTGTCTGTCTGCTGCCTGTTTCTCCTCTTCTGTCTCTGTCTCTCTTCTGTCTTCTCTCTCTCTCTCTCTCTCTCTCTCTCTCTCTCTCTCTCTCTCTCTCTCTCTCTCTCTCTCTCTCTCTCTTCCAGGGCTGGATGTAAAAATGTCGTGTTCTTATTCTATTACCCTCAGAAAATAAAA
>CM054146.1:5953818-5971318 GCA_028751875.1 Rapana venosa
TCTCTCTCTGTCTCTCTCTCTCTCTGTTCTCTCTCTCTGTCTCTCTCTCTCTCTGTCTCTCTCTCTCTGTCTCTCTCTCTCTCTTGTCTGTCTCTCTCATCTGTCTCTCTCTCTGTCTCTCTCTCTGTCTCTGTCTCTCTCTGTCTCTCTCTCTCTCTCTGTCTCTCTCTCTCCAAATCTCTTGGCCTTTCCACCCCACCTTTTTTTCTTCCCCTCCCACCCTCCACCCCCATATTCTATCCCACATGATAAAGAACACTTTATTGCGCATGCCTCCTCCCTAAACTGTTCATTCACATCGCATCATATTTCTCATAGCGTGAGGAACATGCGCATGGTGGGACGTGTGGAGTTGCCCCCCCCCCCCCCCTCCCTTCCCCTCTCTCTATTCCTTGATTGATTCAGTCATTCTTCTGTGTGTGTGTGTGTGTGTGTGTGTGTGTGTGTGTGTGTGTGTGTGTGTGTGTGTGTGTGTGTGTGTGTCTGTGTGTGTGTGTGTGTGTGTATGTGTGTGTGTCTGTGTCTATGTCTGTGTGCCTGGGTGCCTGTCTGTCTTTCTGTCTGTCTGTCTGTCTCATTTACCCTCAATAAAACATTCCAGTCGGAGTTCAAGTTCTGTCTCACTTTCTCTCTCTTTCTCTCTCTCTTCCTCTCTCTCTCTCTTCCTCTCTCTCTCTTTTAAATTTCTTCTTGGTTTGTTTCTTGTTTTTATTGTGTGGATGTATGGGTATTAAATTTATTTCATTATCATGACATATAATTTGAAACGAGTATAATCTAAAATGAGTGTTGATGGGATCGCATACTGTTTTGGGATTTATATATTGGATATTATCTCTGAAATACACACACACACACTCTCTGTCTCTGTCTCTCTCTCTCTCTCTCACCTTTTATCGTCCTGCTTATAGTCATAGTATATCCTGATGAAGGATTCATATTTTTATATTTTCAATACTTTATTGGACTTGCCTCTGTACTTAAGTTTTAATGAGTGCCCTATTTCAATATCTTATAATTATGTGTAACAAGTATGTGTACCATTTGACAATGTGTAGATGTTTATCTTTATGACTTATTAAGTTTGGTTGTTTTTATTTTTCTTGGCTTTGTTGTTGCTCTTGTTCTTGTTGTTGTTGTTTGTCTGTTTTTCTCTTTTTTATCATCTTTTGTTGGTTTGGTTTTTCCTTCTCTTTTGTTTGTTTGTTTGTTTTGGTTAGGGTTTTTTTTGGGGGGTGGGGGTAGGGTGGGGTATTCTTAGGATTTTCTTTTAATTGCTTGCTTTGGGGGGGGGGGTTGTTGGGGGGGGAGCTGTTTTGAAAAGGGTTATTTCCCCTTGTTTTTATTGCGAGACTGTATAAGTATTGGGTTATTATTATTAAGATGTATCCCTAACGGCGGGGACTTTGGATGTAAAAAAGCACATGTGTGCTTATTCATTATCCTCGAAATAAAAGAATTTGTCATTGTCATTGTCATTGTCATTGTCTCTCTCTCTTTCTCTCTCTCTCTCTCTCTCTCTCTTCTCTCTCTCCTCTCTCTCTCTCTCCTCTCTCTCTCTCTTCCTCTCTCTCTTCCCCCCTCTCTCTTCCTCCCTCTCTCTTCCTCTCTCTCTCCCTCACCCCTTCCCCTCTCTCTCTCTCCCTTCCCCTCTCTCTCCCTTCACCCCTCTCTCTCTCTTCCCCCCCTCTCTCTCTCTCTCTCTCTCTATCTCTCTCTCTCTCTCTCTTCATCTCTCTCTTCATCTCTCTCTTCCCCCTCTCTCTCTTCCTCTCTCTCTCTCTTCATCTCTCTCTTCCCCCCTCTCTCTCTTCCTCCCTCTCTCTTCCTCTCTCCTCTCTCTCTCCCTTCCCCTCTCTCTCTCTTCATCTCTCTTTCTCTTTCCTCCTAAGTGGCTACATTCCCTTCTACAAGGGATCCATTGTTAGTCCAGCATACTGTATTATTGTATTGATTTGTGGATGATGGCCTGCTTCTCTTCTCCTGTCACTCTCTATATATCTCCATGGCCTCTTTTTGTTGGGTGTGGGGGGTGGGGTGGGGGGTGGATTTCAGCAGTCAGGGGGACCGGACAAGGTCTACACTGTTCAGGCTTTCCTCCACACCCTCCCCCCCCCCCCCCTACCCCTCATCAGCTTGTCTGTGACCACATGTTGCATCTTCCACATGTCTCTTTCTGCCCTCCACCCTCTGTTTGACTGTTGCTGCCTATGTCTTGTCTGTCTGTCTGTTTGTCCGTCTGTATGATTCTGTCTGTCTGTCTGTCTGTCTTCTGTCTCTCTCTCTCTCTCTCTCTCTCTCTCTCCTCTCACTCTCTCTCTCTCCTCTCTCTCTCTCTTCTTCGGATGAGACTATAAACCGAGGCCCCGTGTTCGAACGCACGCAGAACAACTTGCGCACACGTTAAATCCTGTTCAGCTTTTCGGAAGAGTAGGCCATTGTGTGCCGGTGGAAACGGATGACAAAATTTACAAAACCGCATACACACGGGGACTAGATGTAAAAAAGCACATGAGTGCTTATTCCATTATCCTCGATATAAAAGAATGAATAAATCTCTCTCTCTCTCTCTCTCTCTCTCTCTCTCTCTCTCTCTCCTCTCTCTCTCTCTCTCTTGCTCCTTTTCTCATCTATAATTATACTAACTTCCCTGAAATCATTGCAGTGGTGCTCTGGAGGTGGTAACGCTCTTGTCTAGAAAGCAAGTGGTGCAGGTTCAATCCCTGCTTGTGCCCAGAACTTGTCTCCCACCCACTAGACCGTGAGTGGTGGTCCGGTTGCTAGTCTTTCAGACCAGGTGATAAACCAAGGTCCCTGTCCATCACACATTCAACACACATAACTGCACTCCTAGCAACAACAGAGTTGTCCCTGGCAAACTTCTGTAGAAAAAAGCTGCTCTGATAGGAAAAAAACCACACACAATCACGCAGATAAGAATTTTTTGAATGATTGACACTGCACTTGAGGCAACTGCACAATCTCAAGGGAGAGCATCCCAAATTTCATGCGGAGAAATTTCCCGTGATTTAAAGTGGTAAATAAATACAACTGATAATATTTTTGATTGATATGTTTATGGCATAGAAGTGCAACAACAGATAATAAGTATAATAAGAATGATAATACATGGAATTTATACAGCGCTATATCTTGCAAAAAACAAATCAATGCGCTTTCATTCATCCTACTCATTCACATGCAGCCAGTTACAATTAATAGTTTCTTTTTTCAAATTTAAATGTATACACACACGCTCACACGCCCACAAGCACACACACACCACACTCACGCACACACATAAAGGTTGTACACTCCGGCAGGGTGATGAGGTTTGGGCGGTTGAGGGCAGCGACAAAAGTGAAATGGATGAAGATAATGAAAACAAACAAAACAGAAATAATGTGATAATCAAACAGAGTGGTCCCAATCAATATCATTGCAACAAGCTGAAACTATACAGAAAAGCAGGGTCAAATTTATCTTGAAAAGAAAAATAAATTTGGTAGCTTAGAGAATAAAAAAAATGCTATACACCATTTGCTCTAAGAGACCCAAGTATGATTTTTTTTTAAAGTTTGCAAACGAATCCTGATTCTTGCCAGAAAACATCCTTTAGGAAAGAAGCTGCAGATCTGTAGAGAACAACCAACCCTCACCCCCACCCTTCTTGTCAAATCTTTGGCCATAAACCCCTTCTGATTGGCATATTTTCACTAAGTTGTTTGGTTCTGTGTCTACCTCTCTTTGTCTCTATCTATATGTCTGTCTGTCTGTCTGCCTGTCTGTCTATCTATCTGTCTGTCTGTCTGTCTATCTATCTATCTGTCTATTTGTCTTTCTGTCTGTCTGTCTCTCTGTCTATCTATATGTCTGTCTATCTGTCTGTCTGTCTGTCTGTTTGTCTTTTTTGCTCCTTTCATCATTCTCATTCCTCTATTCTCCAGTCCATCTTTCTTCCTATTTCCTATGGTCTCATGTTTGCACCTCTGTGTCTGTGTATCTGTCTGTCTATCTGCTTATCTGTTTGTCTGTCTGACTATCTATCTATCTATCAGTCTGTCTATCTGTCTGTCCGACTATCTATCTATCTGTCTGTCCGACTATCTATCTATCTATCTATCTGTTTGTCTGTCTGTCTGTCTGTCTATCTATTTCTCTACCATTCAAAAGAGTCTGCTGGCAATATCATGCACCCACAGTTTCACACAGTCATTGTCTGTAAAGAACACAGTTACTGATGATTTCCATCAGCAACTCTCTTTAACACCCCCCACCACCACCCACCCCCACCCCACCACCCACCACCACATCTCTGCCTACCCACACCCACCCCACCCTCTTCCCATTTGGAACTCCTCTCTTCCCTTGCCCTCCTTTCCCCAATATTCCCCACACTTTTCCCTTTTCCCAATCTTTTCAAGAGCACCCCCCCCCCCCAAAACCCAACAACAAACAAACAAGACACAGGCTGTGTGAAGCCAAAGTTAGCCCAACAGCTCCTATGGGGTCTGTGCCTTAGAGTACTTGAATGTGTGGCAGAAAACACGATTCCATCCAGACCACAAGCATGTTTGGGGAAGCATGAAGAGTGAACAGGGCATGGCAGACACACTCCCATGCACTGGCAGTTGATATTGTGCAGATACACAGAGTTCTTTAGGGACAGGGAAGGTAAAGCAGCGAGGGAGAGGAGATGGGCGCCGCCCTCAATATGCTGGCCCCTTGAGAAGTTGAGGTCCCTGATGCCTCGCTTCTCTATGACCACATAGGTTATGGGAACACCTTTACCTTTACCACTTTACAGAGAGAGAGAGAGAGAGAGAGAGAGAGAGAGAGAGAGAGAGAGAGAGAGAGAGAGAGAGAGGGCGAGAGAGAGAGAGAAAACATTGAACACTAAACACTGAACTCTGAATACGTTTCATGTATGTCAGCCTTGGGCCACAGTGTATTGGGTTTGAAGGCAAATCGGAACATAGTTAATTTCAAAACAATGGCCTTGAACCAAAGTAATGAGTAACAACTGAAACTGACTAGTGTATCCACAACCTTCTGTCATTCTTGATTTGATCCACAACAACTATCAGTAATGAACATAGCAATCAAAACAAACACCTATTCGCACATTATTCAACTGATTCTGATAGAGAGAGAAATTGAAATTGAAATTAAAATCAAAACCAAAACCAAAATCAGAATCCAAATCTAAATTTTTTTTTTATTGAAGAAAAGGAGTAAGCATGTACAACAGCATTTTACTCCTGTCCTCGTGAAGACATGAATTATGATAAAGTAGATAAATCATAGCATACCTCTTAATCATTTCTCAGCAAGAGCTCCAAGGTTCACCGATAGTGTGATGCTGTGTGTGCAATCGTTGATGCCCACCACAAGGTAGCCACATTCTGACTTCAGGGATGATGCCTAACCTAAACATGGCGGCAAGCGTTCATATGCTTTCTGAAAAAGTGTTGTCATCCATTCCTACCAGCACAAAATGGGGGACTTTTCCAGTAGGTGGAACGGTTTTCTAACATGTGCTCAAGATGTTCTGTGTACATACGCACATGGGGCCTTGGTTTATGGTCTCATCTGAAGGACTTTTGGGGTATCCATTTTTAAAGAGCTCTTTTTCCATGACGTTAAATGCATCATGTTATTTCTGTCATATTTATTTGTTTCCACA
This sequence comes from Rapana venosa, assembly GCA_028751875.1. Lineage (NCBI taxonomy): Eukaryota > Metazoa > Mollusca > Gastropoda > Neogastropoda > Muricidae > Rapana > Rapana venosa. The sequence goes on from CM054146.1 coordinate 5,959,505, forward strand.
AAAGAAAGTCACATGTTACGCCCCTTGTCAATAGGCCTCAAGAAGCAAAGACAAATTGTTCAAAGCCTCTAAGCATCTGTCTGTTTCTCTGTCTGTCAGTCTGTCTGTCTCTCTGTCTGTCTGTCTGTCTGTCTGTCTGTCTCTCTTCTCTCTCTCTCTCTCTCTCTCTCTCTCTCTCTTCTCTCTCTCTATCTCTCTTTCAAACCCATACCACTTCTCTGTATTTCATTTTATATTTCCCCATATTTCATTATGGGGACGGGATAGCTCAGTGGTCGGAGCACTTGCTTTCCCCCAGCCAAGTTAAGCAGCATCGAGCGTGGTTACCACTTGGATGGGTGACCGTTTGCGCGCCTTGGCTTCAGTACAGTTCCCCCAGTTCACCCAGCTGTAAATGGGTACCTGCCCTCTTTAGGGTCAGGGAAGGGAAAGCAGCGAGGGAGAGGAGACGGGCGCCGCCCTCAATATGCTGGCCCTAGAGAAGTGAGGTCTCTGACGCCTCGCTCCCCTACGACCCTACAGGTTATGGGACTCCTTTACCTTTACCTTTACATATTTCATTCCCTCTCCCTATTTCCTTCTCCAGGGGCCAGCATATTGAGGGCGGCACCCATCTCCTCTCCCTCACTAAACTTCCCTGACCCTAAAGAGGGCAGGTACCCATTTACAGCTGGGTGAACTGGAGGACTGTACTGAAGCCAAGGCACACAAACGGTCACCCATCCAAGTGGTAACCAGGCTCGATGCTGTTTAACCTTAGCTGGGGAAAAGCGAGCGTTCTGACCACTGAGCTATCCCATCCCCAGTACCCTGTCAATATTCTTCACCAAACTTTACACTGTCATGCTCTCCAGGGCATGTTGTCAGTGATGAATTCCATCAGCACCCACTCTCCCCCCAACCTCATCCACCCTCACTCCCTTCCACCCACCCCTGTCCCTTCCTATCCAGACACTACCCCTCTCCCTCACCACACCACCGTCCTTATCTACAAACTCTTTTCATGCACCAGTCCTCTCAAGGATACCCCCGCCCTCACTCCCCCTCTCCCCCCCCCCCCCCCCCCCCCCCCAGACAAGACACAGACTGTGTGAAGCCAAAGTTAGCCCAACTGCTCCTATGGGGTCTGTGCCTTAGAGTACTTTGTGTGTGGCAGAAAACACGATTGCATCCAGACAAGAAGCATGTTTGGGGAAGCATGAAGAGTGAACAGGGCAGACACACTCCCACGCATTGGCAGGTTATGCTGTGCAAAGAGAGAGAGAGAGCGAGAGAGAGAGAGAGAGAGAGAGAGAGAGAGAGAGAGAGAGAGAGAGAGAGAGAAGAGATCATTTTGCAAAGAAGTTGTTTATTATTGTTATAATTATTATCACTATTTTTTCATATCATCATCATCATCATCAGCAGCAGCAGCAGCAGCAGCAGCAGCAGCAGCAGTAGTAGTAGCAGCAGCAGCAGCAGCAGCAGTAGTAGTAGTAGCAGCAGCAGCAGCAGCAGCAGCAGCAGCAGCAGTAGTAGTAGTAGTAGTAGTAGTAGTAGTAGTAGTAGTAGTGGTGGTGGTGGTGGTGGTGGTGGTAATAGTAGTAGTCGGAGTAGTAGTCGGGGTAGTAGTTGGAATAGTAGGAGTTGTAGGAGTTGTAGTTGTAGTTATTAGTAGCAGTAGGAGTAGTATTAGGAGTAGTAGTATTAGGAGTAGTAGTATCCTTGCTGTTTGTTATTTTTGCTGCAGCTGTAGTAGTAGTATAGTAGTAGTAGTAGTAGTATAGTAGTAGTAGTAGTAGTAGTAGTAGTAGTGGTGGTGGTGGTGGTGGTGGTGGTGGTGGTGGTGGTGGTGGTGGGTATTAGGAGTAGTAGTATCTTTGCTGTTTGTTATTTTTGCTGCAGCTGTAGTAGTAGTAGTAGTAGTAGTAGTAGTAGTAGTAGTAGTAGTAGTAGTAGTAGTAGTAGTAGTAGTAGTAGTAGCAGCAGCAGCAGCAGCCGTGTTGTCTGTTGGTTTTTCCTGCTGCTGCTGCTGCTGTTCTTGTCATCATCGTCATCATCAGCACCATCTGTCTTTTTCCCTGTAGCCCAACTGGTTTGAGGAGCTCCTTTTGCTCCCAAGAGACCTCAGAGAGAAAACCAATCCATCATTGTGTATGACAAACCCACCATCAGTGATCCAGATCCAGTAGATCAGGTCGCTTAGGGACCGAGGTTATAGACGAGTAGTTAAGACCCTTCAGCTTCAATCCCATGGGTTCAAGGAGTTGTGGGTTCGAATCTCGGTGGCATCTGGTGAACTAAGGGTGGGGGATTTTTACCATCTCCCAGTAATCTTCAAGTGCAGACCTGCCAATGTGGTAATTCCATTTATGTATGTACACATCCAGAAGATCAAATGTATGCACAGTTAAAGATCCCACAATTCATGTCAGCATTGGAATGGGTGACGGAAACACGAACATGCCCAGAATACATTCCTGAAGTCCGAGTGTGGATACCTTCATGATGGACAAAAAAGGTCACATGCACCAAACCTCAGCCTTGGTGAACCCCAGAGCTGTAACCAAAGAACACAGAACAGCTATGTCAATATATCTGCAGATGCTCGTCCTATCACCACAGCCTGTGACCACAGCAGAAACAGCCACACCTCTCTTTCATTCCTGCCTGGTTCTTAGACTGTTGCATGCACATTGCCCTAGCTATCTGCTGACCTGGCGTCGAATCCCGTTCAAGGGGATTTTTATCGCTCTGCAGTTAACATCAGTGCCAACTCCACTTCCTTCCCCAAAAGTCCTTCGGATGAGACTATAAAGCGAGATCGCGTGTATGTACGCACGCAGAACATCTTGCGCACACGTTGAAACCTGTTCCGCTTTTCGGAAGAGCAAGCCACTGTGTGCCGGTGGGAACGGATGAGAAAATCGACAAAACCCATGCATACATGGGCTGAATGTAAAAAACAACCAAACATAAAGAGCAAGAGTACTTAGTCCATTATCCTCGAAATACAAAAAAAAATGAATTAATGAAATAGATGAAAAAGAAGTGATAGATCAATTCAGTGACATGGCCCGCTGCTTGGCCTTTTGGCGCGCTTCGTCATGTTGACTGTCACTTAGTGTTGTCCACAGAACGCAGATGCATGTCGCCTCTGCCTGCCCACTCTGTCATATGGGGGCACAATGTCTTCACAAGAAGCTTTGATCCCTGTGGTCCTTTACCCCACGTCCTTTGTTGGGGGCATCTCTGTCTCTCTCTGTCTCTGTCTCTCTCTCTCTCTCTCTCTCTCTCTCTCTTCTCTTCTCTCTCTGTCTCTCTCTCTGTGTCTTTCTGTGTCTGTTTCTGTGTGTCTCTGTCTGTCTTATCTGTCTCTCTTGTCTCTCTGACTTTTTGACTCTGTCTGTCTGTTTGTATCTCTCTCGCTCTCGCTCCAATCCCCCCTCCCTCTCTCTTTCTCTCTCTGTCTGTCTCTCTGTCTCTGTCTCTCACTATCTGTCTGTCTTTGTCTCTCCCTCTCTCGTTGTCTATCTGTCGCTCTCTCCCTCTCCCTCCCTCCCTCTCTCCCTCCCTCTCTCTCTCTCTCCCTCTCCCCCCTCCCTCTCTCTCCCTCCCTTTCTCTCTCCCTCCCTCTCACTCCCTCTCTCTCTCCCTCTCTCCCTCCCTCTCTCTCCCCCCTCTCTCCCCTCTCTCCCTCCCACTCTCTCCCCCTCCCTCTCTCCCCCTCTCTCCTTCTCTCCCTCCCTCTTCTTAATATCCATCATCACCTCAAAGATGTTGCTGGCCTCTAGCGTTATGTGGGCTGCAGCAGCAGCAGCAGCAGCAGATGACTGGAACTGGTAAGTGGTGGACGGGGGAGTGGCTCCACAAGACAAGAACAGGCGGGGCAGGGTATTTGGGGGAGAGGGGGGAGGAGTAGAAGGGGGTGGGCGGTTGGGGGGTTGAGGCGGTGTGGTACTTGGGATGATGGTGTAAGAGAGGCGACTCCCACGCAATTCTGTTTTCTTTCTTTCTTTCTTTCTTTCGTTTTGTTTGTTCCTCTTTGCCTCCGCCTCCTCTCTTACTCTTTTATGTTTGGTTTATGACTGTCCATCTGTGTCTCTGTCTATCTACGTGTCTGTATGCTTGTCCGTATTTCTAGGTCTCTTTCTTTCGCCATATCAGAAAGGTAGACAGACAGACGGTCGGGAAGACTGACAAACCTAGAGAGGGAGAGAGGGAGGGAGAGAGGGAGAGAGAGAGAGAGACAGACAGACAGACAGAAAGAGACGGAAGCAGAGACAGAGAGACACAGACAGTCAAAGACTGAGACAGAGAGACAGAGAGAAGAGGGAGCTATCTGTCTCTTTTCCAGTGTTTAGAATCTTCTCTGAAGACAGATCATAGCTTCCTTTTTAAGTGAGACTGGCCATACACCAACCAATCCAACAATCAACTGATCAGTCAGTCCATCAGTCTTTCAATGATGGCTATACTCGTAAAATACATGTTCGTGCAGAGAGGTTAGGTATCTGAGTTTGTTTAGTGTTATGCTAACGAAAGAAGAAGAATGCAAAGAATGCACAGGAGAAGAAGAATGCGAAGAATGCGAAGAAGAAGAAGAATGCGAAGAAGAAGAAGAAGAAGAAGAATGCGAAGAATGCGAAGAATGCAAGAAGAAGAAGAAGAAGAGAAGAAGAAGAAGAAGAAGAAGAAGAAGAAGAAGAAGAAGAAGAAGAATGAGAAGAAGAAGAATGCAAAGAAGAATGAGAAGAAGAATGCAAAGAAGAAGATGATGAAGAAGAAGAAGAAGAGAAGAAGAAGAAGAAGAAGAAGAAGAAGAAGAAGAAGAGAAGAAGAAGAAGAAGAAGAAGAAGAAGAGAGAAGAAGAAGAAGAAGAAGAAGAAGAAGAGAATGCAAAGGAGGAGAAGGAGAAGAATGCAAAGAAATGCAAAGAATGCAAAGAAGAAGAACAAAAACAAGAATGTGAAGAAGAATGCGACGACAACGAGGACGACGACAACGAAGAAGAAGAATAGGAAGAAGAATTGCGTAGAAGAGAAGAAGAAGAAGAAGAAGAAGAAGAAGAAGAAGAAGAAGAAGAAGAAGAAGAAGAAGAAGAAGAAGAAGAAGAAGAAGAAGAAGAAGAAGAAGAAAAAAAAATGCAAAGACGAAGAAGAACAACACCAAGAACAAGGAGAGAAGAAGAAGAAGAAGAAGAAGAAGAAGAAGAAGAAAAGAAGAAGAAGAAGAAGAAGAAGAAGAAGAAGAAGAAGAAGAAGAAGAAGAAGAAGAAGAAGAAGAAGAAGAAGAAGAAGAAGAAGAAGAAGAAGAAGAAGAAGAACAAGAAGAACAACAACAACAACAGCAACAACAACAACATCAGCAGCCAGAAGAAGTTTACCATTCACCACCCCCAGCCTGTAAGCTAGACATAGGAGTAATTTGCCTACGGGTCTCTGGGTTCTATCAGGTTATAAGGTCGCTCCGGAGAACTAGGAGTCCACTTACCTCCCTTCCATCCCTCCGGGTCATTCCTTCCCTTGACCTTGACCTATTGATCTATCCTGTTAAAACCTTTTCTGCAAACTGCAGGGAGTCTGATTCTGCCCTCTTCCCGTTAAAGCGTTAATTCCGTTATCTTCCCCGTGGGGATACCGGGGGGGGGGGGGGGGGGGGGGGGGAGTGGATTGTCAGTATAAATAGTATCCCCACCTTCTGGAAATTCTGTGCTAGGAATTCCCTCTTTTCTAGCCCTCTCATTGTTCCTGCCTTGTTCTTTTTCTTCTTATCACCACCTTCTCGTCTATTTTCTGCCGTCTTGGTCCATTTTCATGCCTTTTTTCCAGAAAGTCTTGACGATAACAATTCTCTCCCTTGCCGAAGTCGGATGTGCTGGGCCTGACTTGTCAGGCGCTTAACGGCAGCACAAGGCATTTTCGTTCCTGTGAGTGACAGAAAACAGAGAGACAGACAGAGATACAGACAAAGATACAGACAGAAAACAGAGAGACAGACAGAGATACAAAAAGACAGACAGAAAACAAAGAAACAGACAGAGATACAGACAGACAGAAAACAGAGAGACAGACAGAGATACAGACAGACAGACAGAAAACAAAGAAACAGAGATACAGACAGAGATACAGACAGACAGACAGAAAACAGAGAGATAGACAGACAGATACAGATAAACACAAACAGAGAGACAGACAGACAGATACAGATAAACAGAAACAGAGAGACAGACAGACAGACAGATACAGAAACAGACGGACAGACAGGCAGACAGACAGGTAGACAGAGGCAGTGAAAGTGCATTACCTGCTGTCTGAGCGTTCGACAACGAAGAAGAAGAATTCCGTTATCTTTGCCATTCTATGAATGTTTCTTCTTTTTGTTGTTGTTTGTTTTTCTTACGTTCCTCGGCTACAGCTTAGCTGTGAGGTTCACCGCTGGTGCCATTTGGCGTATGTGACTGTTTTTAACCCACCATTAGTTCAGGTAGCCACATTAATAATAATAATAATAATAATAATAATAATAATAATAATAATAATAATAATAATAATAATAATAATAATAAATGGAACTTATATAGCGCTATATCTTGCAAAGACAAATCAAAGCGCATGCATTCAACCTAATCTTACACCGTCATACAACCAATGACAAATAATCAATAGTTTAAACAAACAGATATTACAAACATGGTACACTGCAGACCAAATCTATCAAATAAAATTGCAATAGTCAAATGTTTTTTCAAAAGTACACGCACACACACACACACACACACACACACACACACACACACACACACACACACACACACACACACACACACACACACACACACACACACACACTCACACAGGTCATATACTTTAGCAGGGTGATAGGACATGGGTTAGTGAAGGTGGGATAGTTCTGATATGAAACAGGAGGGGGGAAATCTTAGGTTTGAAATAAATATGTCTTGAGGCTGGATTTAAAAGTGTCATAGCTAGGCTTCAGGCGAAGAGAGAGAGGGAGCTCATTCCAGGTCGATGGACCCGAAATGGAGTAAAAGCGGTGGCTCTCTCTCTCTCTGTGTCCGACTTCGAGGGATATGGCTGTTTCATTTCTTGTGTATTTTTTTGAGTCATTCTCTTTATTTGTAAAGAATGTGTGTGTGTGTGTGTGTGTGTGTGTGTGTGTGTGTGTGTGTGTGTGTGTGTGTGTGTGTGTGTATGTGTGTGTGTGTGTGTGTGTGTGTGTGTGTGTGTGTGTGTGTGTGTTATAATCTAACAGCCTGTCTGTCTATCTGTCTGTCTGCCTGTCTTCGTCTGACAGTCTCTATCTGTGCAGCTGTCCCATCCTCTCTCTCTCTCCCTCCTCTCTCTCTCTCTCTCTCTCTCTCTCTCTCTCTCTCTCTCTCTCTCTCTGGTTTTTTCAATGATATAGAGGGGGTGGGGTGGGAGTGGGGGGTAGGGTCAGTGCATTCAGGGTTTTGTTGACTGAAGAAAATGACTGGCTGTAAGTGGCCTGTGCAGACGTATCTAACAAGGAAATCAAGATATCCCAAGAGCCCAGTACAATACTCCCACACACTTTCACTGCCTCTCTCTACCTGTCTGTCTGCCTGTCTGTCCGTCTGTTTCTGTTTATCTGTATCTGTCTGTCTCTCTCTCTTTTTCTGTTTATCTGTATCTGTCTGTCTGTCTCTCTGTTTGTGTTTATCTGTATCTGTCTATTCTCTGTTTTCTGTCTGTCTGTATGTATCTCTGTCTGTATCTCTGTTTTCTGTCTGTCTGTCTGTATCTCTGTCTGTCTCTCTGTTTTCTGTCTATCTGTATCTCTGTCTGTATCTCTGTTTCTGTCTGTCTGTATCTCTGTCTGTATCTCTGTTTCTGCCTGTCTGTATCTCTGTCTCTGTCTCTCTCTGTTTCTGTCTATCTGTATCTCTGTCTTTTTTCTGTTTGTCTCTCTCTCTCTCTCTCTCTCTCTCTCTCTCTCCTCTCTCTCTGTTTCTGTTTGTCTGTATCTCTGTCTGCGTCTGTCTGGCCCTCTGTTTCTGCCTGTCTGTCTGTCTGTCTGTCTGTCTGTCTGTCTGCGTCTGTCTGTTTCTGTCTCTGTCTGCCTGTCTGTCTGCCACTCTCTCTCTCTCTCTCTCACCTTGAAATGATCATTTCAGAGTTCAGAGTTCTCTCTCTCATAAAGAGAGGTATGATGTGTATAGATCATTTAAAAGTATTTTTTGTAAAAGAGCAGTATTTAAACTTTGTAGATGTCTACTGCTTTCGTGTAGCAATTACACAAGCAGAAGTCAATGTTTTACCTCTTAACAATAATGTGTATAGATATAGTGATAATATCCGAGATAAATTATGTCCATTTTGTAAAACGAACTTTGAAAATGAAGCCCACTTTCTATTGGAATGTTACATGTACTCAAACTTAAGATAGAAGTCTTTAAGCAAATGTATCAATGTACCATTGACAGATATGTTCAAAGTAAGAAATGATGAGTACAAACATAGTTTGTCTAACTACATTTTTCATTCTATTAACAAAAGGAAAATAATGTTGTCGCAAATACTTTATTGGAAAACTGCTACGATTTGATATACTCAATATGGATGATTTTTCTTAGACAGCATCTTCTTTCTATGATTGGGTTATGATTGATTTAAGGTTTATAATCAAGAAATAGAATAAATGGTGTTCTTCTTTTGTATTCAGTCATGAACTGTTACTGACATAATCTTTTTACATTATTTGGCTATGTATATGTTGGTGTTTTTCTTCTCTAATCAGTCATAAATCATTATTTGTTTGTGCGTTTGCTTTGCCAATGATATGAATGAACCCATTGTTCTATCCCAAGCCGAACAAATGTATTGTGGTCCAAGGCCAATGTACATTAAATCATTTCAGTGTTCAGTGTTCAGTGTTCTCTCTCACCTTGAAACAATGACTCATTTAAGAGCATAACACCATCTTTTACAGCAGCCAAGGACTAGTTTATGCATAGACTGTTCCGCAAAACAAAGCGCTTAGTGTCAGTAAAAAGTGGTGCCAACGTCTTCTTTGGTAGGTTGTGTTGTGTACAACATACACAGCGGGACATGTGGCAGTTGAGATTAAATCAAAGCCAAAACCAGCCATATCTGCTCTTTTCTTTGAGGACGGGATAGCTCAGTGGTCAGAACACTCGCTTTCCTCAATTTAAGGTTAATTAAACAGCGGTGAGCATGCTTACCAAGTGGATGGGTGACCGTTTGCGTGGCATGGTTTCAGTACAGTTCCCCCTAGTTCACCCAGCTGTAAATAGGTACCTTCCCTCTTTAGGTTCAGGGAAGGTAAAGCAGCGAGGGAGAGGAGATGGGCGCCACCCTCAATATGCTGGCCCCTAGAGAAGCTGAGGTCTCTGACGCCCCGCTCCCCTACGACCACGTAAGTTATGGGAACACCTTGACCTTCTTTGTTTCCTTCTTTGCAACTCGTCCCACGTCGTCCCCAAGGAAAGGGCATGAGATAGTTGTGGAATTCAGGACTCTCAGAATGGTCATGGACTCTACACTTCCAGGAATCAAAACGGGAAAATATAGAAGGAAAGAAAAAGTAAAACCTGAGAAAGAAAAGAAAGGTTTTGAATCGAATAAACAATAAATGCTGTGAAGATAGATCGACGAAGAAAGTGAAAAGGATTTTTTTTAATTACAGGTTAAATGACCCTGATAACTTCCTAGATGTCAGAAAGTGTGTGTGTGTGTGTGTGTGTGTGTGTGTGTGTGTGTGGTGTGTGTGTGTGTGTCAAAAACATGACACACTCTGTTGATGTAATGTTCTCCCAGGGCATATGTTGCAAGCTGTATTGGAGTGGCTCTGACATTTTCAGTCATAATGCTCTGAATTCAACTGTATCTTGTTTTTGTCTTCTTTACAACTCGCTGTCTCTCGGTCTCTGTCTGTCTGTCTGTCTGCCTGTCTGTCTGTCTGTCTCTGTCTCTCTGTCTCTCTTTGCCTCAGTGTCTGTCTGTCTGTCTGTCAGACTATCTGTCTCTTTGTCTGTCTATCTCTGTCTGTCTCTGTGTTTCTCTGTCTCTCTGCCTCTGTCTGTCTGTCTGTCTGTCTGTCTGTCTCTCTCTCTCTCTCTCTCTCTCTCTCTCTTCTCTCTCTCTCTCTCTACCTGCCTATCTCTCTCTGTCTCTCTGTATAACAAATTCTATGATATATATATATATATATATATGTATATATATATATATGTATATATATATATATATATATATATATATATATAATTCTCTCTCTTTATCTATCTCCTTCTTTCTGCCTGTCTGCCTATCTGCCTAATTGCCTGTTTGCCTGTCTGTCTGTCTGTGTCTCTCTCTTTGTCGCTGTCTGTCTGTCTGTCTGTCTGTCTCTCTAATATTGATGATACTGACAAAGAAGCAATATCTGAGTTTTTGAAGTTTTTCACGACTGATGGAAAGAGAGAGAGAAAGGTGTTAGGTGGGGGTTTTTGTTTGTTTCTTTTTCAGATATGACTTGATTTTTTTAAGCCTTGAGAAAAAGGAAAAGCATATAAAACAAGCTTTATTTTCTAACATGGTGAAAAAAAATTGAGGAAGGAGGTTAAAGCGGTTTCCAGGTTTTAAGATTTAAAGCTATTGAAGAAGAATTGTTGCTTGAAATATATTGAAAAGATTTCAGAATTACAAAATAAAAGACAAGACCGCTAAATAGTAGAGAACCTACTTTAAAAAAAAAAGTTTTCTGAACTGTCTTTTGTTTTTGTTTTCATAATGGCTTGGAAGAAGAAACATTCATAAGGAAGTAAGTGTCACAATAAAGTGTGAGAAACCGTGACAAGGTGGCGACAGTGTTCCACAACTTTTGATCCTTGACTATTGGGAAGGATATTCAACACATCAACATGGAAAATACAGCGAAAGACAATTTGGATTTTTTTTTAAAATGACGTTCGACAAGCTTTTGGAAACGCATCTGTTTTAAAGCTGGGGGGAAGGGGGTAAGAGATACTGGAATGGTTTCTGCACTCGCTGGCCAATAGCCTAGACGAGACACTGAAAGAGGCAAAGCGTCCATTGGGCAAAGACGCCATGTGATTTCTGGAATGCTGCAGTAGCAATACACGAAGCGAGGGGCGAGTTCTCTCAACCGTATTGGGATTCCTACCAAACTGTGTGGCCGTCAGTAAATTATGGATCTATCATTTTTGTAAATAACCTTCAACCTTCAGGAGGGTTCAAGCAATTTTTGACTCTACCTCCCCCCCACCCCCCCCCCCCCCCACCCTCCCCCCCCCCCCCCCCCCCCCCCCTCTTCTTCTTCCTCAAGCATCTCGTATTGCATTTCATTATATATCCATTGCGTTCATTCATTGATTATCGTTTTCGTGTGGTATTCCCCCCCCCCTCCCTCCAGGGATGCCGGGGGCCTGTCAGTATATATAGCATCCCCACCTTCTGAAAATTTTGTGCTTAAAAATTCCTCTTTCTATCACTCTCTTTCTCTGCCTTGTTCCTTTTCTTCCTGTCACCTCCTTCTTGTCTGTGTTCTGCCTTCGTGGGCCATTCTCCTGCCTTTATCCCCAGAAAGACTTAAAAGATAACAATTCTCTCTTGTGCCGCAGTCGGATGCGCTGGGCCTGACTTGTCAGGCGCTTAACGGCAGCGTGACGCATTTTCACTCATATAACAAAGAACAACAGCTGCTGTCTGAGCGTTCAGCGACGACGACGACGACGGAGAAGAAGTGTAGTATCGTGTAGCGTTTATTCACACAACTAACACTTTCCTCTCTCATTCAAAAGAACAGTACCTTACCTCTGAATAAATCTGG
>CM054146.1:5976318-5996318 GCA_028751875.1 Rapana venosa
GACAGAAACAGACAAACAAACACGCACAGACAGACACACTCATACAAACACACAGACACACAGACAAACACACAGACGCACTCAAACAAACACACGGACACACTCAAAACAAACACAAAGACACATTCAGACAGACACAGACACACTCAGACAAACAGACAACCACACACAGACAGAGAGACAAACACACACACTGACACACAAACACACAAACACACAGACACACTCAAACACACCCAGAGACACACAGACAAACACACAGACACACAGACAAACATACAGACAAGCAAGCAGTGCAGTCCTGATCAGTCTCAGCGGTATTATCATCATCTTGAGGGAGTGGTTCTTCCCACAGAGCTGGCTGAAGGCTGTGATGTCACTCAGTGATGCTGGAGGCAGTACCGTGTCTGTTCTGATTAACCCCTGGACAACACAGACCCCGCTGAGCTCTGTGACCCATACAACAGCAGCGGCTCCGGCATTATCGTCTGCCACGATCGTCAGTCAGTCAGTCAGTCAGTCAGGCAGGCAGGCAGGCAGTCAGTCAGTCAGTCAGTCAGTCAGTCAGCCAGACTACCAGTCAGTCAGTCAGTCAGTCAGTCGACAGACAGTCAATCAGACAGTCAGTCAGACTACTAGTCAGTCAATCAGTCAGTCAGTCAGTCAGTCAGTCAGTCGGTCAGACAGTCAGACAGTCAATCAGTCAGTCAGACAGTCAGACAGTCAGTCAGTCAGACAGTCAGTCAGACAGTAAGTCAGTCAGTCAGTCAGTCAGTCAGGCAGTCAGGAAGTCAGTCAGTCAGTCAGTCAGTCAGTCAGACTACCAGTCAGTCAGTCAGACAGACAGTCAGTCAGTCAGTCAGTCAGTCAGACAGACAGTCAGTCAGTCAGTCAGACAGTCAGTCAGACAGTAAGTAAGTAAGTCAGTCAGTCAGGCAGTCAGGAAGTCAGTCAGTCAGTCAGTCAGTCAGACTACCAGTCAGTCAGTCAGACAGACAGTCAGTCAGTCAGTCAGTCAGTCAGTCAGTCAGGCAGGCAGGCAGGCAGTCATTCAGTCAGTCAGTCAGTCAGACTACCAGTCAGTCAGTCATTCAGTCAGACAGACAGTCAGTCAGTCAGTCAGTCAGTCAGTCAGACAGACAGACAGACAGTCAGTCAGTCAGTCAGACAGTAAATCAGTCAGTCAGTCAGTCAGTCAGGCAGGCAGGCAGGCAGGCAGGCAGTCAGTCAGTCAGTCAGACAGTCAGTCAGTCAGTCAGTCAGTCAGACTACCAGTCAGTCAGTCAGACAGACAGGCAGTCAGTCAGTCAGTCAGTCAGTCAATCACAAAGCTAGTTAGAATTGGTCAGATTTTGAGAATAGGACAAAAATGGCATAATACGAGTGTACGGAACAGGTTAACTAATGACAGGGCATTTGCATTCGTTTGTTTGAGATTTGTTTGTTTGTTTGTCATTCTTTCTTGTTGTTGTTGTTCTTGTTGTTGTTGTTCTTGTTGTTGTTGTTGTTGTTTTCTTTAGGTACGTTGCCACAGAGAGACGGACAAACAGACAGAAAAATAGACAGATAGACAGAGAAAGAGAGAGAGAGAGAGAGAGAGGAGAGAGAGAGAGAGAGAGAGAGAGAGAGAGAGAGAGAGAGAGAGAGGAGAGAGAGAGAGAAGGGGGAGGGAACTCGAACTCGAATATTTTAATGAGGGTAATTGGATAAGCCAGAAGCTTCTTTACACCAGGCCCTCATGGGCAAAAAGTGAAACAAACATGAATAAACCAATGAATTAACCCAAAAAATAGTGTCAAAAAGCAATGAAATGAATCACACAAATTCCCATTCAATTATTGGTAAATCAAGAAATCATTGAAAGACCACAAAAGTTAACCAATCGATTGAATAAAGAAGACCAATTAAACACTGACAAACTCCCCTCCCTGACACCCCACTCCCCTAAACACACAACCCTCACCCGAAAAATCAACACACACATACACGCACACACACAGACACACACACAGACACACACACACATACACACACACACGCGCGCACGCGCGCAAGCACACTCACACACGCGCTTGCGCAAGTACACCCACACACACACACACACTCACACACACAACGTACGCAGCACCACACACACACACACACACACACACACACTGCGCGTACATATGCACAGACACGCACGTGCGCGCGTGCGAGCACACACACAAATCATCCTGGATACAAATCCATACACGTGTACATCTCCTCACATTTTATAATAGCCTTATTTCATAATCATCAAAGTATCATAACCACACATTTGCACCGGCATCAAACAATGAGAATTATTTGAAGCACAAAAAAAAGAAAAAAAACAAAAACCCCAAAACAAGCAGCAGAGCATCAGGACACACACACACACACACACACACGCACGCACACACACACACACACACACACACACACACACACACCACCGCACGCACGCACGCACGCACACGCACACACACACACACACAGAGTTCAACAAGCACGCTCACCCAATGTATATTACAGGAAATTAAATAAGTGTGTGTGGTACGCTTTTTTAAAAAGATGATATGCTACTGTTCTCTTTTATAAAGACTGGGATTTCGTTCCATAATTTGCTACTGGAATAAACAAGAGATGACATAAAGAGATCGGTTCTTGGACGAGGAGTAACAACACTGCTTTTGTTACGAACAGTTTTAACAGGGAACCTCTGACAAAGATAAGGAGGAGCTAGTTTATTCATGATCTTATACATAAATACGCCTTTATTAAAGAGACAATGTCAACTAACAGAAAGAATGTTTAACTCTTTGTAGCTATTAGTTTCTAAGGAAGTAGTTCTAAGGAGAATTAATTTGAGAGACCGTTTATATACTGCAATATATATATATATATATATATATATATTATATAGAGAGAGTAGAGAGAGAGAGAGAGAGAGAGAGAGAGAGAGAGAGAGAGAGAGAGAGAGAGAGAGAGATTGCACACAGGATCTCACTTGAACATCTTATTCAAATGACTAGCATACAGACCACCACTCAAGGTCTAGTAAATGAGGGGAAAGTTTGCGTTTTAAAGAGGATTGAACCCACGACTTCTCACTTTTGGACTGGAACGTTACCTCTAGACCACCAACCCACTCCAGCTGCCTCAAGGCTACACACCACCTTTATTTTTTGCCACTTTTCGTTCAGTTTGTCTCTATTCCTCTTGTATTCATACCTCACGTACTAAAGCATCCACAGAATTTTTTTAACTACTTTTTTGTGAAAGACTAGCCTCTCACTCAAAACTCGTGTGATTTTACCCACATGAGGTAGGTTTGAATTTTTTTTTTTAAGTCGCCAACTTTGTGCCCCCTCCATGTTTTGTCATCTGCTAGCTTCCTAACGGCAATAATTATGCAAGTGCGGGGTCACCACTGTAGGAACACAACCATTCTTTACAACCATTCTTCATTTGATGATCATTTCCAAAATTCTGGTGACTACCTGGTCTTGCTCTATGTCTTCAATCCAAAAACTAAGTACACAGTGCAATGTTCCATGCTTTAAAAAATATCTGTGAAAATCAGCAGATTTTTTTTCTGGTTAGCACTACTGACTAGTTACTACATGACACGGAAGCTAAAAGTGGAGTGTAGCCCAAGGATGTAGGAAGACACACTGGTGTGAGGAAGAGAGAGGGCAGTTAATAGCTTACGTCATTGGAACTGGACCTCTGAAAAGGATACCAGTGATGACGTCATTCTTGTTGGGCAAGTTGGCCAATGGTGAAGGGGGTGAGCAGAGAAAAGAGGGGCAATCTTCCGTTTCCGGAACTATCCAAGTGGAAGCTGACTAAAAAGGCTACACTCCACCTCCAGCTTCCGGTTCGTGAAGTGTCTTCTAGAGGGTGGTTAGTCATTTTAAAAAAAAAACAGTGCTCATGTTTACAGATTTATTTTTTAAAGTAGGAAAAAAATCAACTCTGTACATCGCTTTTTTTTTGGGGGGGGAGGGGGGGAGGAATGGGTGGGCGGAGGAGGTTGTGGACATATAGCAGCAATACCAGGTAGTCATAAAAAAGTTGGACATGGTCATCAAATGAGGATTGCTTGTATTCCTACAGTGTTGACCCTGTACATGCATGTTGTTGTTAGGAAGCTAGCAGACGACAGAGGACTGAGGGTGTACAGTGTTTGCTGATTTTTCAAAAATGAAAACCTACTAAATTTGTGCAAGATAACATGAGTTTTGAGACAGATGCTAGTCTTTTACAAAACGCGGTTTTTATTTTTATTTTCTGTTGTGCAGTATAATCTCATCTCATCTCACCTGCTCCCATAACTCCCTCCAGGGTCGTAGGGGCACTGTAGTGACGAACGTTGCAGCAGTTGGCTCCATTTGCAGCAGTTGGGGGCAAGTGCCTGGGTTGTGGAGAAGCTCTTCCCTGTCAATTCTGTGATGTTGTCTGCCCATTTCTTCTTCGGCCTGCCTCGCCTTCTCTTCCCCTGCACTGTTCCTTGCAGTATGATCTTGGAGAGCCCATCTGATCTTGTCACATGCCCATACCATCTGAGCTTCCTTTTCTTGACTGTGGTCAGCAGGTCTTCGTAGTGCTTTAATTGTTGGGTGATGGTTTGTCGGACCACTTCGTTGGTAATGTGGTCCGTGTATGATATGCCAAGGAGTTTCTGAGGCATCTCATCTCCAAAGCCTGAATCCTTCTTTGTAGATCTGTATTCAATGTCCCGAAGCATTGAATGCGTATGAATGCTAGAGTGATATAGGACAATAGAAGTAAAAGTGACAATATTTAAAGGTGGAGTGAAACCAAAAGAGGGGAAGAGGTAGGGGTGGGGTGGAGTTAGAGAAAGGGAAGGAGGGAGAATTCAGCACTGTACCCCAGCCCCCCCCCCCCCCCAAACACACACACTATTGGGTGTAGTGCATCATCTTATTATGTGTGTTGCGTGTTTGTTCTCTGTCTCTGTCTCTGTCTCTGTCTCTCTCTCTCTCTCATCAGTTGTAGATGACTAACACGAATAAATAAAACAGTTTTATCAATCAATATTGCAATGAAGGGTGAAATTAACATAAAAACATCAAGTCCTTTGCGACCACAGAAAATCTTCTTCTTCATCTTCTTCGCATTCTTCTTCTTTTTCTTCTTCATCTTCGCATTCTTCGCATGCTTCTTCTTCGCATTCTTCTTCGCATTCTTCGAATTCTTCTTTGCATTCTTCTTCTTCGCATTTTTTGCATTCTTCTTCTTCTTCTTCTTCTTCTTCTTCGCATTCCTCTTCTTCTTTTTCTTCTTCTTCGCAATTTCTTCGTATTCTTCTTCTTCCTCTTCGCATTCTTCTTCTTCTTCTTCGCATTCTTCTTCTTCTTCTTCGCATTCCTTGCATTCTTCTTCTTCTTCGCATTCTTCTTCGCATGTTTTACATTCTTCTTCTTCGCATTGTTTGCATTCTTCATATTCTTCGCATTCTTCTTCTTCTTCGCAATTCTTCTTCGCAATTCTTCGCATTCTTTTTCTTCTTCTTCGCATTCTTCTCTCTCCTTTCTTAATGCTTCTTGTGTGTCATAGTCGGGGTCTCTGTAAATGGTTTTTCGTTCCAACATCGTGTTGTTGTTGTTGTTGTTGTGCGTTCCCCAGCTTAACACTCTGGGGGTCACCCAGAATGAGCACTCTGACTCACTCATCCCACCTGGGAATCACTGTGAGATTGAAATTGCACACTGAATGAGAAGTTTGCGTGTATGACTGTTTTTAAGTACCTCGCCATATAGGCAGCCACACTCCGACTTCAGAGAATAACATCGTTATTAATGCTTATCAAATTGTCAACGGATACTCGTGTGTATAGCTTGACAGTTTTGTTCACTCACTCCTTGTTGAAATGTTTAATTACGGTTAAAAAAATAATTAACACAATTAAAAGGTAAAAAGTAGTAAAAGCGTTCCCAGAACCTATGCAGTCGTTGAGGGAAGAGGTATTAGAAACCTTCGCTTCTCTAGGGGCCAGCAAATTGAGGGCGGCGCCCATCTCCTCTACCTCGCTGCTTTACCTTCCTTGACCCTAAAGAGGCCAGGTACCATTTACAGCTGCGTGAACTGGGGGACTGTACTGAAGCCAAGGCGCACGAGCGGCAACCAACCCACTTGGTAACCACGCTCGACGCTGCTTAACCTTAGCCTGGGGAAAGCGAGTACTCTGACCCCTGAGCTATCCCGTCCCCTACATCCCTTATTTGACACAGACGAACTCTTTGGGGTGTTTTTTTTAGGAGTGAGATAATGGGGACAGCTAAATGAACAAACTTCGTCAGATTGCGTTTGTCCGACGTTGTCCTCGTTGTTGTTGTTGCTGTTTATTTTTTGTTGCTGCTGCTTTTGCTTATGCTGTTGTTGTTGCTGCTGCTACTTTTGTTGTTGTTGTTGCTGCTGTTACTTTTGCTGTTGTTATTGCTGCTGCTGCTACTACTTTTGCTGTTGTTGTTGTTGCTGCTGCTATTGCTTTTACTGTTACTGCTGCTACTTTTGGTGTTGTTGTTGCTATTGTTGATATTGTTGCTACTATTTGTGTTTGCTGTTGTCTTACTGCTTCTACTACTGTTGCTGTTGCTGCTGCTGTTATTGTAACTGCTACTTTTGCTGTTGTTTGTGCTGCTGCTAATTTTGATGTTGTTGTTGCTGCTGCTACTTTTGCTGTTGTTGTTGTTACTGCTGCTATTGCTTTTACTGTTTCTGCTGCTACTGTTGCTGTTGCTGCTGCTGTTATTGTGGCTGCTACTTTTGCCGTTGTTGTTGAGCGTTGATGAAGAGCACAGGTTAGGTTGTCATGGCAGAGTTTGTCCCAGGTGAATAACAATTGAAAATAACATTTTAAAGCAAAAACGATTTTAATGCAGGCCTTGACATTTTGCTTGCATCAAAAGTAGACAAAGCGCTTCTCCTCCTCCTCCTCCTCTTCCTCCTCCTCCTCCTCCTCTCCCTCCTCCTCCTCTTTCTTCTTCGTCTTATTCTTCT
The DNA here is from genome assembly GCA_028751875.1 of Rapana venosa. NCBI lineage: Eukaryota > Metazoa > Mollusca > Gastropoda > Neogastropoda > Muricidae > Rapana > Rapana venosa. Next base: position 5,983,351 of record CM054146.1, read on the forward strand.
GTCTTCTTCTGTCTTCGTCTTACTTCTCTCTTCGAGTGTTCGTCGAGTCGTTTCGTAGGCGTCGCTCGCCGCAATCGCAGAATCGTCAAGCGCTTAGACAACAACTATGTTGGTCAGCATAGATGCAAAAGTGCGTTGCGCTGCTGATTTAAAGTGACTGTAAGTCAGGCCCATGCGCATCTACTCGGGGGAGCAAGGTTACCTGTTATACTGTTGTAAGACTCTTTTTCGGGGAGAAGAAAAGGGCATAACTCGACAGGTGACCTATAGACATGAAGCGAGGTGACAGAAGGAAAAACCAAACAGTGAGAATGAAACAAAATTAAAAGGATTAGAAAAGAGGGATTGCAGCATAGAATCCAGAGTGGGGACGCGCTATGTCATACTGACAGAGCAGCCCGCCATCTCCCGGGAGACAAAGCGCGTTGACCTGTGGTATTAAGTTGTGAAATCTCGCTTCTCCATGATGCTAACGACAGGTGAATAACCGTCACTGGGTTGATCGTCTGTGTTGACTACCTTCCTGAAGCTGTGGTGCTGATTTGTGCTGGTTTCTGTGCTACAAGTTTACTTGCTGGTTGGTTATTTTTAACTATGCGTGTAACCCTCGTGGACCTCGCATATTTTTTTGAGGTAATAAAGTATTTGTGTTCGTGTTTGGATATTCAAGGAAAAAAATCAGGATTCTCTTCAGTACCGACTCCACTCCCCAGAAAGTCCTTCGGATGAAGCTATAAGCCAAAGTCCTGTGTAGTGTGCGAATGCACGCAGAAACATTTTGCACACAAGTTAAAACCCGTACTGCTTTTCAGGAGAGTAGGCCATTTCATTCCAGTAAGAACGGATATGACAAAAAATAAATATATAAACTCAACCACAATGGTTTTGAGGGAATGCATTAATGGTGGTTAAAATAAAACTAGTCGCATACTAAAAATTCTGACCATGTGTGAACCTTTTTCCTTTTTTATGTCTTTTATTCTTGTTTTTTTATTTCTTTTTATTTCAAGGATAATGGAATAAGCAGTCAAGTGCTTCTTTGTATCCATTCCCCGTGTGTATGCAGTTATTGTCAATTTTCTCACAGCTCTTGCCACGCAACGAACACAACTGTAAGTAATCTTGGATGGGACGTGGTAGGAGAGGGAACCATGTTATAGTCTGAACCCACACACAGCTCCATTTTCTTCAACTTTGATTTCCTCTGCTGTTAATTCAGCCACACACAAAATTCAGGACACAGAAATATATCTGAAAAAACCGTAGACTGAATGTGTGTAAAACTGCAAGAGAACAGGCATTACAAACTAAATGCACCTGTCTCACCTGTCGGCATCACCGAGTTTCGTGTTAGCCGCCACACTCAATGACACCTACATGATCCTCCTTCCTTCCTTCCTTCTCCATGTGCTCCTCCGATCTTGGCTGTACTGCCCTGTTCTGCTGACTTCATGGATTTTCAGGCCACAGGATGCTGGGATGTTGCCAGTGAGAGAAGCTGGTGGTCTGCCTTTTCCCCACTATCAATTACGGCGCATCAGTGCAGTTCGAAAGTACCTGTCCACTGATGCAACATCCAAACTAGTCACGTCTCTCATTCTCTCACGTCTGGACTATTGCAATTCTCTTCTGGCTGGTCTGCCAGCATCATCAATCCACTCCCTTCAACGTATACAAAACTCTGCGGCTCTACTAGTCCTCAGAAAGAAAAGATCTGAGCACATAACTCCTCTCTTGCGATCTCTCCACTGGTTGCCTGTGCCACAGAGAGTAAACTATAAGACCAGTACGCTCTGTTACAAATGCCTCCACAAAACTGCACCTTCCTACCTCTGTGAATGTCTTCACCTGTACACTCTTTCTCGTTCCCTCCGCTCTGCTACAGATACCTTGTGCTTAAGAATAGCTAGATTCAACCAGTCCACCGTTGGCCGTCGCTCTTTCTCTGTTTCTGGTCCATCGATCTGGAATGACCTCCCTCTCTCCCTTTGCCAAAAACCTTCTTATGATGCTTTTAAATCCGGCCTCAAGACACATTTATTTCAAAGCTAAGATTCTCCCCTCTTGTTCCATTTCATTTTCCCCCCTACCCTCAACAGCCAAAACCCCATCACCCTGCCCGAGTGTACAATCTTTATGTGTGTCCGTGCGTGCGAGCGTGTGTGTATACATTTGAATTTATAAAAATGCCTGTTAATTGTAACTGGCTGCATGTGAATGAGTAGGATGACTGAGAGCGCTTTTATTTGTTTTTTGCAATATATAGCGCTATATAAATTCCATGTATTCTTCTTCTTCTTCTTCTTCTTATTATTATTATTATTATTATAGTTATTATTATTCTTTGGTCTTGCCTTAACAGACAGTTTTCATGAGGTCCGTATCTTGGTTAACATGTTGCATGCCCTGCATATCTTAGCTTTTGTTCATTTATTAAAGTAAATTACAAACTAAATTACTTTCTGAGAAACAGAGTACTACATGTCTTTAGGTATCTTTGTCCTGAAACAGGTTTCCAGAAGAAACAAAATCAGTATGCTGATAATCCTATGGCTGAAATAGTTTCATGGATGATTTATAGAATACATTGAATCATCTCTTTAAAAAGCCAACATTACACAGAAACAAACATTGATATATGGCTGACATTTTCACTGCTGCTAAGGTTTCTTTTATGTAACACACACATACACGCATACACGCACGCACTCACACACACTCTCTCTCTCCGCGCCCGCGCACGCGCGCGCGCGCGTGCGTGTGTGTGTGTGTGCCTCATCCTACACAAATTTTTCTGCTTTAAAAGACACTGACAACTCTTTTTTTCAGACTAGAAAATGCGCAATAACCTTTAGCACTTTTGAAGCACAAGGAAGAGGCAAAGAGAACACGTGCATTACTCAACATTTCCAAACGTGCCCTCCGGCCCAATAACAAAGATCGTCAATGTAGGCATCACATTACCAATTATATCAACACACACAAACAAACAAACCAAAAACTGTGTCTGACCTCTAAGAATGAACGGACACACAAAAAGGGGTGATATCCTGACCACCTTGTGATGTCTGCATAATGGACACAACTAAGCCCTTGAAACGAACAGCGGGCAGTTCAGTGTGTGTGTATGTGTGTGTGTGTGTGGGTGGGTGGGTGCGTGCGTGCGTGCGTGCGTGCGTGTGTGTGTGTGTGTGTGTGTGTGTTTGTATGTGTGTGTGAAAGAGCATTCATTTTTTCTGTACTAAAAGGTGACACTGATGACATCATCCTTATGAGGCAAGTAGTGGGCCTTAGGTTTTTGGGTGGTTGTTTGATTGTTTGCTTGAGTTGCCTGCCCACGACAGGGTGCATTTGACCACCTTTAGCTTCCAGGTCAATCAAGTAAGGTCTTCTGTGGAGTTGTTCTCCACACGCTGTGACCAGAGCTGCACTCAGTGACTTCCTGTCGTGGCCGTGAAAACAAGGAAACGGTCACCACAGAGTGCAGCACCATCCAGCTTCACACACACATCCAGGGTATTGGTTTCAGAAACAGAAAAGGGAACTCCAGCAGCAACTTCAGCTCCGCACACGAAGCAAACGTGTACAGCCGACATGGATCCCTGCCCACTGTGCTATACCTGACAACCAACAGGCTGATGATGAACTTGCGAAACAGGGAGCACAGAAAGAACAGGGCGAAAGCAGCCTCACCTTCCTCGAAAAGAGTAGAGAAGGACGACTACCACCATCTCAAAAGAGAAGAAGAAGTCATCAGTCTAAGACTTCGCACTGGGCATAACAGGCTAAATCCCCACGTGTCCACAAAGCTGAAACTATTTCCCTCTTTTCTTTCTGTTTTCTTTTCCTTCTTTTATTCTGTAAATGTTGTCATCTGTTTCCCTCTACCCTCTGTGCCTGTGGTCAGAAAAACCAGACTGGCGAGCACATCCTTCAGAGGTGCACGCTATTCGGTGACCTGAGGAAGACGGTGTAGCCCACGGAGATAACCCTGCAAACCAAGCTGTACGGCCCACGAGAGGAGCTGGATAGGACTTGCCATTATTGTTTCCCAAACACATCTACGGTGTAAAAGGAAAACGATATGAAGAAGAAGAAGAAGAAGAGAAAGAAGAAGAAGAAGAAGAAGAGAGAAGAAGAAGAAGAAAGAAGAAGAAGAAGAGGAAGAAGAGGAGGAGGAGGAAGAGGGCTCCACGTCCCATTAACTCATTGGGGTTGTGCCAAGCTACTCTTTTCCTTTATTGTGACGTGCCGAAGCTTAAGAATCGGCAGAATTACGAATGTTTAAAAAACCACTAAGTGATGTTTATCTCAAGAGAAAGCACTCTGGCCTGTAGGACAATCATTGTTCTAAACACAGTTGCTTTCCTTGACCATAAGCTTGCCTAGTTTGTGTCTGTTGGCTAATTTTGTTTGACATGTAAACAAGTGATAACTTTGGGATTTCAGGCTCTCCAGTGTTATAATTCTTTAAAAAGAAATATGTTGTGGAAAAAGTGACATCAGGTGGATTCAGCCAGCTTCAGGAAACTTTACTTGGTGAAAAATCATCACATTGCTTCAAGGGGACTAGTTGATGAACAATTTAAGCCATGTAAGATATGCAGCCCTAATTTTCAAAACTTTTTCTTTTTCAGCATTCAGTGACATATTTTGAAAATTTGTAAAAAATAAATAAATACAGTCATCTATTAAAAAAACTGTGAAACAATCTCAAAAGTAGACAGTATAAACTTTTCAATGATGTATAATGTGTATGTCATTATTATATTGGGTAAGTCTACTGAATTTTTCAAATATAGCCAAAATCACGCGTCACCACAAAATGGCGGGATCCATTTCACTGCGACTCCATTGAGTTAAGGAGATCGGCAGATTTACCTCAAAGATGATGACGGGCACTCCAGATGTACGACCAAGGTGACGTGCACCCGTCTCAACAAGCATCCCTTGACCCAGGGCATCAGGCCCGAGCCCTGCAGAGTGCCAGTTGGACTGCTTGCAATGCAGTGAGGATGAAGAGTCCGCTCACAGGCTGCACATCAGGCCTGACCACGTCCCTGCCCTGCCCAGACCTCAAAGGAAAACAGACTGAGTTGTTGTTGACAGTGAGGAAATGAGAAAATAAAGAACACGAGATGCAATACCAAAAAAAAGAGTAATTAAGGTCTTCTGTAAGAGCGCTACTCGGAACAATTTGTTATGCTCATTTGAAAAGATTTTAGAGTGTGACAAAAATACACTGTTTTATTTTTGTTTTCTGAAAACCAGAACATGGAGCAATACCAGGTAGTCATCAGAGCAGGTTGAACATGATCATCAACTGGGGATTGTCTGCGTTCCTTCCCCGCGGGGATGCCAGGGTCCTGTCATTCCCGAAATTCTGTGCTAGAAATGTCCTCTCTTCTATCACCTCTCTTTGCTTCTACCTTGTTCCTTTTCTTCCTGTCACCTCCTTCTTGTCTTATTTTCTGCTCTCTTGGTCCATTCTCTTGCCTTTTATCCAGAAAGACTTAATAGATAACGATTCTCTCTTATGCCGAAGTCAGATGCGCCGGGCCTTACTTGAAAGGCGCTTAACGGCAGCGTGACGCATTTTCGCTCATACAAAAGACAACAATCGTTGATTATGAGCGTTCAAAGGAGAAGAAGAAGTCTGCGTTCCTACAGTGTTGACCCCCGCACATGCGGATATATTATAACGGCAAGGAGGCCAGTAATCCAGAAAGGACTGATTGCTGTTTGCTGAAAAATTAAAACAATTCAAACTTGCCAAACCTATGCAAGATCACACGAGATGCGCGTCAGAAGCCAAGTCTTCCACAAAAAAGCCTTTTATTTCGGGGGATGCAATGGACAGTGCTGTACGCACGTGTGTGTGTGTGTGTGTGTGTGTGTGTGGTGTGTGTGTGTGTGTGTGTGTGTGTGTGTGTGTGTGTGTGTGTGTGAGTGAGTGTTAGTGGGAAAGCAGGAAATGGGACAGATTACAGGTGGATTATGGCGCGATAGATTAGATAAAGGCGCCGCATTCATGCTGCCAAAACTACTTGATGTGGAACACACACAACAAACAGAAACAGACAGACAGACCAACAGAAGACAGAAGAGAGAAGAGAATAAGCGACATATGATGATGAGTGAGAATCAGAGGATAGACTAGAAGAAATAGCGAGGAGAGAAGAGAACGTGATTTGCGTGGTGTAGAAAGGGGATTTCAGTATGGCTATCAATGTCTGGGTATTATGGATTATCTCAGTATTGTAGCGCTACATTGTGTTTCTACAATTCGGCTGTCTGTCTCTGTTCTGTCTATCTATCTGTCTGTGTTCTTCTGTCTCTGTCTGTCTGTCTGTCTGTCTGTCTGTCTGTCTGTCTGTCTGTCTGTCTGTCTCTCTCTCTCTCTCTCTCTCTCTCTCTCTCTCCTCTCTCTCTCTCTCTCTCTCTCTCTCTCTCTCTAGTTTTCTTTTGAAATGATGATGATATTATTTGTCTAACAATTACGTTGAGTGCAACTGATTTTGACTGTCCTGTTTGTCATGACTATTTGTTGTTTAGTGCAAGCTAGAAAGCTTTCGCATCAAAGGTGAACTGATGAAGGAGGTGAAGATGTGGATTGTGAAATGATGGTAGCGGTAGTGGTGTGGATGTTAATTAAAGAAGATGGCTAGGAAACGATGATGAAGATGACGATCGTGACTATGATGTAGATATTGAAGATGATGATCGTGATTATGATGTAGATGATGAAGATGATGATTGTGACTACGATGTAGATATTGAAGATGACGATCGTGACCATGATGTAGATGATGAAGATGATGATTGTGACTATGATGTAGATGATGAAGATGATGATCTTGACTATAATGTAGATATTGAAGATGATGATCGTGACTATGATGTAGATATTGAAGATGATGATCGTGACTATGATGTAGATATTGAAGATGATGATCGTGACTATGATGTAGATGATGAAGATGATGAATGTGACGATGATAATTGAACAGGTTGAAGAAGACGATGATAGTGCAGAGCGTGAAGAAGATGATATGATGAGATGATGATGAGATGATGATGATGATGATGATGATGATGATGATGATGAATGATGATGATGATGAGAAAAGATGAGAGAGAGAGAAGAGAGAGAATGAAGATGATGAAGTGGTGGTGATGTGGTGGTGATGATGATGATGATGATGATGATGACGACGACGACGACGACGACGACGACGACGACGACCACGATGATGATGATGACGACGACGTAGAAATTGAAAGTAATGATGGTGATTTTGATATATTTGCTGCAGCTGCTGCTGAAGATAATGAAGATGCTGATGGCGATGAGTAAGTAGATGTTGAGATAACTAGAAGACATTGGGTGTGATTCTGTATACTTGCAGAACTGGAAATGCAAAATGGATTTTTCTTTTAAAAGGTGCTCGGCTGTGATGTCTATCTTCCCCCTGCCCCAAACATGTTTTGTGAAGTGGTCCAAGGCCAAAGTACAATAACACTTTTCAATGTTCAGTGTTCAGTGCTCTCTCGCTCTCTCGCTCTCTCTCTCTCTCTCTCTCTCTCTCTCTCTCTCTCTCTCTCTCTCTCTCTCTCTCTCTCTCTCTCGCTGTATGTGCTTTTTCTCTAACAACTAAATATTATCAAAATTGTGCACAATATAGAATATCCTGATGTTAAAGGTGTCATGGACGATTGGCAACAATAAGAGACAAAAAGCAAAAGAAAAGCCAAATAAAAGAGAAAAAAACCTAAGGACTCTCCTGATCATTCCATGATTGGGAACTTGCGCCACACCAGAGAGTGTATCAGGTCAGGATATTAACATAGACGCATACTCATGAAGCGCATATCTACAGAGACTTGGGGTCAAACTTGTGCACACCATAGAAGAGTGTGATGCTGAAGGTGTCATGAACGATTTGTAACAATAAGACAGACAAAGAAGCAGACAAATCAACAGATGGATGACCACATTAATGGACATCAAGCCTTCAGGCTGCTAAGGTCTACAATAAAAGTTTTAAAACAACTAAATAAAAGATGTATCAATAAACATCACTAAGTCAAGTCAAGTCAAGTCAAAATATTTTAAGCATCCCGCGAAGGGCAAACGCAACACTGACAGACACACCCATTGATGAGGATGATTTTTTTTTATAATGAAAAGACAAAGAAAAGGTGACTGATATTTCTTTTTAAAAACATCCCAATAATATAACTTTAAACCAAACTTACACACACACACACACACGCGCACGCACGCACGCGCGCGCGCGCAACACACACAACACACACACAACACACACACAACACACACAGCACACACACACACACACACACCAGTGCAGTAGAGAGACCATAGACCAGAAAAGACATATGAACTTAACATACATATATAATTCTGTATGGATACACATTAAACAATCATCCTAAAAATTTTTAAAAGGCATACATACATGCTTACTTACTTACTTGACTCACGCGTATATTCGTGCGCGCGCACACACACACACACACACACACACACACACACACACACACACACATACACACACACGCACACATACATGCAAGCATGCACGCACGCAAGCACGCGCGCACACACACACACACACTAACACGCACGCACACACACATGCAAGCACGCACGCACGCACATACACACATACACACACACGCACATTTACATGCAAGCATGCACGCACGCGCGCGCGCACACACACACACACATACACTACATCAGCAGAAATATGGCTGGGTAGTGAATATCAGCAAGACGTGACTTCTCCTTCACCTCTTTGAGAAGTCGTTGAGTGCAGTGGCACTGACTTCTTCAGCAGTCAGTCTTGAGCAAGCTGAACTTGGAGGAATCTACGTTGTTGTTGTTGTTGCTTCTGCTGCTGCTGCTGCTGCTGCTGCTGCTGCTGCTGCTGCTGCTGCTGCTGCTGCTGCTGCTGCTGCTGCTGCTGCTGCTGCTGCTGCTGCTGCTGCTGCTGTGTACGTATTATATGTGAATGAATTGAGGGCGAACGCTTTGATTTATTTGCTTTGTGAGATTCGGCGCTCTGGAAATTTTATAAATCATCATCTTCAAAATCATCATCATCATCATTTTTGTTAGTATTAGTATTAGTATTATTATTATCATCATCATTACTTTTGTTATTATTATTATCATCAATATCATCATCATCCTCATCCTCATCATCATAGTAGTAGTAGTAGTAGTAGTAGTAGTAGTAGTAGTAGTAGTAGTAGTAGTAGTAGTAGTAGTAGTAGTAGTAGTAGTAGTAGTAGTGTTATCGTTATCATTATTATTATTATTATTATTATTATTATCATCATCATTATTATTATTATTATTATTATTATTACTATCATTATTAAGAGAAGAGAGATAGGGAGGCCATTCCAAATCGATGGACCAGAAATTGAGAAAGAGCGACGGCCGACGGTGGACTGGCTGAATCTAGGTGTTCGAAAGCACAAGGTATCTGCAGCAGAGCGAGGGGAACGAGAAGGAGTGTACAGGTGAAGACATTCACAGAGGTAGGAGGGTGCTGTTTTGTGGAGACATTTGTAACAGAGGGTACTGATCTTATAGTTTATTCTTTGTGGCACAGGCAGCCAGTGGAGAGATCGCAAATGAAGGGTAATGTGCTCAGATTTTTTCTTTCTGAAAAGTAAATGGGGCCTAAACCTGTCTGCAAGATGTTTGGCCTTTGTTTGCACACAGGATCTTAGTTTATAGTCTCATCTACAACATTTTCAGGGAAGAGGAGTCGGTACCGATGTCAACTCCTGAGGGGGGGGGGGATGGGGGGGGGGGGGCGGGGGAATCCCCTCAAACTTACACCTCAGCGGAGACTGGAACTCCCTCAGTTATCGGCAGTTCACAGATGTGATGCTCTAACCACTAGACTATCTTGCTTCCACAATTACGAACAACAGTGTGCTAGTCAATAAATGCTGTAGCGATTATTCACACAGTATGCCATCTGTATGTTTCCATCTGTATGTTTTCTTTCCAAATACGTTGCTCGATTTCAGATCACGTCTGGCGCTGTTGTTTCAGAGGACTTATCTGCTGCCATCACACTCTCCTGACACCATGAGGAGCGGAAGCGGAAGTGATCAAGGTGCACAACTCTACTGCAAGTCAGCTGACTTCAGATAGCCATAACCTTTCCCACGGAAAATCACCTCACCACCCACTGCATTCCCATCATGGCGCCAGTCTGTCCTCTTCAGCTTCTTGTGTTTGTCTCCCTTGTGTCCTCTTCTGGCACTTTTCTCATGAAGCGGCCAGATTCTTCTTCTTCAGCTCGTCCCCGTCCTTCCAGAGCTGGTCGTTACCATGACGCCCAAAGCTTGCCTTGGACACCGCTCCTTCAGCAGGACAGGCGGGCTCTCTCCGCCCCTGCAAGGAACACGTCTGATGGGGAGGCAAGGAAGACAACTCCAGTCTTGGAGACAGATATCATAGACACTTTCCATCGGACAAAATATCTAGATTCTCTAAACAGTTATTTATTGAAAAGTGAGGATGGGGGGAAATATATCACTAGCGAAACAAAGACCAGGAAACGTGGTGCCACTGAAAATGTCGGTTTGGAAAGTTTATCTTGGAACTCGCACATTCCCCCTGAGTGGACCTGGCAACAACTGCTGACAGATGCAGCCCTAGGCTTCCCCAGGCCTAGCGGCGATTCTTTGAGCACAGCTTCAGGTGTGTACAAAAGACGTGCTAGCTCTGTGCACAGTGTGTCAGAACAGCTGGGAAAACCGACAATCTTAAACAAAGACTTGGCTACAGCTGCAGATTCAGACCTCTGGCTTTCAATGAGGAATCTGAGGGATGCGCTACTCAAATTTTCTGCTGAAAACAACCAACCATGGCTGATAACGGACACGAATTTTGACAGGAACTCAGTGATAAAATCTTATGCACATGGACATGATGATTTGGAGGATTCAGACACACAGTATGAGGAAGACGTTTTACACCAAGGTGCGGCGCAGTCCTCAGAAGGAAGTCAGGAGGACTGGCTGAGAGCGGCACGTGCATCGTTTTCTTCTCACCCACAGCAAGCACTGGAGCAAACCGTACCCGTGTCAAACAAGCCCGCTACGCCCATCTCAAAACGCTTCAGAGTTCCTCTGCACAAGAACGTCTTCGTCTACGGCCACGACGACCGCCTGCGCGTCTTCCTGCCTCAGATGCGCAAGTTCCCTTTCTCCAACATCGCGCGGCTGTCCACGGGCTGCACGGGCACCCTGGTGACTCCCCGGCACGTGCTGACCGCCGCCCACTGCGTGCACAACGGCGTGGGCTTCAGGAACAACCTGGAGAAGCTGAAGATCGAGATCCCGGACACCATGGGCTTCAAGGACTACTACGCCCAGAAGATCACCATCCCCACAGGCTGGCTGAGGGAGAACCGGTCAGGCGGGGGCCGGCAGGGCGGCCGCAGGGCGGTGTACGACTACGCCGTGGTCCGCCTCAAGCTGGCCGTCACGGGGCGCACCAAGTTCCTGGCCCTGGCCGTGCCCCGCCCCGAGGTGCTGCAGATGGACTTCCACTTCCTGGCCTTCCCCCAGGACGACCAGCAGCTGTGGAGGACGGTGTGTCTGGCCTCCCAGCACATGGCTCTCGGGGATGGCAACCTCATCCTCACCAGGTGGGTTCTCTGGAGGGGGAGGGGTGTGCGTGGGACGTTAGCTGTGCTCCTCTCTGGTGCTTGTCTCCTTCTCTTGTGTCACGCTGCATGACACAGTGCAGATTGGCTGTTTTCCGGACGGTCTCGCTACCCCTATACCAGTGATTGCATTTTGTGGTCATGCACAACATGTAGTTAGAAAACTTTTTGGTAGAAAAAGAATTGCCATTTATTCAATCGGGACCCCCCCCCCCCCCCCCCCCCATCCCAAATCTAAACCAAATCAAAAATAACCACAAAAGGAAAGACCCTCATCGACGCTAAATACATCATACTTTTTCAAGTTTGAACTGTTGTGAGGTTTGGGGTTTTTTTTGTCCCCTCCCTCTCCACACACACACACACCCGAAAATACTTTCTCAAAGAGTTGTTAATTTACCACTGGCCCCTTTGATGTTATCTTAGCTCCTTTGCTCCCGCTTGAAACTGTCGCTGGTTGGAATCTCGGATGAGACTATAAACCAAGGTCCTGTGTGTGAGCGAACGCAGAATATCGTGTGAGCACATTAAAACCTGTTCCGCCTTTCAAAAGAGTAGGCCATCTGTGCCAAAGGAAACATATGACAAATTACGAAACCGCATCCACAGGGGGACTGAATGTAAAAAGAGCTCATGAACGCTTTCCCTTATCCTCAATGATAAAGGGATACATAAAAATGGAAATAGAGTAAATTAATCTCATCACATGAGTAGGTATGTTCGGTTTTCGTTTTTTTCATCGTCGAATGCTCAGACAGCGACCATTGCCTCTCGTATGAGCGACAATGCCTTGCACTGCCGTTAAGCGCCTGACAAGTCAGGCCTAGCTCGTGGGAGAGCATGTTCTCTTTCAAGTCTTCCTGGGCAAAAAGGCAGGAGAATGGATCCAGAGGGCAGAACATAGACAAGCAGGAGGTGAACAGGAAGAAAAGAAACAAAGCAGAAAACAAAGAGCAGGATAGAAAAGAGGGAATTTCTAGCACAGAATTTCCAAACAGTGGGGATGCTATTTTTACTGATGGGCCCCCGGAATCCCCACGGGGGATGGGGATGCCCGGGTTCAAGACTTGACCACGTGCTGACAGAGAATCGTGAGACAGCTCTAGCTGTTCTGCAGAAATAGCATCCACACACTGTGTAGTGGATCGGTGGTCTGGAGGTAACGCGCCTGCCTACAAAGCCAAAAGTCCGGGTCCAAAGTGTACGTGGTTCGATCCCCGTTTGGGCCCGAAACTTTTCCCCCAT
>CM054146.1:5999016-6059016 GCA_028751875.1 Rapana venosa
AGATAGAGGCATAAAGACAGAGAGACAGACTCAGTGAGACAAAGAGAGACAGAGACGGACAGTTAGACAGACAGAGACATAGACACAGACAGCCAGCCAGAAAGACAGACATACGAGGTGGTGGGAGGGGGGAAGGGGAGTTAAACAGAGAGACAGAGACAGATAGAGAGCAGAGACTGACAGAGAGACAGACAGAGACAGAGAACAGCTTAAATTTGGACACGAAAGTACTTTTTCGTGACTGTTTTTTGTAAGTGTGCATGAAATACAGTTTGACAATTCAGCCGTATGCGTGGGCGATGTGTGTGCGTGCGTGCGTGTGTGTGTGTATGCGCGCGCGCGTGTGTGCGTGCGTGTGTGTGTGTGTGTGTGTGTGTGTGTGTGTGTGTGTGTGTGTGTGTGTGTGCTTCAGCCGGTTTTTTTCTGTCGTGTAATAATCTGTTTTGCAGATAGTAGCGGTACCAGACCAGTATCACTTTCAGGCTTCAGTGCCAGCAGTCTGTGAGAGTGGCGGGCTTCCTCCGTCACTCACTCATCATCACTCACTCTCTCTTCATCCTCCTTCTCCTCTCTTCCTTCCGTTACTAGCTCAGAGATATCATTTTCAGTCTGACGGAGCCAATGTTATTTTTTTGGTTGCATATGCGTCTAGGTGGGTTTTAGTGCTGTGTGCGTGTGCGTGTAGTGTAGTGTAGTGTGTTGTGTTGTGTGTGTTGTGTGTGTGTGTGTTTGTGTGTGTGTGTAGTGTGTGTGTGTGTGTGTAGTGTGTGTGTATGTGTGTGTGTGTTGTGTGTGTGTTGTGTCGTGTGTGTAGTGAATGTGTATGTAGTGTTGTGTGTGTGTGTGTTAGTGTGTGTGTGTGTGTTTTACTTTAGTAGCAAAAGAGAGCGTTATGTGACACTACAGCTCTAGGTATTCCATTCACTCTTAAAGATATTGTTTGTGTGGAAGTTGTGGACAGGTTTTGTAATTTTAAAATAATAAAAAGAAGAGAGAACAAGGCGGGGGGGTGGAGGGGGGGGGGAGGGATGGAATAAAGTAAGAAAAGAATACGAGGTAAAGAAGAAGAAGAAAAAAAGAAAGAAAGAGCATAATAGCAAAGCTAGGCCAAAGGATTGGATGCCAGTTCCATGCTGTATATAGCTCCACCCACCACAAGGGACACATCAGAGATGTATGTCGGGTTCTTCCATTCCGAAATCTGGATGAATATTCAAGGGTCAGAATCAACATTTATATTATTATAATATATATATATAATATATAAATATAATATATATATTAAAAATAAAAATGGAATTTATATAGCGCTATATCTTGCAAGGGGCGGGTAGCTCAGTGGCGGACATCGCTTTCCCCACCCAAAGTTAGCAGGTCAGCTTTTTTTACCAGTTGGATGGGTGACCGTTTGCGGCCTGGTTCGTACATTTCCCCCCAGTTCCCCCACTGAAAAGGGTCCCTGCCCTCTTAGGGTCAGGGAAGGTAAAACAGCGAAAAAGGGGATGGGCCCCCCCCCTCAATATGCTAGAGAATGAGGTTTTTTGAGTCGCCCCCCTACGCCCTTAATTTTTTTAGGGGACTCTTTACTTTTTTTTTTTATTATCTTGCAAAAAAAACGAGCTTTAATTCATTCTTCAAACACAGCAAGAGTTACATTAACGTTTTTAAAAATGTATACGGGTTCAGTCATTCCTTACAGCCGTTCCACACATTTAAAGGTAAATAACATTCAAAAACCCCTCCCAAACTGGATTTGGGGTGCCCCTGGGGATCGGTTCTCGGCCCTTTTCTTTTCACCTCTACACCGCCCACTTTCAAAATAATAAACCGTATCAAGTCAGCCACCATTTTTTTGCAGACGACTCTAGATTCTTAGCGTGAAACTCAGAAAATCTGTTTTCTTTCTTAAAAAATTTTCCCCTTTCTTAAAGATATCCAAACTTGGATATAAAAAACAATTTACAGAAATGAGATAAAAACCCGAAGATCTTGTGGGGACCAAACAATAGTCTTTCACACCAGCTTAAATAAAATTCGGAAAAAGTCTGTCCTTACCCCTGCAGGAAATATCTAGGGTTTTACCCCAAACACGCTCTCCATCAAAAATTATCACCCAGCCCTCCCCAGTTGAAAATCAATTACGGGCTTTTATTTCATTCGAAAGTATTTTTGTGATGCAACTCCAAATGTCAGGGTTTCATTTCCCCCGCTGGACTATTGCAATTCTTTTTTAGGGGTCTGCCAGCTTTTACAACTCTTAAGTATAAAAAAACTCTGCCTCGATAGCCCTAGAAAGAAAAAAAAATTTTGAGCACTTTTTTCTTTGCTATCCTCCCGGGTCCCTGTCCCACAGAGAGTTCATAAGATCTGTCCCTCCTTAAAAAATTCTCAAAAAACAGCCCCTTTCCCGCCTTGTGAATGTCTTCCCCTTTTCCACCCCTTCCTTTCCTCCGTTTTGCTGCAGATCCTTGGCTTAAGAATCCCTAGTTTAAACCATCCACCGTTGGCCGTCGCTCTTTCTTGTTTCTGGTCCATCGTCTAAATGACCCCCTCTTTTCCTCGCCAAAAGCCCTCTTAGAGCTTTTAAACCCACCCTAAGCCCCTTTCTTTAAAACCCTAAGATTTTTTCCTTTTGTTTCATTCATTTTTCCCTGCCTCAAAAACCAAACCCCCCCATCACCCTGCCGGATGTACAATCTTCATATTGTGTGTGTGTGTGGGTTGTGGTTGGTGCGTGCGTGCGTGCTGGTGGTGGTGCGGCGTGCGTGCGTGCGTGCGGTGTGTGTGTGTGTGTGTGTGTGTGGTCAAGTCAAGTAAAGTCAATCAAGTCAAAATTTTTTTCCCAGATTCCAGATGGTACTTTAAATAAGAAAAGCTTTGCTTTTTTTCATAAACCCTTACTAAGAAAAAATTTCGTAATGTTATACTAAGACACTACATTATTGCATCATTCCCGTTAAATTAAACCAGAAAAAAAAAGAGGAAAAAATGGTTTGTGTGCGTGGGGCACGCGCCGCGCGGGGTTGAATTTGTAAAATTTTTTAATTTAACGGGGCAGGGAAAAGACTGTATGAATCAAAGCGCTTTATTTGGTTTTTTTTTGAATTATAGGCAAAAAAATTTCCTGTATTAATATTATCTTTTTAAATTTTTTAAACACACAGCACTTGCACCCCACACACAACCAACAACACACCACACACACACACACCCCACCACCCACACACCCCCAAAACAACCCCAAACCACGCACGCAGCGCACCACCACCACCCCCCCAACACACAAAAAAACACCAAAAAAAAAGGTTTTTTTGGGTGCCTTTGGAGGGGGAGGGGGGTTTTGTGTTGGGGGTGGAAAAAATGAAATGAAAAAGGGGGATCTTGGGTTTAAATAAATTTTTTGATTATTTAAAATCCAAATATTTTAAAAAATATTAAAATATATATAATTATATTTTTATAAAAATAAATTTTTTTAAAAATTTTATTTAAAAATTTAAATAATATTTTTTTTCAAAAAAGTACCCAAAGCTCAAATAAAGTTTTGTTTTTTAAAATTTTTCCATTCCGGTAGGCCCGGGGTAGGGATTTTTTTTTTCCCCGTGGGTGCCGCCTGTTGGGGGGTAAAAAAATGCATCACCTTTTATTCCGAGGGGGAAATTTTTTTTCTTTCTCTGGTTTTCCCCTGTGGGGGGGGGGCCTGTCATATAAAGGGGCAATTGGAAAATTCGATGGGAACCCCTTTTCCTCCCCAGTCGGGAACAATTGGGGTAAAGGTAAGGGAAAAAAGGGGAAAGGGTAAAGGGGCCTTCACCTTGCTGTTGCCCCCAGGTAAGGGTTTTTAATCAAAACATGATAAGCCAGGGAAAACAAATAAAAGCGGGTGATCAGAGAACCCCAACCCATTTGCCTAAATAAAAGGGCAAAGCAAGGGGGGGTTAGAAAAGGGAAATCCTAGCACAGAATTTCCGAACATGGGGATGTATTTAAAAAACAAAAGGGCCCTGGACCCCGGGGGGGACTTTTTCTTGCTTTCTTTGGATTTAAAGAAAGATGAGGAAAACAACAGGCAATACAAAGGTCACATAACATATTAATTATGTTGATGTTTTCCGTGGGATTTTTGGGCTCTTTTTTTTTTTGGGTTTTTTTTTTAAAAAAAAGAGTTTTAATGGGCTATGAATTGATTCTTCTAAACCCAATTTCGTGACAAAATATGCAGTGTAACTAAGAAAAATTTAGATAGGGGTCTGTTAAGTCTAAATAGTACATTTTTCCTTGAGGGGGTGGGGGGGGGGGGGGGGTATTTCTCTTTTAAGGTTTTTTTTCAATTTTTTTCGTTTTTTTTTTGGGGGGGCGCTTTTATTTTTGGTTTTTTTTAAAATGTTTTTTTGCGTAAGTATGACAATAACAGGGAAACCCCCCCCCCCCCCCCCCCCCTTTTTTTTTTCTTTTTTCTTTTTTTTTTTTACCTTCTTGCTAAAAATCCCGGGGTTACCAAGGGCCAGTTTGCTGTGCAACCTTTTTTTCCCCACCATGAAGGTGCCGCTTTTCCGACTTTGGGGATGTAGGGGGGGTAGTTTGTTCCGTAACCCCCCCAAGTGACACGAGTTCGGGATTTTAACGTGCGTATTTTATTCTGCATGTGTAAACACACGGGGGGGGGGGGGGGGGGGGGGGGTTAAGGCATGGCATCTGCACTTGAAGTTGCAGGGGTTAAAAGCCTCCCCCCATTAATTCACGGACGCCGTGAATTCAAACCCCACGATTCTGGCCCCGTGGATTGAAGTGGAATGCCCTGACCACTTAAGAACCAAGGCTAAAAAATAACACTAAGACCTTTGGGAACCCGGGGACGTCCTCCCTTCAGATGACCGGATTTTCTTTGCCCTTAACCCCATCCCCCGGGGGAGCGGGGGGATGTCCATGCTAAAATAAAATTCCCCTTTGTTGCCCATCTTTTTGTTTCTGCTTGTTTTTTTCCCTTTCCCGTCATCCTTCTTGTTTTTTTTCCCCCCTTTGATCCATTTTTCCCCCCGGGTTTTTTTTTTTGGGCAGAAAGTTTAAAAAGATAAAAACCCTCTCCCCCCGGAAAAGGTGGGATGGCTGGGCCCGACTTTGGGCACTTAACGGCAGCGCAACGATTTTCGCATATCACGAAAAAATGTTGCTCATGGTTTCGACGACAATGATGATGACGATGACGACGACGACGCAAAGAAAAGAAGAAGAAGAGGAAAAAAAGGGAAAGAAAAGATGATGATGATGTGTGAGGATGATGGGGTGGTGGGGGTGGGGGGTTGAAGATGATGACGAGAGACAAAAAGAAAAAGATGATGTATTGATGTGATGAAAAAGAAGAAGAAGATGATGAAGATGATGAGACTTTTAGAAGAAAACCCCCCACGTGCTCGTTGAAAGAATGTTCGGGTTCGTCTAATTGCTAGTGGGAAAGTGGGAGGGGGTTTTGGTGAGTGCGGGGTCAGTAGCATTCCCACTGTTTCTTTTTTTCTTTTTTTATTAAGGGGATTTAAAATTTGAAAAACAATCTATTATTAAAAAAAAAAAATCCCCCCCAAATTTTTGTGTCTTTGATATTTAAAGTTACATGTCTCACTTTATACACTAGTAAAAGAACAACATATAAATTAGTAAAAAGTATTTATTAAAAAAAATGAATCAAAGAATTCCCCTCTCTCTCTTTTCCTCTCCTGTCTTCTTGTTTCTTCTCTGTTCTCTCTCTTCTCCCAAAATTTGTTCCCTGTATTTCTTTATGAGTTCATTTGCTTTATTAGGCCTAGGCCAAAGTACTTTAAAACCCTTTTCAGGCAGATTTCGAATCTTTCCCTCCCTTCGCTGCCCCCCCTGTATCAGTCACAAATAAGGGCAGTAAGCATCTTCTCTCCTCCCTCTTCTTCTCCTCTCTCTCTCTCCCCTCTTCTCTCCCCTCTCTCTCTCTATCTCTTAAATGTACCCCGATGGAAAAGACACAAGCTCCCACACTAGCCCCCTGTCTGGGGGGACAATAGCCTAGTGGTTAGAACATGCGCTCGCAATTGAAACACAGTTCGTTTCCCCCTCAAGGGGGGATATTTTCCCCTACAGTTAACATCGTTCGATCCCTCCCCCCAAAAGTTTGCGGAGAGACTATAAACGGGGCCCCGTTCGAACGCAAAAGAACTCTGCGCACACTTAAACCCTGTCATCTTTTTCGTAAAAAGGGCCCCATTGGTCCCTTGGGGAAAAATGAAAAAGAATTTACAAAACACTACACAGGGGACTTAGAAAAAAAAGCAATGGTGCTTATTCCATTCCGGGACTAAAGAATAAAAAAAATAAATAAAAAAATAAATAAAAACTTTGCAGTGTGTTCAGAGTTAAAAGTGGACAGCAGCCAGCGGGATGACCATTACCTTTTTCCTCCCGCTCCAGACCCATGCATGGACCAACAAAATAAAGCACTGGTCACCCATTTGGGTTGAAAAGATTACCACCCCCCCCACCACCACCCCATCATCATCCCCGGGGCCCCAAGTGGAATTGGGGTTGTAGGCGGGGGCATCAGCAGACAGTAATGCTTGATAAGGACACCCACCGGGGGCGTCAATTGATTTTTCCCCCTTCCGGGTGTTCATCCCTTAAAGTTAGGCCCCGGTGTAAGGGTTGGTTTCCCCCAAAAGGGGGTGCATGCATGCCCCCCTTTGATGAACTTGGGTTTTTGGCTTGGTTTAGATCCCTTTGAAAATCCCAACTTGTGAGATTTTTAGCTATGCATGCCAAGGTGTCTTGTTTTACTGTTGTTGATGTTTTAATGACTACTCAACCAGAAATTAAAAAGGGGTTTAAAACTGTTGAGGGGAGCACCCCATGCAAAGAAAAATGCCTCCTTAAAATTTTTCGGGTTGCCAACAGTTTTGTGAATGAATAATTTTGGGAAAAACAAAAATTTGGGAAAAAGTAGCAAACGAGGTTATGCACCTTTCCATCAAAAATGGCTTTTTTGGGGGTTGCATCTTAAATCACTGATCAAAATCACCTTTAGAAAAAACAACGTATGAAACATATTTTATTATATATATGACCCGAAACTCGAGTCAGGTCCCCAAAAGATGATTTACTAAAATTTTCCCCAAATGTCCCTTAAAAAATTTTATCTTGTATGTTTTTTTTTGATTTTTTTCGAATTTGGACAAAAATATTTTTATGATGGGGAATAAATTTGCAATGGTACCCTGCATTTTTTTTTCCTCGATATTTTTTTAAAAATTATATAATATATATATAATATATATTTAAATAAAAAAGGAGAGAGAGAGAGAGAGGAGAGGGGGAGAGAGAGAGAGAGAAGAGAGAGGGAGAGAGAGATGGGGGGAGAGGGAGAGAGAGAGAACGAGATATAGATATAGAATTAATTTTCCTGTTCCTCGGGTCGCCCGAGATTCCCCAAAGAGGATCTTTGCTATGCTACCGTTTTTGCCCCCCTTTTAAGGTCCACATTCCGACCTCGGAGTTCGAAAAAATATGACTCTGTGCAAAAGTCGGCGTGTTAATTTTTTGGCCCTGAAGTGAAGGTGATGGTTCAAAATTTGGTAATACTAACGAAGAAAGGGGGGGGGGGGGGCTTACTTTTCCCCAAAGTAAAATGGCAGCAGATGCTACCCGTTTCCCTTGAGGAAAATTTTCATGCTAAGATCCCTCGGGTTAGGGGTCCTGAAAAATCTGGCAAAATGTGATGGGCGCAGAAGAGAAATATTATTTGACCCTTTTCAGGCTTTGCGGCAAATTGATTTCGTTGGCAGATTTTCTTTGAGGATTTTCTCTTCTCTCTCTCTCTTTTCTCTTCTCTTTCTCTCCCCTCTCTCCCTTCTTTTCTTCTTCATCTCCCCCTCAGTCTGCCCGTTTCTTTTGTCTATTTTCTGTCTGTGTCTCGTTTCTTTTGTCTCTTTTTTTCTGTCGTTTGCTGTCACTCTTCCCTGTCTTTCCCTTTTGTTTTTGTTGTTTTAAAGTCTGTCTGTCTGTCGTCTCTTCACCACACCACACACTAAATTTTTTTTTGTTGGTGGGGGTTTTTTTGGGGGGGTTTTTTTGGTTTTGGTCGGTGTGTTTTTGTAAATCTTCTTTTTTTTTTGGGGGGCATTTTTATTATTTTTGGGTTAAAGGTAAAAAATGTTTGAAATTATGATCAATTTGTTTTTTTCCCTAATAGATGGTTTGATGAAAAAAAGCAAATGCATTGTTATTCAAGTACCATCTGGAAATTAAAAAATTTGACTTGACTCAACCACACCAACACACACACCACCACACAAAACACCACACACAACCACACACAACACACACTCCCACATATTTTTCTTTCTCCACAGAAAAAAGTTTTCTTTCCACAGCCTTTTATTTCATTTTTTTCCCATATTTAACGCAGCAAACAAAATCAGAAGCCATGTCAGACAATCCCAATGCCCCCTTGTTGAAAAGTGGTGAGCCATCACGCATCCTGGCCCCCTTATGCAGAAAACTCGCAGCTCCTGCACCTACATCAGCGAGGGGTATGTGTGGGGGAAAATGGTGGGCCATAAGGCCCCCTGTCAGCAGTATTGATAAAGGGGGGGGCAACTCTTACTCAAAAATTTGTTTTTTCCCTTCCAAGGGGTTTCATTTTTTTAGGGGTTCATTGACTGTTTGGTTTTTTCCCGGGTCTTTCTGCCCCAGGGGGAAAGAGGTTTCTTTTCTAAGGGCACCCCCGTAGAAGCTGTATTGTGTTTATTCTAAAATTTTTTTTCTCTTTTTATTTTAAAGATAATTAATTAGATGGGAAACCCCAAGCAAAACTTAAATGAACATACATGAAGATTGTGTTCAGGGTGAAAAGTTGTTTTTTTAAAAGTGTACTTTTTTATAAAAAAAAGTAAAAATGCTTTTCTTGCAAGCATCAAAATTCACAATGAATGATGACTTTGTTTTTGTTTTGTTTTTGTTTGATTGGTTCTGCAAGAGGGGTAAAAACAAGTTCTTAAGCAAAACAACCCCCTTTCAACATACAAGTTGTGTTTTTAAAATAACGCATCACGTATGAGATTGATTCATCATTTTAGGTTTTTCTTCCCGCCCAGCACCCAACCCATAAAATCCCCTAAAAAAAACATGCACACACACACGCGAGCACACATACCCACACACAAACACACACAACACACACGCGCCCCCGCCGCACCCACGCAGCACGCACCCCCAACCCCCAACAAAAAACACACCAACCCACAACTCACACATGCACACCAAAGATAGCCCGGTTAAACATTACGTGCAATCTGACGACTTGAGTTTCGTTCCCGCAAGGGGTTTTTTTGGGATTAACATCGTGCGACTCCACCCCCAAAAGCCCCTTGGGATGGACTAAAAACCCAGCCCCTGTGTGCAACGCATGCAAAACATTTTGCGACATTTAAATCATGTTCCCCGCTTTTCGTAAGAGTAGGATTGTTTTCCCGGGGGGAACAATGACAGAATTTAAAAAACCGCAAACACCGGGGATGGATAAAAAAAAAAAGAAATAAGGCTTTTTCCATTATCTTCGATAAAAAAGAATAAAAAAAAATAAATACTAAAAAACCACCCCCACACACCCGCCCCTACCCCCCCAAACGCGCACAACAAACACACAACAAACCCCCACAAACCAAAAAACAACACAAAACAAAACACACACAACCCCACAACATTTACAGTGTTTTTGTCTTCGTTTTTTAGTTTTTCATTTCCTGAATTGATGAGAGAAAAAAATATAGCGGGGGGGGAGAATAGGGGGTTGGGGTCAATAAAAAATGCCCAAAAAGTATTAATAATGAAAAGAACCCTGAAAAGCAAAAGGTAAAATAAAAATTGTTTTAATAAATAAAAAAAAAAAACAAAAAAAAATTTTAAAAAAAACATTAAAAGTTAATGAAACTAAATAAAAGTCCCATAGGGGTATGCGAGACCTTTTGAAAATCAAATGCCCCAAATTTAATTATTGAATATCTTCTAAGTGGTTTTTACAAAAAAGGGCTAAAAAAACTTTGAATTCTTTGATTCAAATATTTTTATTAGAGAATTCTCACCACATAGGTTTACTGTTTTACTGAATTTTGGTTCGAAACATTTGTTTTTTCATAAAAAAAACTATTCACTTTTCGTGTGGAGAATTTTGGAAGCCCTTTAAAAGGGTCCGACTCTTGCATTATCAGTATTTATGCAGATTGTTTGAAATCTCTTTTTAGGTGAATGTTTCTGTTACCTTTTCCATGATGTTTGTTCAATAAATGGTGCGCCTTGTAATGATAAAAAGGGACGTGCAGTGTACTGATTCCCCCCAGCTTTGCACCCCTTTTAGAGCTCTTAGCCCCCTCATTTGGGAAAAAACCACTGTGTGAAGGCACCCAACAGAAGTACACTTTGCCCTTTTTAAAGGTTTTAAAAAGGGGTTTTGACGTGCTTAAATCTCTAAGCAAAGTTTTAAATTTTCTTGTACCCCAAGGATTTTTAAGCATACATACCCACTTAGAATCAAAACCCAAAAAAGGTTTTTAAATATGCACGGGGAAAAACAAGAACATAATTTTGAGTCATTAATATTGCTATGTTCCCGTAAAAAATTTAATGTTTACCAACATTGAATGAGTTTTCAATTTTTTTTAAATGGTATAACAAAAATGAACCCGTTTCTTGATTTAAAGGCGTAAAACCTTGTTAAAATTTTAAAAAAAAAAAAATATTATTGGTGGAGATCGGCTCAGAAACCCTTTATTCAGATTTTATTTTTTTTTTTTCATAAATTACCCCTATTTTAAAGTGGCATATTATTCCCCTGTGGGAAGGTTTTACCTCTCTTTGTCCATTATGTATTGTTGACATTATAAATTTTTTCCAAAAAGATCGGAAAAATTTTTTTAATGGGCATTAAAGGGAAAATTATCTTTTTCTCTTTTAGGGAAAATTTAGTTAGATTTACTTTACTTTCCCCAAAAAGAAATTTTCGTCGTTTTTGTCTTAAAAAACATATTTAGCAATGGTAGTTTACGGTAAACATCCAAGGCAATGACCCGCTTCTTGACGTTCCCCGAGTGATGCTGATACGGAACACCAAGGGAAGCCTGTAAGCTTTGCAGTTACACTTTTTAGTTTTTAAGCAAAAATTTGGTGCACTGAAAAAGATTCTTTTCATATCATAATTTCCAAAGAACAAGGAGAGCAAAATTTTGATGAATATATTTGTCCCCCGAATGTTTTTCAAAATTTTTTCAGTAATTTATGACTTTATTGCCTTGTTAATAAATGCTATTTTTTGATTCCAAATTAGCTTTGAAATTAGAATAAAAACCCAAGAATTTATCGTATTTTCCATTTAAATTTTTTTCACCCCCCTCTTTAAATCTTTGTAGTTCCCTTTGCATTATGCCCCAATTAAAAAGACGACATGATTTTTTTTTGGTTAAAAAAAGTAAACCCTTTTCAAGCATATATTGTTGTGTTTTAAAACTGGCTTGATATCCCTTTTAAT
The DNA here is from genome assembly GCA_028751875.1 of Rapana venosa. Classification (NCBI taxonomy): domain Eukaryota; kingdom Metazoa; phylum Mollusca; class Gastropoda; order Neogastropoda; family Muricidae; genus Rapana; species Rapana venosa. Next base: position 6,010,553 of record CM054146.1, read on the forward strand.
GTGATTTAATGCTTTTTTGGTGTATTAGTTTATGAAGTTCATCAATGCATAATTACCATACGTATTTCAATAAGTGATACCTTTGTAAATTAATTGGAAGATCGCAGTAAGATATTAAAAAGGGTAGGGTATCAAAACCCTTTGGGGTATCCATATGAAGCGACCTATAAATTTTATGTTAGCTATTTTACTTGATATTTTTCTTTGTTAAAAAACTTTTGATAAAAAAAAATAAAATGTAAAAAACCCTATTCTTTTGTTTACAAAAAACTCAGAAGCCAAAAAATTTGGGCTCGTTTTTATGTCAAAAAATGTTGCAAAAACTTTTTTCTTCTTGAAATGCATTTTTTTTTTGTTGAGGTTTAACAAAGTTATCTATAACAAAATTTTTTTTTTTGAAAACCTGCTTTATTTACAGGATTATTTTATTTTTATCCGAAAACATCAGCTTTTTTAAAATTCTTCCCTTAATTGCCAGTGTGAGAGGTCAAGCTTGATTGTATGGTTTTTTCAATAGGCTTTCTTGTCTAGAATGGAATGACAAGGGTTCTTCCATTTTCGGGTCCCCTCAATCCAACATTTTTGAAAAGGGTTTTTGGGTAGAGAAATAAATTTGCTGGAATTTTCAAATGTCATTGAAACTAATTAATCGACGATTTTTTTGTTAGAAAGATATAGTTATCTTACTTTTTTTCCCCGTGAAATTGGGGATTAATGTACGAACCCTTGTCGAGAGGGGGCAGACGTTTTGCTTTATTTCTTACTGTTTGGGGTTTCCCGCTTAAGTAAAAAAGCCTTTAAGAGCATTGTTAGAAAAAAAGTCTGCAAAATCCTCTGCCTTTTTTGTTTGATGAAAAAAATTTTTTCCCAATTGATGGAAGTTGGTAAGTAATTCCGTTTTTTCATTTATGTATTTTTCCCAAACTTTTTAAAAATCTTTATGTTTGAATTTTAGTTGTTAAAAAGAGGGCCAAAATTATCTCAAAATTTAGCTACTCTAGTTTTCGTAATTTTTGTTGTTTTTGTTTTAAATAATCTTTTGAGGTTTTATCTTTTTTGTAACTTTTTTACATTAAAAGTTTGTTTTTGACTGCTTCCTACTTTCTGGTTCCCCCAGTATTTCCCCGATGTTTATTTGTGTTTAAAGGGGATTTATTTTTGGGGGTAGACAAAGTGGCAGCATGAAAAATTTTTCTCAGTGAAAATGGAAAAAAAAATGGGCTTGTTGTTAGTGCAAAGTGTCATGTTGAAAATTTCAAGGCTTTCAAATTTTTTCCAGCTGCTTTTTAATAGTAAAAATTTTGGGGTTTTGTCTTCCCGGGGGGTTTCCCGGGAAAATGTTATCCAAAACAATGTAATGACAGGCAGGGGATCACCCCAAAGGGGGTCTTAAGGTTGCCATCACATTCTGGGGCAATGCGGGGATATGACCCCCCCGAGGGTGTGCTTTGTGATAGAAAAAGTCTGAAATTTTTTTGAACCCCGCATCATTTTGTAATACGGAGGAACACAATGTTTTTTACAAGCGATTTGAGTACTTTTTTACATTCTTTATCCCCCCACGAACAGAGCATTAAAATCTCTTGCTATACGCTTGAACACTTTTTTTACTTTTTAAGGGTTTGTATCCTTCAGGTTCATTTTAGGTCCCTGGGTAGGTAACCAGATACAGTATTTATTATTAAATTTTCTCCAACTTTATACCCGTACACATGAAAATATTGGGGGCCCGGTTAGGGATGGTGGGGGACTGTGCATAATCCACCCCCTTTTCAAAGTTTTTAGCGCACTGATTTTGTTGCAGTATCCCCCTGTTGAGGAAAGGTGGTAATTTAACCCGGTTTGGGTAGTTTTTTTCCCGGTTACATTCAGTGATTGTACCAAAAGGACTTGGTATTTATTGTTGAAAAATATTGGGTTGATAATTAAAAAGCGAAATGATCTGGGGTTCCATGTTAGTTTTTAAATTTTGCTTTATGATCTAGTGTTAGGCTTTTAAAATAAGTAATTAAAAAAAAAATTTTTAAAAAAAAAAGCAATCAACTATAAACAGCGAAAAAACAAAATTAAAAAATCTAAATTAACAATTCGTGTCCAAAATGTTCCCCTTTTTGGGAAAGATAACATGCCACTGAGTCAAGTAAAGCAGCTAAAATACTGTGGATATGAGCAAAAATAAACAACCACAGCAAGTGTGCAATCAACTTTGGTAAAAATACAGCACAGTTTTCAGGCATCAAAGAAATTTTGCTGTTTGTGTTCCCCCAAAGGGAATGGTATTTTTTGGTAAGGAAAGGCACTGGGGTGTAGGCACGTAGTGGAAAATTTTAAGCAATTAGTCTAGGGGGATAAACTAGTTGTAAAAATTTAAGTCTTTTTTTCCTTTTTGGCTTTTAACCCGACTAAAGTGCACATCCGCGATTTTTTTTGCAAATTGTTTCAAACAGAAATTTTAGAGGCTTACGTTTTCATGTTTGGCGTCATGTAACCCGTAAAAAGGCTGGTTGCAAGTTCTCACAAAATGTACATACCATTACACCATAGCTGATTCCCCGACTTCCCTAATATATCGAGAGTTTACTGATCCCTCAGAACAGGGAAAAATCTTTACTCACCCCCTTTTTCCCACCCCAGAGAAAAAAATCAGTTTTATTAAACCCTTTGTTTTTGAAAGGGAATCCCTTCTTCTTTTTACTAGCCTTTAACAAAAAACAAAACGAAAAGAAGAAAAAACGTTTCTTGCTTAACTATAAGGTTCACAATTTTGGCAGAAAATTTGTTTTCCCCCTTTGCCACACACAGAAAGACAACGTCACAAAAACGAAAATTAAAAAAAACAAAAACCTTAGACTTATTGATGACGGGACACCAGGTACTTCCCTTTTTTTAGCAATTTTTACTCCCGGTTCTCGAGCAGCCCGATGTGTGAAAGCCCCCAAAGATAAGTACAATTTTCTGGGTTTACTTTTAGTTCTTTCTATATTTTTTTCTGTTAAATAAAAAAAAAAAAAAAGGTAAAATTGGGGATGAAATAAGAATTACTTTGAGTGTATGTTTTCTAAAGAAAGAAACCCGTCTTTCCTCCCGGTCTAACTGAGCGAATGAAAAGCTAAACGTCAATGAAACCCTAAAACGTTTAAAAAAAAAAAAACTAAAAATTTAAGAAACCCTAAAAAGGCCCCAGCAGAATAAATAAACCCCAAACAGTTAACCCGTTAATGAACCTAAAAATAATAACCCCTTAAAAAATTTAATGATGCAAACATCAAAAACCGCTAAACAGTAATGAAGCTTAAGTTAATGAATTTCAAAACAGCCCAAAATGAATGACCGGGTAAAAAGTTAAGAATGTAAAAGTATGAAAAGTAAAAGTTAATTTTAAATGTAAACGTTAATGAACCGTAATTAACCCTAAACAGTCAATGAAACCCCAAAAAGTTAAAAACCGCTAAACAGTTAAAGACCCTAAAAGTCAATGAACCCCCAAAAAATTTAAAGAACTGTAAATGTCAATGAAAGAATGTAAACAATGAGCTGCTAAAAAGTCAATGAAGCTAAACAGTTTTAAAAATTTGAAGGCTAAAAAATCAAGAACCACTAACCAAATTTAAAGAAGTAAAAGTTTAAAGAACCCCTTTAAAAAGTTAAAGAATGCAATCAGTTAATGAAAGCTAAAAAGTCAATGAACCTAGTTAAGAACATAAAATTAATGAACCGCATTAAAGGCCCTGTGCTTGGAAGGGGAAACTCAATTTGGAGGTAAGAGTTGACCCCATCAATCCACGAAGGGGAGGGTTTGGGCCCCCACTTTTATACATCACCCTTGGATTAGTGCGTCAAAGCTGTGACGTTTTTGCATAAGGGGGAGGGATGCTGGAGGACTTACCCGTGTAACGGGGACTGGGGGGTGGCTGGTTGTTTTTTTTTGCCCCCCCCCCCCCCCCCCCCCCCCCCCCCCCCCCCCCCCCCCCCCCCCCCCCCACCCCCCCCCCCCCCCCCCCCCCCCCCCCCCCCCCCCCCCCCCCCCCCCCCCCCCCCCCCCCCCCCCCCCCCCCCCCCACCCCCCTCCCCTCCCCCCCCCCCCCCCCCCTTCAAAAATGGAGGAAAATGAAAAGTTGACAAAAAATTTTTTTTTGGAAAAAGGGGGAGTTTTAAAAAAGATGAGATTTTAACCCGTTAGTTATTGTTTATAACTTTATTAAAAACCAATAAATTTAAAGAAAAATTAGGGAAAAAAAAACAAATTTTAATAAGTATAAAAAAGGAAACCTAAAATTAGATAGAATTTAAGGGGCAATTAATTTTTTAAAAAATTTGAATATTAAAAAATAAAAAAAAAAAAAAAAAAAAAAAAAATTAAAAACCCCCAAAGAAAAAAATGGAAAACAGTCTGGTCAAAGAAAAAATTTTTACACTTTAAACTTGCTTTTTTAAAATAATTTTGAAAGGGAAAATGAAAAATTTTAAAATTTTTTTAAACCCGGGGGGGGGAAAAAAAAGCAAGAGTTTTCCCAATCCCAAAATTTAAAAATTTTTGAAAAATAATAAAAACCAACAAAAAATTTTTTGGACTGGAAATAAAAAGGGAATGAATAGTTCAATATTTATTTGAAATTTTGGAAAAAACAATAAAACCCTGATAATGCTTCCCAAAGGAAAAAAATTTTAAAAGTTTTTTTTTTTTAATTTTAAAAATAAACCCCTTTTTTTTAAAAAAATAAAAAATTATTTTTAAAATTTTGTTGTGGGGAATTCAATCAAAAGGGAAACAAGGAGAAACCAATATAGTTGGAAAAAAAATTGTAGGAAATTTTTTTCTAGGAAAAAAAAAAAAAAAATTTGAATGTAAAAATTCCAATTTCAGATTTATTTTGAACCCCCATTTTTTTTTTGTGTTTTGGTTGGGGTTTTTATTTTTTTTTTTTTAAAAATTTTTAAATTTGGGGGGAGATTTTTTTGTTGGTTTTTTAAAAAAAAAGGGAAAAAAAAAAAGTTTATTTAATTTTTTTTTTGGAGAGAAGTTTTTGGGGAGAAAATAAAAAAGGAATTTTAAATTTCCAAAAAATTTTAATTTCCCCTTTTAAAAATTTTTTTGAAAACCAAAATTTTGAATTTTTTGAGTAATGTTTTTAAATTTATTTTGGTTTAAAAAAATTAAAAAAATTTTAAAATTTGTTTTTTCTTTAAAAGACCCTTTTGGAATTTTTTTTATTGAGAGATAAAAGGGTGGGTAAAAATTTTCCCACTTTCTTTAATAAAAACTTTTAACATTTTCCTACAAAGTATTGTGATTATTTTAAAAAGAAAAAAGGGAAGCCAAAAGGGGTTTAAATTTTGGGAAGTTATACAAAATTTTTCTAAAATAAAGGTTTTTTAAAAAGGGCAGGGCCCGCGTTCAAACTAATTTAATTTGGGGTCACTTGTAGGGTTATGATAAGAAAGTTATTTAGAAAAAATGAATTTGGGGGTTTTTTTTTTATAAATATTTTAAATTTTTTTTTTTTTTTAATTTTATAAAAAGAAAGAATAAAATGGTTTGAAGTGTTGGTCACTCCAAAATTTTGGTTTAAATATTTTTTTTTTTTTTAAGGGGGGAAATTTTGAAAAAGGGTTGGTTTCCCCGATTTAGAAAGATAAAGGAGGTTCAAAAAAAATTTATGGAGGGGGGGTTTTAAAAATTATTTTTGGGAAAAATCCTTTTTTTTTAAATATAAAATTTTTTTTAAACTTTGCACCCAAAAGATGGATTTTTTAAAATGATAATAATGTTAAAGGGGCTTTTTTAAAAATGAGGAGGAAGGGAAAGGGATTTTTATTTTAGAAAATTTTTTTATTTAAGGTTTTTTTAAAAAATTTCCAAAGTTCAAACTTCTTTTTACTTCCTTTTTTGAAATTTTTGAAAGGGGGGGAAAGGGACCGGATCAAATAAAATTCCGGGGGAAAATCCAACCTTTCTTACGTGGTGTATTTTTAAGTCAAAAACCCCCAAAGAAGGACCCAATTCAAAACTTTATTTTTACAAAAATTTTGTTGGATTGGGAAAAGAAAAAAAATGAAAAAGTTCCCTAAATTTAAAAAGGTGGTTATCCCTTTAAAAGGAAAAAAAAGTCCTTTTTTTTTTAGCAATGAAAAATGTTTGTTGTATAGATAAGGTTTTTAGAAAATGGGTCAAAATTTTTAGAGGGTTATAAAATTTTTTAGAAAAACTATTTTTCCAAAACATGTTAACCCCAAAAAAACCTTTGTATATTTTTTTTATTGAATAAAAATTAAAGTTAGAAAATTTAGAGCCCTTTCTTTCAAAATGAAAAATTTTAAAAAAAAGGCATACTTGCAAAATTTGGGTATAAATGTCTTATAAATAAAGAGATGTAATCAAGCAGCTACCAACAAACCGGAAAATGAAGCTAAATATAGCAATGGTTGGCAGTGCATGCACCCCTTTAGGAAGGAAACGAACATTTACATCCTGGTCCTAACTTGAACGGAATGAACAGACAGGAAGGGGAACAATCAATGTGACAGCCCAGAGTGGCTGTCCTTGATCAATGGACATTAATGTGCTCTGCTTATGGCCTCCACCTACAACTGTCCTAGGATCATGGCATCGCTAGTAGTGGTGGTGGTGGTGGTGGTGGTGGTGTAATCTTGTTTATCCCTCTGACTGGCTGAGCCAGTGACTTCATTATGTTGGTCCATGCACTGGGATGCTGGAGCAGGCAGGAAAACGGGTAATGGTCATCCTGCTGGCTGCTGTCCATCTGCTTAACCTCTGAATACACTGCAAAGTGTCAGACAGGGAGCTATGTGTGACAGCTTGTGCCTTTCAATTGGAGAGAGACAGACAGGGACAGATAGACAGAGACATAGAGAGACAGAGAGGCAGAGATTTTTTTATATCTAGGTTTATAGTCTCATCTAAGGACTTTTGGTGGGGGAGTGGAGTCAGCACTGATGTTAACTCCAAGGGAAAATATCCCCTTGAACGGGATTAAATCCTGGGTCAGTAGATCACAGGCACAATGGGCAATGCTATAATCAGCCCAGGCTATCCCCTCCCCCTGGAGAGAGAACTCTGAACTCTGAACTCTGAACACACACACACTCACGAACGCATGCACACACGCATGCGCATTTACACCCCCCCCCCCCCCCCACAAACACTCAGACATACACACTCGCGCACGCACACACCACGCACGCACACACACACACATACACACACACCCTCACACACACACACACGCACACACACATACACACACATGCACGCACATACATATATAATTGTTAGCATAGACTCGATACCTCACTTCGGTTATCACATGTGAAAACATTGTGGATTTCTTTCATATACTGTGGCCTTAAATGATAACCTTTGTTTCTTTTCCTTTTCTTTTTTTAAATTGCAACGCACATCAAACAATAGGTTTTTAACAGGTAAGCATCTTTCAAACAGCAACACACCAAGCTATCTTGCCAATATTATACAAAACCCATTCATGTTAAAAAAGAAATTACAATACAATCAAATGCTTTTTTCTCAGGTTAATTGAATGGAAAATATACCTGGACAGTTTATGCATTTCATTATCAGTTGTGACCTGTAGCAATCGGTGGATCGGGGTTCTAAGAAAGTCCTTCAGGAATTTGTCCCGTAAATGGGAGTATGTAGGGCAAACAAAAAGAAAATGCTGTTCATCTTCCCTTGCTGTCTGCAAAACGGACAAGCTTTCTTCTGCATTAAACTACTGAAACGGTGTGCATTTGCATTCAATGGGAGGGCATTAAATCTTAATTGCGATATAGCAACCCTAAAACAATACGTATCAACATTGCAAATGTATTTCTCTTTTTCGAAGATTATTTTAAAGGAACGATAACATTCATACCTTTCGCGATCTCTTATTGTGCCTGTCCATTCTTGAATGAAAAAATCAATGAGTCTTTGTTTAAATAATTTCAAAAACATTTAACATCACCTACTCCTTGCTGTAACCATACAAAAATAAATCCTGTCTCACATAAAATTTCTCTTATTTTGGACACCCAGCAATATTTTCCATTTCTGTCCAGTTCAAACAACATTTGGTATGCTTTATATGGCAATCTTTCAGTACTCATATGCAGTAATTTAAACCAATATCTTAGAACAGAGACAAAAGAATTCACATATAGGGGGTTTATCGTCCCAAATCGCCATAAACCATTCTATTTGGGGTTTTGACTGGGACACCTAGGAATCGTTTGCATGCCATCATATGAACTTTTTCTACCTGATCTAATTTTGATAGTCCCCATATTTCTGATAAATAGAGCAAGATAGGCTGCATTTTTGCATCAAAAATCTTAAAGAAAGTATTTGCAGTCATTTCTTTATACTTTTGGAAAGCTCTGTTTAATTGTACAACTGCTTTTTTACCCTTAGTTACTAAATGCTTAGTGCCTCTCTTCATACTAACCATTGTTGTAAACTGAAACCCTAAATAACAGTAACTATTGACTACCTCTAGCTTTTTATTATTGAAATACCATTGTTCATGTCGACCTAAATATCCTCCCTTTCTGAATACCATTACTTTTGTTTTGTCAGTGTTTACATTTAGTTTCATTTCATTACAACAACTGTATAATACATTTAGCTGATTTTGTAGACCACCTTAAGTTGTTGACAATAAGACTACATCGTCAGCAAAAAGTAGGATAAACATTTCCATTTGACCTTGTAAAAGTTGGATACCATGTTTCCCCCTAGCATCTATGTAGTTAGCTAACTGATTTATATAAACAGAGAATAATGTAGGGGACAGTACACAACCTTGTCTGACCCCAACTGGGCATTCAAAGAATTCTGTCAGTTCACAATTTACACGCACACATGAAAGCAACGAAGAGTACACATATTTCAAAGATGCCAAAAAACTTTCCGTTTACACCCTGGTTTTTCATACATTTTAGAAGTTTATCATGATGGACAGAATCGAATGCTTTTTTGAAATCTACAAAAGCAACCTATAACTTCTTACCTTTCTTTAGCATACATTTTTGTACAATTGCATATAAATTATATATTTGATCAACCGTGGAGTAACCCCTACGGAAACCTGCCTGACTCTCAGAAATCATTTCATTATCTTCCAACCAGCTGTATAACCTTGCATTTAACACTGTGGTGTAACACTTTGATATTATACTCAGTAAAGATACTCCTCTGTAAGTGTCTGTTTTTTCAGGATCTCCTTTTTTATATATTGGTATGATTATAGCTTTAGACCATTCCGATGGATATACACCTGAGGGTAAGAGAGAGAGAGGAGGGGAGAGAGAAGAGAGAGAAGGAGAGAGAGAGAGAGAGAGGAGAGAGAGAGAGATGAGAGAGAGAGGAGAGAGGAGGGAGGGGGGGGGGGGGGGGGGGGGGGACAAAGAGAGAGAGAGGAAAACGTGTTGAGAAATTTCTTGGCATTTGAAGAAGTCATTGAATTTCATCTTCAGAGAATAAATATTTGGGGGTAGAACATTTTATTCTCTCCCTGTCTCTCTTTTTGTTTGGTGGGGGGATTATTTGGTTGTCCCCTCTCCCCTTGTTTGTTGTTGTAACTGCTTTTATTTTGCTCTAGGTTTCTTTGCTTTTCTTGTTGTTGTTTCTGTGGTTTTTTGTTTTGCTTTATTTTAATATTTGTTGTTGTTTGGGTCTCTCTCTCTCTCTCTCTCTCTCTCTCTCTCTCTCTCTCTCTCTCTCTCTCTCTCTCTCTCTCTCTCTCTCTCTCTCTCTCTCTCTCTCTTTCAGTGGTTGTTGTGGTATTTTGTGTGGTGTTTTTTTTCCAGTTTCCTGTGTGAATGTATTGGTATCGGGTTTATTTCATTTTATTTTATTATCATACATATCCTTATGGGCGGGGACTGGATGTAAAAAAGCACATGGGTGTTTATTCATTATACAAAAATTGTTTAATTTCTCTGTGTGCGTGCGCGTGTGTATGTGTATGCACCAGTGTATGTGTGTTTATGTGTGTGTGTGGTGTGTGTGTGTGTGTGTGTGTGTGTGTGTGTGTGTGTGTGTGTGTGTGTTGCTGACCCTCTTTCTTTATTTGTCCCTGTCTCTTCCACTGTCTGTCTGTCTGTCTTCCTCCATCTCTCGGCCAGCTCCCTCCCCTAGGTGCTCTCAATTCATAATTATGGCCTGCTTTCATATGTTTCCTCGTTCTCAATCAGTCTGTTGCATTTTTTCAATTTCCCTGTTCATTTTCTTTTTGTTACCTTCTTGCTTGAGTATTTTGTTCCTTTCCATCTGTCTGACTGTGTGCATGTGTCTTCTTCTTATCAGACTGCAGAATCATAATATGACAGATGACATAGTGACCCCCTCCCCTCCCGTTTTCAGCCTTCCAAAGTAGGTGATAAAGCAAGCTTAATATGCTACACGTGTTACAATAAAATTGGTCAAGAAAGCAGTTGTGCACATATGCTTCACAAGCAGTACATTCGAGTGTGTCCTTGCCTGATAAGTACTGTTGTCACATTGATACTACTACTGTCTTCAGCGCTTGGATTTGTTTGTTTAACAAGATTCAGGGCTATACGAATTCCATATCTTCTTCTTATCATCATCATCATCATCATCATCATCATCATCATCATCATCATCATCCTCCTCCTCCTCCTCCTCCTCATTACTATTATTATTTAATTATAATCATTATACCTTTACCATCTTAACCTATTCTCCCCCACTCACGGAGAGGAGATGTGAATCAGTTTGCAAGGAATCTTGTGTATTTATGCAATGAACCTGAATTTATTATTTTAAAAAAAGAAACCCTCTGATGAAAGAAATGTCGTCAGAACCTGCCTGTGTTAATCCCCCATGGAGAAAACTGCCCTCAGCTGAATGGCTCATCAGTGTCTGGGCCTTGTCCTCCACATCACACAGTCAGTGTTCTAACCGCTGAGCTCATCTCTCCTCTAGGATGCATGATCACGATCCTCATTGGCTTTTTTTGGATGCATTGTCATCACTGTCCCCATCTTTTCTTCTTCTTCTTCTTCTTCTCCTTCTTCTTGTGGTCTTCTTGTTTTTTCTTTTTCTTCTTCTTCTTCTTCTTCTCTCTTCTTCTTTCTTGTCTTCTTCTTCTTCCTCTCCTAGTACTATACTACTACTACTACTACTACTACTACTACTACTACTACTACTACTACTACTACTACTACTACGACGACGACGACGACGACGACGACGACGACGACGACTACCACCACCACCACCACCATCATCATCATCATCACTACTACTACTACTACTACTACTACTATACTATAGTAGTAGTAGTAGTAGTAGTAGTAGTAGCAGCAGCAGCAGCAGCAGCAGCAGCAGCAGGAGTAGTAGTAGTAGTAGTAGTAGTAGTAGTCGTAGTCGTAGTAGTAGTAGTAGTAGTAGTAGTAGTAGTAGTAGTAGTAGTAGTAGTAGTAGTATCTACTCTGTCACAAATGCAATCAGTCCACAAAGAACACCTCACAGTCACCACCATCACTCTGATTCCTAGCCTACCTCATCCTTCATTGCACTCCTCTGCCTGTCTGTCTGACTGTCTCTGCCTCTCTATGTCTGTCTCTCTCTTCTGTCTATCTCTGTCTCTAACTCAGACTTTGTCTCTGCCTCTCTATGTCTGTCTCTCTCTCTGTCTATCTCTGTCTCTAACTCAGACTTTGTCTCTGCCTCTCTATGTCTGTCTATCTCTGTCTCTAACTCTGACTTTGTCTCTGCCTCTCTTGTCTGTCTTGTCTGTCTGTCTATCTCTGTCTCTAACTCTGTCTCTCTATGTCTGTCTGTCTGCTGTCTGTCTCTCTATCTATCTCTCTTCATTAGTTTTTTCTATCTTGATGTTGTCCTGATAAGGGCGGGGACTGGATATAAAAAGCACAGGAAAGCTTATTCATTATCCTCGAAATAAAAGAATTTGACTTGACTTGACTCTCTCTTTGTATGTCTGTCTTTCTCTGTCTGTGTCCATCTTTGCTGTCTGACTGTCTGTCCCTCTCTCTCTGTCTCTCACTCAGACATTAACAGCCATAACAAGCTCTCAAATGCACCTCGCCAACACTGCAGTGTATTCAGAGCTTAAGCAGATGGACAGCAGCCAGCAGGATGACCATTACCCGTTTTCCTGCCTGCTCCAGCATCCCAGTGCATGGACCAACATAATGAAGTCACTGGCTCAGCCAGTCAGAGGGATAAACAAGATTACACCACCACCACCACCACCACCACCACCACTAGCGATGCCATTATCCTAGGAAAGTTGTAGGCGGAGGCCATAAGCAGAGCACATTAATGTCCATTGATCAAGGACAGCCACTCTGGGCTGTCACATTGATTGTTCCCCTTCCTGTCTGTTCATTCAGTTCAAGTTAGGACCCGGATGTAACTGTTGTTTCCTTTCTAAAGGGGTGCATGCACTGCCAACCATTGCTATATTTAGCTTCATTTTTCCGGTTTGTTGGTAGCTGCTTGATTACATCTTTAGATTTCTGAGAAATTGTATAGCATAGATGTGCAAGAATGCCATGGTAAGTGTGAAAGCATTTTTGTGTTAATGTACTGTAAAGAACTCTAGAGGGTTATTCCTTGATAGAAGTACCTATGCAACAGAAATCATGCGTCACAAGGGTCTATTGGGGTCTGTTCTGAAGAATAGAGTCTGTTCTATTTCAGGCAGCTAATACTTGTTATCACCTCATTAAGGGAATCATTGAGTAATCTGGGTGCCTTAGATAGCTGCACTCTAGAAACAGGCAGCAAAACATGGTTATGCAGCCATAGTGACTCCCCAACATGGCCTAAGTGGCACTGTTATTCTCAGATTACTGCCAATAGCACACTTTTAACAGCAGCTGTGTGAGGGAGCTCATAAACACTGTGTGGGTTGTTGTGGTTGCTGGCCTGGCGCAATAATGGCCAACTAAACATGACTTGGTGAAAAAGGTAACAGGCTTCTTATCTCATTGGTCCTGCATAGTGGGTTGACAGTTCAAATATCAGCAGCACCTAGTAGAGTAAAGGTTGGGATTCTGACCATCTCCAGGATGATCTTATGTGTAGACCTGCCAGTGCCCTTCTCCCTCTCAGGAGTACATACATGCAAAACATAAGTAGCCTACAAACTGAAAGATTCCTGAGAGTTATGTCACTATTGGATGTGTTACAGATACACAGATTACTGTTCACTAAACCAGAGATCATAGCAAGTATAATTATGTGCCCTCCTTTCTCAACATCACTGCTCTTGTGGCGATGTGCTCTCCCTGGGGAGAGCAGCCCGAATTTCACGCAGATAAATCTGCTGTGACTTAAAGTGGTATAAAAAAATCATTTTGTAGTGAAATTCTCAAACATTATAATGATATCATTTTACATCTGTGTTTTACGGCATCGCATAAAGTTGGAAAACTCATAATGCAGTTGAAGAATAATATATTTTTTTAAATCACCAGGTTCTGACAATATGCCAGCTTTTCTGGTCAAACTCGTTCCTCCATGATTATATTGTTGAATATCTCACTTATATCTTGAACAGGTGTATTGAAACCAACACTTTTCTATATGCTTTTTAGCAATTCCAATTCCAAAAATTTAAATATTGGTGATCCTATCGACTTCAGACCTATTACATTACTTTTTTAAAATCAAAACTCCATGAAATTAACGTACATAAACACTTATGTAATTTCATGGGGAAAATACCTGTTTAGCAATTCCTATCTAGTTTTTGGCTCAATCATTCTTGCCATAATGCTTTGTTAAGAATGTGCTATTCCTGGCTCTCGGCATTAAATCAATCTAAAACAGCAGGTGCTGATTTTAAGATTGCAAAAAGGCCTTTGGCCGTGTTGATCCCACCCTTCCTTCTCCACTGAAGGTTTAGTCCAACATGGAGTCCCTCAGGGTGCTATCTTAGGCGCACTCCTCTTTTGCATCTACATCAGTGACCTAAAACAGACCCCGTTAAACCCAGAAAAATACAACTGACTTGTTCGTAGATGATTTGTCGATCAAGTCACTGGAAACAACACACAAACAATTGAAAGTAGCAAAAGGTCAACGAAATATCAGAGTAGAATAACCTAAACTTTATGAAAATACATCCTGACAGAACCAAATTGATGGTTTCAACCCAACAAAAACAGCAACCAGTTCCTCTTTTTTTTTTTTTGTTCCTTCGTTTCCATAATACTTTAAATCAAACAAGTGCGTGAACACCGCGTTTTAGGTAATATCATAGATAATGAACGAAAATGGTAGCCCTACCTACACAAACTATGTAATAGTCTCTCCAAGAATATCTTCCTATTGTCGCAAGGGAGGTGATATTTTGTATGAACACATATTTTAAAACTCTTATTTTACTGGCCTACAATGATCTCATATCAATCATGTATCAACAATATGGGACGGGTACCATGGTGTCCAAAACAAAATATTGAGTTCTCTCCTCTGAAGGGCTGTGAAGCCCATTTCTTTTGACTCGCGTATTACCATACACGAAAACACTAAAGAGACTAATGAATAATTATTCTATCCCTAGAAAAACTAGTTAAAGAAAGCAGCATTCCTGTACAAAGTATCAAGTATGAGGTACCTAACTATGTCAGTCTTATTCCCTAAAGTCACCAACGAATTCACTTGTCAGAAATTGTTTCTTTCATGTCCTCCTATTGACCCTAAGTAGATCTAGCTTAGCTTTCTCTGGCCTTTATATCTGGAGTACTCTTCCAACACAACTACAAAATATCAATTCCTTCACAAACTTTTTTTATAAACAAGTATGCCCTTTCTATTGTCCCAGAACTGAAGTTTTTGCTATATCTTTGTTCTCTGTTGCTGTTGTTTCTATCTGATTATTATTACCGTTTTAGTGTTTCTAAATTTCTTAAATAATATTGAAGTTATATATATAGTTATTGTTTTATATTTTGCTTTCCATTATAAACTTGAATCAGTGTGTGTGTGTGTGTGTGTGTGTGTGTGTGTGCTGGCCTAAGAATACTCGATTACATAAGAACATGCATTTCCCCCCAAAAGATATATTCTCTACAGCAGTGTGTGTGTGTGTGTGTGTGTGTGTGTGTGTGTGTGTGTGCGCGCGCGCGCGTGCGTGTGTTGTTGTTATTGTTGTTTTTAGGGGGTATTATACATTGCGATCTTTATAATGTGTGTTATCTATGTCAAATTTCATGAATTCGTATGGCGTTTCTAAAATTCAATAACTTTTTTCCCGTGAGAATGTCGGGGGGCCTGTCAGTATAGATAGCATCCCCACCTCCTGAACATTCTGTGCTACGAATTCCCTCTTGTCTGTCCCTCTCTGTGTTTCTGCCTTGTTCCTTTTCTTCCTGTCACCGCCTTCTTGTGTATTTTCTGCCTTTTTGGTCCATTCTCCTGCCTTTTTTCCCCAGAAAAAAACCCAAAACAGTTCTGTCCCAAGGCGAAGTCGGATTTCCTGGGCCTGATTTGTCAGGCACTTATTAATGGCAGCACGACGCATTTTCGCTCTTAGACAGACAACAATAGTTGCTGTCTGTGTGTTGGAGGAGGAAGAAGAAGGAACTTTTGACTGGACTCCTAGTTCTGGCTTCCTGCAGTGTATAGTTATATCTGGCCTGCTGCCATTGAAGTTTTGATGATAACAAAACAGTTACCTCCAAACCTGAGCAGAATTGCTCGAGTCTGTGAAATAATCTCTGATATGTTTTTTTTCAAAACATTCCAGCACATCACACCACATCATATATTATATCACACACACAAACGAACACGCACACTACACCACCACCACAATACCTACACTGCCCCACCACACACACACACACATGAAACTACAAAGAAGAATGTTCTGTCAGAACACTCATATTCCCTCAGGGAAGGCGGTAAAAACACAACACAGTCAACACATGACTGTGGCAACCATAACATACAACAGGGGGGTGGGGGTGCAGGTGGTAGCGGAGGTGGAGGGGGAGGGATAAGAAGAATCTGGAACCCACACTACCCTGCAGGCGACATAGCACCAGCAGAAAACCTACTGGCAAGAGAAAGAGTCGTGATGGTATCAATTACATCAGCATCGGCAGTGCTAGACTGACTCCTGAATTGTGAGGGACAAGACACAGCACGGCTGGAGCATTTTTAGTACTTTATCTAACAGCCCTGACCTTTCTCCTCTGTGCGTGCTCATTGAATTCCCTCTTTTCTTTCCCTCTCTTTGTTTCTGCCTTGTTCCTTTTCTTCCTGTCACCTCCTTCTTTGTCTCTTGGGGTGTTTTTTGGGGTTTTTTTTGCCTTCTTGGTCCATTCTCTTGCCTTTTTCTCTCCACAGAAAGACTTTAAAAAATAACAATAATTCTCTCCCACACCGAAGTCGGATGTGCTGGGCCTGACTTGTCAGGGGGCTTAGAGGCAGCCCTAACGCATTTTCGCTGATATGACAGACAACAATAGTTGCTGTCTGAGCGTTGGACAAAGAAGAAGATTGCGGAGGCGTGGAGGCAGGGAGTGGCAACAGTCTGTGCTGGTGCACGATTTCCCTTTTCCCCAACATGCCTCCTCCCCATGGGGGACACCAGGGGCTCTGTCAGTACAAAGGCTATCCCAACTTCGGAGAAATTAATTTTTTCCCGTCCCTGTCAATTCTCTGATAGAAATATCCCCTGTTCTATCACTCTCTTTCTTTCCGCCTTGTTCCTGTCTTGCTTATTTTACACCTGGGTTTATTTTTTCCTGCCTTTCTTCCACCAAGTCTTGCCATCATTCCTCCCCTCCGCTTTTCCTCGTCTTTGGTATTTGAAACATGTAAAAAGAAAAGAAAAGGTAAAGGTGTCCCATAACCTATGTGGTCGTAGGAGAGCGAGCCATCAGAGACCTCAACATCTCCAGAGGCCAGCATATTGAGGGCGGCGCCCATCTCCTCTCCCTCGCTGCTTTACCTTCCCTGACCCTAAAGGGGGCAGGTAACCATTTACAGCTGGGTGAACTGGGGTACTGTTTTGAAGCCAAGGCGCACAAACGGTCACCCATCCACTTGGTAACCACGCTCGATGCTGCTTAACATTGGCTGGGGGAAAGCGAGTGTTCTGACCACTGAGCTATCCCGTCCCCTGAAACATGTACACACTTGTACAACTTAAGTTGCACTCTAAGTCAAATATCTGAGTGAAAGACCACTAACTTTACGTCATCATTCGATGGATTACGGAAACATGAACACACTGTTCATCTGGACTGGCCAAGACTGTCCTACAGGGAACAGTACAAGGAGGGAGAGGAAAAGGCAGACAGAGAAAATGATGGAAAGACAACATCAGAGAGTGGACTGGTCTTGAGTGGAAGGACATACTAAGGAAAAGCCGAGAACACTGAGCAGTGGAAGAAGCTGGTTTCAGAATCTGCAGTGTTGCCCCAACGGTTTGCTTGACTACGAGATGAGGTAGTTTTAGGTCTGGTTTTGTGTGTTCTTTTTCTGTCTCTCTCTCTCTTCTCTGCGTTCCCTTACCATGTGGCGAGTGTAGTGCCCAGTCTTCTCCGGAGCTTGTATCTGTGCAGGAGGTCTGCCCTCTGGCCTCAGCCGACACATGCCAACTTCAGAACAGCTAATGTTTCGTACGTGATGCATGCTGGGTACGTTGTTTTAGTGGCTGACCAAATGCTGACTTGAATTACAGAATCTTTAATGTTATGCAT
Organism: Rapana venosa; assembly: GCA_028751875.1. Classification (NCBI taxonomy): domain Eukaryota; kingdom Metazoa; phylum Mollusca; class Gastropoda; order Neogastropoda; family Muricidae; genus Rapana; species Rapana venosa. Next base: position 6,028,283 of record CM054146.1, read on the forward strand.
GTGTATATGCACTTAAGGCATTGGCAGGTTTGTACTTGGAACATTGTAAACATCCCCAACTTTAATTCAGCAGATGTCGTTGCAGCCAAGATTCGAACCCACGATTTCATGGTCCCAAGTCACAGTCCTAACCACTCAGCCATAGCCTGTGTGAATGGTTCTGTTTTAATACCAGCATAAACACTGAGGACAGCCTTCCTTCCTTCCTAAATCTTTGGAGCTTGACTCTGTGTGTGTGTGTGTGTGTGTGTGTGTGTGTGTGTGTGTTGATTTGTGTCTTAAAGGGAAAAAGAGAAAAAGAGAGAGAGAGAGAGAGAGAGAGAGAGAGAGAGAGAGAGAGAGAGAGAGAGAGGAGAGGTATCCTACTTTGTTTTTTCATACCAACATCTTCATGGATATTTTTTTCTTGAATCTTTTGTGCTTTGACAGTAATGCATGCATTAGAGTGTGTGTGTGTTTGAGTGTGTGCATGCCTGTGTGAGTATGTGTTTATTTTTACCTTATTTCAAACAAAATATTTTATTCTTTTATTTTGAGGATAGCCGATTAAGCATCATGTGTTTTTTCACATTCAGTCCCTGTGTGCATATGATTTTGTTTATTTTGTCATCTGTTCCCACAGACACAAATCACCAACATGTTATTCAGATTGTTGTGTGTGTGTGTGTGTGTGTGTGTGTATAAGAGAGAGAGAGAGAGAGAGAGAGAGAGAGAGAGAGAGAGAGAGAGAGAGAGAGAGAGAAATGAGACAGAGAGAAATGAGACAGAGACAGGTTTTTTAAAGAACAAATTCATTTTATTAGTAAAAATCATTTTATTTTTCATCTTTCACTTTCACACAGAGTTAAAATAACTTAGATCTGTGTTTAAGATAATATGCACGCATGTGTTCAAAATGATGTGTTTAAAATCTCGAGTGTGTGTGTGTGTATGTGAGTGTGTGTGTGTGTGTATGAAGCATGTATATGTCTGTTTATATAACTGATCAGGAACAGTCTGTTCAAAACTCAATTTTACATCTAAAAATATACATACACAATTGCCTTTTCATCGCTTTTTCAAAGCAGGAACACACAATCTTTTGTACATGCATGCCCAGGCACTAGCCATCTTTACCAACAGTTCCCAATTCTATTTCCTTCATCACAAGACCTCCACAGTTGCTGTCTGAGCCTTCGACAAAGTAGAAAAATCACAAGACAAACAAACAAGCCCAGCATCCCCCCCAAAAAAACAACAACAAACAAACAAAAAAACACACACACACAAACCCCCAGCCAAAAACCCCCACAAACAAAACACCCCTGTAAAAGCCAAAGAAAAGCAAGAACCACCCGGTGATATGAAAACTATCGTATTTAAGATCTAGCTGGTTATTTCACTTCAGGTCACAGCCTGTATAATAAGCCAGAATTACATTTCAATCACTTGTGATAGTAAGTCTGGAACTTCATATTTTTGCAAACTATTTTCATCACACACATGGGGATAGCCTGGTGATTGGAGTGTTGCGCACTGCGCTCGTGATCTGCTGACCTGGGTTTGAATCTCAATCAAGAGGATTTTTCCTCTGGAGTTAACATCATTGCCGACTCCACTGCCCCCTAAAGTCCTTCAGATGAGACTATAAACCGAGGTCCCATGTGTGAACACACCCAGAACATCTTGCGCACATGCTGAAACCCGTTCTGCTTTTTGGAAGAGTTGGCCATTGTGTGATGGTGGGAATTGATGACAAAATTGCATACACACGGTAACTGGATGTAAAAAAGCACACAAGATTCTATTCCATTATCCTTGATATAAAAGAATTTTTAAAAATAAATAAAAACACACACAGAGACAACAGAACTTGAAAAAAAAAAGAGCTACATAAGATCAATGCATATGCTCAATGCTTTTAATCAAGCCTGAAAGATCGAGTCTACACCCTTCTTCTTCTGTGTCGTTCCCTGGCTATGCTAAGTTTTAAATCCGGTCTGGATGGCAAAGTCGGCTGTCTTCCCAGTGACCCCACTGGTCCCCTGGAGCTCCACAGGGCTGGGCTACGTCTGGTGTCTCACTTTTCTACCTGTTCAAGGTAGTTAATGGTAATGCCAAGTCGGTTTTGATTCAGTAGAACAGTGGAGTTTGACGACTGAACGCTCTGCCATGATGAAGATGGACTCAAAACTGACAGACTTGCCCACAGGCTGGAGAGTTCACTGCTGACCAATGACTCCAACTGACAGAGACTGCCCACAGGCTGGAGAGTTCACTGCTGACCAGTGACTCCAACTGACAGACTGGAGTGTTCACTGCTGACCAGTGACCACCCATCTGACCCATTGGCACCGTGCTACAGCTTCAGCCCACTGTCAGCTCCATTTGACGTGCCAAAGCTAATGCTCTGACACAAGTTGGGATTACTCGTAAGACAGAGCGAGGGTCAATCAAAGGGAAACTACTTCGGCATTTGGGTAAATCATTTTCTGTCTGGTGGTGTTTCCTGTTGACCAAGAACCCATGAAGACTGCACCAGAACAAAGGTGTTGTTTTGCAACACCATGAAGACTGCATCAGAACAAAGGAGTTTTATGCAACACCATGAAGACTGCATCAGAACAAAGGTGTTGTTTTGCAACACCATGAAGACCACATCAGAACAAAGGTGTTGTTTTGCAACACCATGAAGACTGCACCAGAACAAAGGTGTTGTTTTGCAACACCATGAAGACTGCATCAGAACAAAGGAGTTTTATGCAACACCATGAAGACTGCATCAGAACAAAGGTGTTGTTTTGCAACACCATGAAGACCACATCAGAACAAAGGAGTTTTATGCAACACCATGAAGACTGCATCAGAACAAAGGAGTTTTGTGCAACACCATGAAGACTGCACCGGAACAAAGGAGTTTTATGCAACACCATGAAGACTGCACCAGAACAAAGGAGTTTTATGCAACACCATGAAGACTGCACCAGAACAAAGGAGTTTTATGCAACACCATGAAGACTGCACCAGAACAAAGGAATTTTATGCAACACCATGAAGACTGCATTAGAACAAAGGAGTTTTATGCAACACCATGAAGACTGCATTATAACAAAGGAGGTTTTCAACACCATGAAGACTGCATCAGAACAAAGGAGTTTTATGCAACACCATGAAGACTGCATTAGAACAAAGGTGTTGTTTTGCAACACCATGAAGACTGCATCACAACAAAGGTGTTGTTTTGCAGTAATAAAGTGAAAGCCAGACTCTGTGCGGCGCTGAGGTGATTTTTCATCTTTCTACTCATGCAGCGAGTTGACCAGCACAGAACTCCACACTGACCTGCAGGACCCATGCAGCATTTCTGCTGTGTGAAATCGTCTCAGTTTTCTCCGTGGATCAGCTTGTTAAACTGTTCTACAGTAAGTATAGATATATTTCAACCTTTTTCTTTTCTCTATATTTTAGTGGAGCTATTGCAACATTTTCTAAAAAAGAAAACAACCAGAAACACACATGTGAACAGTTTGTAAATTTGAAAACTAGACATAAAGGGTGGTGCTGCTTTTGTGGCGATAGCAGCCCGAATTTCAGGCAGAGAAATCTCGTGACTTAAAGTGGTATAAAAAAACCAAACCAAACAAACAAACAAAACACAACAAAATAATGACATTTCTAATGACATATAATTTGTATAATTTCATCATACTGCCTAAGTACATTGTATTTGAAAACTATGGCCAAACTTGTTTGTCAGGGCAGAATGAAGGAAGGGGCAATTTTACTGCAGCTACAAAGAGTTAAAGCTTTGTGCCTACACTTAGAGGCACAGCAACCCTGCACATCTGTGAGACATGACAAAGGAATCTGAACACGTGTGTGTGTGTGTGTGTGTGCGCGCGCACGCACCTTTTTTGTTGTTTTTTTAAAAATCCATTCTGAGCGATTATCTTTCCCCCTCATTTTTCCTGAATGACTCAAGTGTTGAGAGAAAACAATCCCATAAATAAGCATATTATACACAAAATCTATGTTGTACAAATGACTCAACCATTAATGCATCAATATCAATCCCATGTACATGCCAGGATCACATACATTGATGATGTAAAAGCACATGTCAAATTTCGCAACAGTATGTCACATTAATTAATGGTTATGTAAACAGATTTGACATTTAAAAAAGAGTCTTTCACATTACGTACACACAGTTACTATTCTTGAAAATCTTCCACATTATGCAAACTTGGCATTTTTGAAAGTCTTTCACATTATTGATTATGTAAACAGAACAAGCATTTTTGAGTCTTTCACATTATGTTAATGATTTTGAAACAGTCTTTCACATAATGTTATTGAAACAGTCTTTCTTATTATGTTAATTTTGAAACAGTCTTTTACATGATGTAAACAGGGTTAACACTTGAAACAATCACATTCTGTAAACAGTTAGCACTTATGAAACAGTCTTTCACATAATAATGTAAGCAGGGTTAACATTTTCCAAAGCAGTTTTCACATTATGTAAAAACCAGCATTTTAGAAACAGTCTTTTATACTAAATAACATTTTTGAAAGTCTTCCACATTATGTAAACAGTCAACATTTCTTTGTTTTCCACATTATCTACACACAATTAGCATTGCTGACAGCAATCTTCCACATTACGCAACACGGTGAACTCTCACAACCTTCCATTAGTTTTGTCCCTCACCTACTGTCATGTACTTCTTTCTGTTTAGGTACTGACCCCCACACAACCCAAGCAAACCAAAAACAAACAAAAATTCAAAAATGCATCGCTGATGTTTTCTGTCCATGCATGCTCTTGCATGTATGTACATGAGACAACTGGTTTTCATAATCATATGGTCCTACAGGGAACTGTGCAAGGAGGGAGATGAAGAGGCAGACCGAGAAAACGATGGGAAGACAACGTCAGAGAGTGGAGGACTGGCCTTGGGTGGAATGATTTGCTACGGAAAGCTAAGGACTGCAGGGAGTGGAGGAAGCTGGTTGCAAAATCTTCAGTGGTGTCCCCCTCAGTCTACAAGACTACAGGATAGGTGAAGGTGAAGACATGAGACAATAGTCAAGTCAATCAAATCACTTTAATCATCCCATGAAGGGCAATTACAGTAATGACAGGCTTATTGATGCGTATAATTATCTCAAAAGACAAGAAAAATACATTTCAAATTGGTATGAACATTCCAAGATAGCTTCAACCACCCCCCCCCCTCCCCCCAAAAAAACAATACAGAACAGCATGAATAACCGAGGCATATACAGTCCTATTTTGAGAGAAAAAAGTTTATAGGGTGTACACATACATATAGGGTGTATACATGTGAGGTAGCAGATAGTCAAGGTTTGTCAAACCTTAAGTGTCGTTTCAATTTTTTCTTTTTCAAATACGTCATCTTTTCTCCTTTCTCATCAACACATCATCCTCAGTTAACGCTAGAGACATACCGCTCTACACACACTATGGCAAAACAGTACCTACATCTATACCACCCTGATCACTGACGCCGATTCAGAAAATACCAAGTCAGTTTGATCACTTGTTTGAATGAATACATCTATGGAGCACACACAGATCTTCAAATCCAAAGGTATGATGGTGGCGTATTCTGCATGGAGGTCTGTCAGTATAAACAGTAACTCTACCTGAACATTCTGTTCTAGGAATTCCCTTTTCTCTATCCCTTTCTTGATTTCTTCGTTGTTCCTTTTCATCCCGTCACCTCCTTCTTGTATGTTTTCTGCCTTCTTGGTCTATTTTCCTGCCTTCTTTTCCAGAAAGACTAAAAAGACAATTCTCTCTCACACCGGTCAAATGCGCTGGGCCTGACTTGTCAGGTGTTTAATGGCAGCGCAGCGCACTTTTGCTCATATGACAAAGATAGTTGCTATCTGAGCATTCGACAAAGAAGAAGAATGGCCATGTAGACCCACAAACCCTGTCCACAAACTGGAAAAGTGATGGTCCACAGAGACATGCCCAACCCTCCCCAGCCACAACTGTTCCAAGGACAAGAAGAAGCACCAAGTCACCCCCAGCAGGCTGTCCACAGCACAGCACAGCCTCTGTTCTGAACGCTGTCCACAGCACAGCCTCTGTTCTGAACGCTGTCCACAGCACAGCACAGCACAGCACAGCCTCTGTTCTGAACGCTGTCCACAGCACAGCACAGACACACTCTGTTCTGAACGCTGTCCACAGCACAGCACAGCACAGCACAGCCTCTGTTCTGAACGCTGTCCACAGCACAGCACAGCACAGACAGCCTCTGTTCTGAACGCTGTCCACAGCACAGCACAGCACAGACAGCCTCTGTTCTGAACGCTGTCCACAGCACAGCACAGCACAGACACACTCTGTTCTGAACGCTGTCCACAGCACAGCACAGCACAGACTGTTCTGAACGCTGTCCACAGCACAGCACAGACTGTTCTGAACGCTGTCCACAGCACAGCACAGCACAGACTGTTCTGAACGCTGTCCACAGCACAGCACAGACAGACTCTGTTCTGAACGCTGTCCACAGCTGGCAAATCCAGCACAACTCAGTCAGGTGTCCAGTGCTGAAATCAGCACCCCCCTTCCCTTCACCATGTCCAAGTGCGGTCAGTTCCTGCCCGCAGCTAGCACCCACCAGCTGTGCTGGATGAACGGAACTGCTGGAGAGCTGAAAGTGAGGGAAAACTGGCAGGCGTGGTCCTTCCTTGAAATCAGTCCTGACACGTGACAGGACACCTTCTGTCCATGGCCATGAACTTGCTTTCGTCTCCACGCTGACTAGTATCTCAGACTCCAGTTTCGGGCAGTGGTTCTGAACAACACACAGAGCAACAACATCAAACTGTTAAAATTCCTATCAAGAGCCAGACAGCTAGTGGGTAGAGCGTTGCCTCTTTATCTGACGCCCGGTCGAGCCCACTGAGGCACCCTTTCAGGATCTTACTCTGAAGTTAACATTGCATGACTTCCACCCCCCTAAAGTCTTCGGATGAGACTATAAACAGAGCCCGTGCAAACACCCCAACATCGAGCACAAGAAAAAACCTGTTGCTTTCAGAAAGTAAGCCATTCAGCCATGGCATAGAGACAATTTAAGAGGAAACAATGCATGCCTACAGGTGTCATGTTTAGACACCACCTTGAAGTCGGAATACAGCTACCTGAATGGTGGTTAAAAACTGTTGGAAACACAAGAACCTCACCACTGAACGGAGCTCTAGCTGAGGAACTTACCACACACACAAATTATCATGGGGCAAAATTGGGATACGGACATCCTGTGACAGATATAAAGAGGATGAGCAGTGTAGCTGAAGAAAAAGCTGTCTCTTTTCTTCAAAATATAAGTGGTACATCATTGAAAACAATGAGCAGCACCTCATTGGAGTCGCAGTGAAATGGATCCTGCCATTTTGTGGTGACGCATGATTTGGGCTATATTTAATAAATTCAGCAGACTTACCCAACATAATAATGACATACACATTATAAATCATGGACAAGTTTATAATGTCTTCTTTTGAGATTGTTTCAGTTTTTTAATAGATGACGGTATTTATTTTTTTTTACAAATTTTCAAAATATGTCACTGAATGCTGAAAAATAAAAAGTTTTGAAAATTAGGGTTGGTATCTTAAATGGCTTGAACTATTCATCAACTAGTCCCCTTGAAGCAATGTGATGATTTTTCACCAAAATAAAGTTCCCTGAAGCTGGCTGAATCCATGTGATGTCACTTTTTGTACAACAGATTATTTTTTTTAAAGAATCATAACACTGGAGTGCCTTTAATCCCAAAGATATCACTTGTCAACATGTCAAACAAAATTGGCCAACAGACAAAAACTAGGCAAGCTTATGGTCAAGGAAAGCAAATGTGTATAGAAAAATGATTGCCCTACAGGCCAGAGTACTTTCCCTTGAGTTAACCATCATTTGTGTTTTAAAAAAAAATTTGTAAGTCTGCCGATTCTTAAGCTTTGGCACGTCACAGTAAAGGAGAGGAGTGCCTAAGCTTCAGCACAACCTCAATGAGTTAAGCTTATTCATTCAGTCCTCTACCCCCGAAGTTGGAATGCAGCCACCTTCACCGTGGGCATAAACAGTCTGGTCAGCTGCACACGCAAAAACGTCACCATTGCTAAACTGTGCAGCTCTAGCAGAGGAACGAAATAAAAAATATATAAAAAAATCACTTGTCTGCTCACTGTGATCAGCTACAGAATTTAATTAAAGGCGTTCACATCCCCTTCATCCTATCTCTCTCTCCACCCACCTCAAATATATCTCATGAATACACGTTTTTAATATACACACAGGCCCTTGAAATGGTAACCCCTCCTCCCCTAAAAAACGTTTATGTTGATAGTCATCATCTAATGAGGATATTGGGGGGTTTATTGCCCCCCCCAACCCCCTCCTCCCGTTCCTTGGTTAGAACTCTGAGGTTCATCAATGGTGAGATTTTGTGCATGCGACTGTTTTTGCCCACCATGAAGGTAGCCAGCCACATTCTGACTTCAGGGATGTATGCTGGGTTATATTTGTGTTTCTGCAACCCACTGAACGCTGACATGAACTACGGGATCTTTAACGTGAATATTTCATCTTCTGTATGTGTGTGTACACACACACACACATGAAGCGAATTAAGGCACTAGCAGGTCTGCACTTGAAGTTGACTTGGGAGATGGAAAAAATCCCCAGCCTTAATTCATCATACGCTGCTTAGATTCGAACCCTTAACTTTATAGACACAAGGGGTTGAAGTTGAATGGTCTTAACCACTTGGCTGTAGTGTCTGTCCTGATGTGGTTTTGCACTGTCCTAAACACCCCTTTCAGCCACAGCAGACTTCTCTGCATGAAATTCATGTTGTTTTCCCCAGAAAGAGCCAGGTGCCACAAAAGCAGTACCTTCCATTAAAAAAAAAAGTCCTGTTAGCAAGCGTATTTTTACTTCCCTATAGGAGTGGGTAGTTTTCTTACAGAATGTTGCTAGGGACAACTCTCGTTGCTGTGGGTTATGTTATGTGGCTAAATGAGTATTGCACACAGGACCTCAGGTTACTGTCTCATCCAAAATACTAGCACTCCAATCCAATCCAATCCTGCTGTTTATAGCCCCGCCAACCACAGAGGCCATATCAGGGCTGTCACCTCGTCAACTTTTAAATCTCAGATTAAAACTGTGCAGCTGTATAAGGCTAGCACTCAGGACAGTGGGACGGCCTAGTGGTTAGAGTGTCGAGCTCCTGATCTGACGGCTTGGGTTTGAGCCACCACTGAGGAAGCTGTTCAAGGGGATTTTTCCCTTGGAGTTAACATCAGTACCGACTCCACTCCGGGGAAAGTCTGTCGGATGAGAAATATAGACCAAAGTCCAGTCAGCGAAACATCTTACACACATGTGAAAACCCATTCCGCTTTATGGAGGAGTAGGCTAATCCGTGCCGATAGGAGTGGGAAACAAATGCATGCACACTGGTGTCGTGTTAAGACGTCCTTCTCAAAGTCAGAATGCCTGGTGCTTTCATCATGGTGGGCAAATGGTGGCATAAGCAAAAATCTCACCTTTGGTGAACCTCAGAGCTCTAGCTGAAGAACAGGAAAAACAAACAACATCCACCACTGAAGGCTCAAGGGATGGGGAAAAGTTCAGACTGAAACAGAGACTGAACCTCGTTTTCTAGGCAGACACATGCCACTAGACCACCGACCCAATTTTCTTTTCACCGATACAGCGATGTGGAAAAAACTTGTCTGTGTTCACATCATTCTGCGTGCTTACCTGATGCATGGATGTCTTCTCATAGCTGTGTTCTCCACATTTCCTGAAACAAGGCAACAGCAGAACACATAGACAGACTGACCTCAGCATGCGGCATTTCATGTTGGTTATAGCTCTACTGACCATGAAAGCCTACCATCAGGGCTGTCATCTTATTCTGTTTCAGTGGCTCCACTAACATTGATATCAAGTTCAAAACCAACATCTCATTCCTGCAAATGTCTAACGTCGATCTGAGAAAAAACATCGATCTGAGAAATAATAAAACATTAAATTACACAATACCTAAATTATTTCATTCCTTAATTAGGCTAATAAAGCCAGGCTGTACTGAGGATGTCAGCCATTCCGCTTATTTTATTATCCCTAGGTTACCAAAAAAATTTGGGTAAATAAAAGAAAAACATTCGAAATTACAAAAATATTAATCAAAAACACCAAACTGGGCAAGTAACACTGCAGAACAGACATCCTGTGCCCATCTCAGTGTTTGTACTATCACTACCTGGCCGCCAGAAAGAAAAATACAGGCAACAAACATGTCATACAATGAAAAAAGAATATTTGAAAATTTTGCTTTTCCTTAAATGACAGAAACAAAAACAGTGATAGAAAAAAGGACATTTCAAGCACAGAGAGTGAGAATTTCCAGAAGGTGGGGATGCTACCTATACTGGAAGAGCCCCCAGCATCCCCATGCAACAAAGAGAACAAACACTGAATAAAAATCAAAACAGAAATGAACGAATGGATGCTTCGACATTTTTCTGACGGATCAAGTATGTTGTCTGAGCAACTCCCTTTTTCAGAAAAAAACCCATGACAATTCTTATTGTCTATTGTACATTATGTGCTAATATGCCACTCATAATTCCATACATTATCATTATTATAATTTCTCATTCTGAGATAATAAAGTATTTTTTAGTCTTGATCACCATGCCATAGAAAATTATTAGCAGGTTTTAAAAAAGATAATGTTTGATGACTCATTTGCCATGAATTATGTGGAAGCAGGTGTATTTTTCCAGCAATCATACTGTCAAGTGCACTGTCTCTTCCTCACCTCTCAAAATTCCATGAATTTATACTGACGTTGTTGTGTCTTTATGCATCAGTGAAAAAATTTCAGGTCCTCAAAGGGATATCACAGCTTGTGGAATGTAACAGTGTTTGCTATCACGAAAAAGACTGAATCTAGCTCTCACACTTTCTATGGTAAAGGTGTCCCATAACCTATGCGGTCGTTGGGGAGTGAGATGGCAGAGACCTCACTTCTCAAGGGCCAGCATATTCAGGGGGACGCCCATCTCCTCCATCACTGCTTTACCTTCCCTGACCCTGAAGAGGCAGGAACCCATTCACAGCTGGATGAACTAGGGGACTGTACTGAAGCCAAGGTGCACTAAAGGTCACCCATCCACTTTGCAACCATGCTCAATTCTGCTTGACCTTAGCTGGGGGAAAGCGAGTGCTCTGGCCACTGAGCTATCCTGTCTTCACTCTCTACTCCACTAAAATAAATAGCATCTGATCTGAATATCAACAATCTCAACAACCTTACAAAAAAACCCAACTAAACAATTGAATACACAGCAGAAGAGAGTGCAGGGTTTTGAAACGATCTGGTAGCCACATGTCAGGACAACATCACTGGTATCTTGCACTTTGCAGGCATCTACTCTGTGACCAACAGAACATGACTGTTTGTGCTACAGTGAACTGTATGAGTACGGAAAAGAATGAGAGGCATCCTGTCTGTGATGAAAAACTAACTCTTGAACTCGGGACTAAATTCCTCTTTCCTTTCCTGCAAAGAAAACTCCATCACTATTTTGCTTGCTGTCAAATCCGTCACACAAGAAAGTGAAGTCCATCACATCAAAAATAGTTCTCCATCAAAGGGAGATAGATCATTATCAAATTTTGTCATGAGTCTTCACTGATTCAGCACTAGAAGCAATTCACTTGCTGAATTTGATGCTGACACCCAACATTTTCTTTTTCTTTTTTTAAACAAGGCACATTTTTCTTTATCTGGTAACAGACCAAATGTTCCCTCAGTGTAGCAGTTGTAAACATGACAAAAGAAAACGGCTCCCACAGAAAAAGGAAAGTGTAAAATGCAGTGGGCATCTCATTCAGCCTGGCTCCAGAACTAAGCTCACATTGTCCTCATTGCTGAAGTCAGAATGCGGCTACCTAAATAGTGACAACAAATAAAAATAGTTGCATATGCAAAAATCTCCCCACTGGTGAACCTCAGAGCTCTAGCTAGCCAAGGCACAGGGCCAAAAACCCCCCACCACAAACCCACTGTCATCAGCAGTTGGCCCTGTCCTGCCTATCTCTTCTTCACAGCATGCTCTGAAGTTTCCCAGCTACAGTGCTAGGTCTCCATCTGTCAGTGGGCTCATGGAAGCCTGACAATGACGCACACCTTCAAAAGTGAGAAACAATATGCCTGAGTAGGACTGTAGTGATTGGTGAGATTGCAGCAAGGCAACGGGAGCCCTGGCCTGCCTTAATGTAAAGATACAACAGCGATTGTGTGGACTTTTTTCTTTCTTTTCACATTTGAATAAAAAAAGTAAAGCAAAACTAATCAAAATGACCATTAAAAAAAAAACAACAAAAATTCCAATCAAAAAATGTGTTAAACTAATCAAACAACCATTACCCCCCCCCCCCCCCCCCCATAAAAAAAAAAATCCAATAAAATTTTTTGTTAAACTAATCAAACGACCATTAGTAAAAAAACAAACAAAAAAACCCCAACCAAACCTAGAATAAAAATTCCAATAAAAAATTTGTTCAACATAAAGAGAGAGCGAGAGAAAAAAAAAACCCGGAGAAGGGGGCAACAACAAAAAAAGGGGGGAATACTGACGTGCAAGGGGAGGTGGGGTAGCGGTGCAGGGAGGTGGTACGATGGTGACACTTCTTGCAGGCGAAGAATCGCCGCTTGCCTTTGTGCCTCCTCACCGTGTGGCGCTCCTGCTTGCAGCGTTCACTCTGCGACGTGGCCGTGTACTGGCACTGCACAGACCCACACTGCCCTCACCTTCTCATACATTGGTGATCATCTACACTATCATACTGCTTGCAGGGGTGGGGCTGCACAGCCTAGAGATTCCTGCGTTGTGCTCGTGATCTGACAGCCACCACACTGCCCTCACCTTCCCATACATGGTGATGGTGATCATCTACACTATCGTACTGCTTGCAGGGGTGGGGCTGCACAGCCTAGAAGTTACAGCGTTGTGCTCGTGATCTGACAGCCTTGATTCCCAGCCACCACCAAGGAGCTTGTTTGAAGGGATTTTTTCCCCCCCCCTGGAGTTAACATCAGTATCAACTCCACTCCCCAAAGAAAAATCCTTCCAAACCAGTTACAGACTGAAGTCCCATGTGTGAACGCACAAAGAACATGCTACGCACACATTAAAAACCTGGTCTGCTTTTTGGATGATAAAACCATTTCGTACTGGTAGAGTGGATGACAACATTTTTAAAAAATGCATAGACACTGGTGTCATGTTCGGACATCATCCCTAAAGTCAGAATGAAGTTACCCTTGGGATAACATGCCACACTGACAGCCCCGATATGACCTCTGCGGTCAGCGGGGCTGTAAGCAACAAGATGAGACTGGACTGCAGCAACCTTCAAGCTAGGTAAAATCGGTCGTGTACACAAAATCTTACCACTGGTGAACCTCAGAGCTCTGCCAAGGAATGAAAAAAACCAGAACATTGCATTCTCTCTTCTATCGGAACAGCCTGAAGAGTTTCTGGGTATTTATACGGTGACATTCCCCAAGCTGAAGCCTTCTGGAAGGGTCTAAGGCAAACTGAACCTGGCGGAGGTCATCTTGAGTTCTCCATGCCACTGGCCATTGCTGGCCCCCTGTTCTCCAAAAGAGGGATAGGAATTAGAACATGGGAACAGGATGTTTTGCCGGTGTTTGGTTTTCAGTGTCATCTGTAGGACGGATAGACATTTTTTTTTCATTCCTGGGCGAGTGTCCCCCCCCCGCCCCCCCTCGATTCCCCACCATTTAGGTAGCTGCATTCTGACTTCAAAGATGGTACCTAAACATAACACCTGTCTGCACCCGTTTAAAAAACAACTGTCATCTGTTCGTACCAGCATGAAATTAGCCTACTTTTCTGAAAGGTGAAACAGGTTTTTAACATGCGCAAGATGTGTTGCGTGCATTCAGTTTATAGTCTCACCTGAAGGACTGACATTCAGTTAGATTTTTTCTTTCGTCAAACTGGGGAAAAAGGGCAAGGCTGGGAATTGATCCCACAATCTTAGAGTTTAGTAGTTAGGCAGGTGAACGTCTTAACCGTCCTGCTACCTTCCTTCTTGGGCAGAGAATGAAACTTGAGCCCATGGGAAAAAACCATTAGCTCAGAGGGGCAGCCCGGGAGGGACTGGAACTGCTTGCTCACGGAGATATCCTCGGATCAAGAGACCAATGCTCTAACCACTTTGCTCTAACTCCAGCCTCCACTATAGGGCATTTATAATCATATGTAACAAACTCTGTATACATAGGAAACCCTCTGTAACAAAATTATAGCAATAATAATAGCACATGGAATCTATATAGCGCTATATCTTGCCAAAACCCCCAAATCAAAGCACTTTCATTCATCCTACTCATTCACATGCAGCCAGTTACAATTAATATATGGTTTGTTTTTGTTTTTTTAACAAATTCAAATGTATACACACACACATGCATGCACACACATAAAGGTTGTACACTCCAGCAGGGTGATGGGGTTTTGGCTGTTGAGGGCAGGGACAAAAATGAAATGGAGCAAGAGGGGAGAATCTTAGGTTTGAAATAAATGTGTCTTGCGGCCGGATTTAAAAGCGTCATAAGGCTTTTGATGAAGGAAAGAGGGAGGTCATTCAAGATCAATGGACCAGAAACAGAGAAAGAGTGACAGCCAATGGATGACTGGCTGAATCTAGGTATTCTTAAGCACAAGGTATCTGCAGCAGAGCGGAGGGAACGAGGAGTGTACAGGTGAAGACATTCATAGAGGTATGAAGGTACTGTTTTATGGAGGCATTTGTAACACAGAGTACTGATCTTATAGTTTACTCTCTGTGACACAGGCAGCCAGTGGAGAGATCGCAAGAGAGGAGTAATGTGCTCAGATTTTTTCTTTCTGAGGACTAGTCGAGCATCAGAGTTTTGTATACGTTGAAAGGAGTGGATTGATGATGTTGGCAGACCAGCCAGAAGAGAATTGCAATAGTCCAGACATGAGAGAATGAGAGATATGACTAGTTTGGATGTTGCATCAGTGGACAGGTACTTTCAAACTGCACCGATGCGCTGCAATTGTTAGTAGCACGACTGGCAGGTTTGGGTGATGAATTTTTACATGGAGAGTGTGTTGTCTATAACAACCCCTAGATATTTCACAGCAGTAGATAGAGGGATAGACATATTGCTGATTTCTATTGAAGCTGTTGTGATGGAAGAGAGTTTGTGTTTGGTCCCTACAAGCATGGCTTCTGTTTTATCTGTACAGTGAGTTGTATCATTTCACTGCATGAAGTAAAAGCCATATCATTGTGCACATGATACATTATCATGATTCAGCCAGTCCACCGTTGGCCGCCGCTCTTTCTGTTTCTGGTCCATCGATCTGGAATGACCTCCCTCTTTCCTTTATCAAAAGCCTTCTTATGACGCTTTTAAATGATTTATCATATTTTTAAGCGCTTCGATTTGTTTGTTTTACAAGATTCAGCGCTATATAAATTCCATATATTATTATCATTATTTGACCATGCACCCACACAACATACACAAAGTACAAAACTAATCAGGGTTCATCCTTATGCACAAACTACTCGATTGTATGTTTAACCTGTTTTAAATGATAAACTTCCAAAGTGAATCTGCAGTTTCAATAGCACCGTTTGATATCAAACAATGGTGGTGACTATCACCACCTTCAAATGGGCATGCCCCCTACCTCACTCAGTCTGGTTCAGCAGCTATGGTTGTTGTCGCAGAAAGTTATGATCTATAAAACATCCTGCATTTGTTCAACCTTCCGGGTCGACTTCAAAAGCAGACCTGCCAGTGCCTTAATTCCCTCCATGTATACACACATGCAGATGATCAAATATGCATGTCAGAGATCCTGTAATTCATGCCAGCGTTTTTGCCAGCGTACTTACACACCCAACATACATCCCAGAAGTCGGAATGCGGCTACCTTCATGGCGGGCAAAAATGGTTGCATACGCAAAATCTCACCATTGGTGAACCTCGGAGTTGTAGCCGAGGCACAACAACCGTCTCCCCCCATTCCCTAAAAACAACAACCCCATAGTTCTACCTGAAAAACTGGCTACTGGGGTTGCACTGACGAAGCCTGATAGTGACAGCTGCATGGAGCCAGATCAGGGCAAGCAGCCCCGGAGTCAGCGTGCAAGTGTGTGTGTGTGTGTGCGTGTGTGTGCACATTTGGACTTGTTACAACCATCAGTTGTTTTTGGTTACATGACTGTGTAAGAATGAGTTGAGTGCAAGCGCTTATTTATTCTTTTATTTCGAGGATAATGGAATAAGCACTCAAGCGCCCTTTTTTTCCCATTCAGTCCCTGTGTGTTTGCAGTTTTGTAAATTTTGTCATCCATTACCACCTGCACACAATGGCCTACTCTTCTGAAAAGCGGAATAGGTTTTAGCATTTGCGCAAGATGTTCTGCGAACGTTGGCACCCGCAATTTGTCTGCAAGATATAGCGCTTCTATATAAATTCCATTTATTATTATTATTATATTATTTTTGTGACACAAGTGAATGAAGAATGCCTTGCATACAGCATTGAAGAGACAGGTAGAACTATTTCTACTACCTGTTCACAGGAGACAACGGTGACATCCATGGAGGTGACGGTTTTCATCTTTTCTTCCATCATCTCCTTCTTTTCCAGGCCGTCAAAATAGCGCTCCTCTCTCTCCGCTTCAGCCTACACAGCCACGTTATTACAACATGAATCCTACTGTACACAGCCACGTTATTACAACATGAATCCTACTGTACACAGCCACGTTATTACAACGTGAATCCTACTGTACACAGCCACGTTATTACAACATGAATCCTACTGTACACAGCCACGTTATTACAACATGAATCCTACTGTACACAGCCACGTTATTACAACGTGAATCCTACTGTACACAGCCACGTTATTACAACATGAATCCTACTGTACACAGCCACGTTATTACAACATGAATCCTACTGTACACAGCCACGTTATTACAACATGAATCCTACTGTACACAGCCACGTTATTACAACGAGAATCCTACTGTACACAGCCACGTTATTACAACATGAATCCTACTGTACACAGGACCACTACATGAATCCTACTGTACACAGCCACGTTGTTACGTGAATCCTACTGTACACAGCCACGTTATTACAACGTGAATCCTACTGTACACAGCCACGTTATTACAACATGAATCCTACTGTACACAGCCACGTTATTACAACATGAATCCTACTGTACACAGGACCACTACATGAATCCTACTGTACACAGCCACGTAATTACAACATGAATCCTACTGTACACAGCAACGTTATTACAACATGAATCCTACTGTACACAGCCACATTATTACAACGTGCCTACTGTACACAGCCACGTTATTACAACATGAATCCTACTGTACACAGCCATGTTATTACAACATGAATCCTACTGTACACAGCCACGTTATTACAACATGAATCCTACTGTACACAGCAACGTTATTACAACATGAATCTTACTGTACACAGCAACGTTATTATAACATGAATCCTATTGTACACAGCAAACCAAAAAACACATACACCGTACTCTTGGAAAAGCCTGATAAAAAAAAAAAGTATGAGCAAATGAGTGCTGTGAATAAACTGTGCTTTACAGCTAGCCTCTGTGTTGACACAAGCAGACTTCTCAGTATGAAAATCAGACTTTTTCAAAGAGCTTTAAAAAAAAAAAAAATCAAGGGTGCAATCCATGTAGTATGACATCTGTACTGTATGCATGCTAAACTCTTATCACTTGACTGCCACCCAAAGCAAAATTTGCAAGACATGTGCGTAGCTGCCAACTTTTTTAGAATCCAGAAATGGAATTTTGTAAGGGTGGGTTTGAAGGGGGACAAGCCCCCCCCCCCCTCCCTGAAAAAGTGGGGATCAGGGGGAAACTGAGGCCTTTTTATGGTCAAAGGAGTAAGCTCATCATAATCTCCTGACAAGATGACGCAGTCAGGAAAGAACAGTGTGCGGTGCTATCACACAAAATAGCTGTAGGTCGAAACTGACAGTACAACTATCACTTGACACGTCTGCTTTCATGACGTACAAAACCAGGAGATAAAATCGTTTGGAGACAAGCACTGTGTACCAGTTGCACTGTTGTTTCTTTTCCTTCTTTTATATGTTTTATAGCAAACGAAATCCACACAAAGTGTCGAATCTGAGCCGACTACATCAGCTCTTTGTAGCTGGCCACTGCTTCACATCTGTCCACCACTGTATGCAGGTCAACACTATTCATCACATGCTCAGCACAAAGACTTGCTTTGTTTGTTGCTGCTTCAGTAATCCAGTCCCTGAACTCTGCTGTCATCAGAAATAATGTACCGTTCCAGCCTTGCTTTGTTGTTTTGAACTCTGACGGCCATCCCACTGACAGGGGCCATCAACACACGACTTCTGGTAACTTACTACGCATGCCCAATGTTAGTCATTACCTTCTTTGGAATTTAGTGTCTGGGGCTCCTTGTCTGTTTTGTCCGCACACATGCACGCGTCTGAACTATCACTTATTCATTTCTAAGCACAAAAATGTATCTTAAGCTTATCATCAGCCTTAGAGAGAATAGTTTCAACAGACATGCCTTCGTTTTCGGAAGTTTTCAAGGTTTCTGTCACAGGTTGACATTTTGGTCATTTTCAAGAGGGTTCAAGACCTTAAAAATGTGGTCTCAAAATTCAAGGAGTTTCAAGGAGCATGCAAACCCTGTCACTATAACCAACTGATTACTTCCAATATATACAGTGTGATTCTAGGATTTCAAAATAAGGGGCCCAAGGGCCCCCTAAAATGAAAAGAAGGGGGCATTGCCCCCCCCCCCCCTTCAAAAGGGGACAAGTAGTATTTTTATTTGCTTACAGTACCCTCAGTACTCTTAGTTTCCCCTATTTTTTTCAAGGAAGAGAAACAAAACAAACAAGCAGATACATAGGCAGAAAGGATTAAATATTCACTTTAAGTGTTGCAGTTAATCTGCAGTAAGCACTTGTAACACAGAAGAGAGAGAGAGTGGGGGTGGAGGGGAGAGAGAGAGAGAGAGAGAGAGATGAGAGAGAGAGGAGAGAGAGAGAGAGAGAGAGAGAGAGAGAGAGAGAGAAGTCAAATTTGTATTTCCACAGAGATGGGAGATAGATCTAGATGAGACAAGAGGTAAAGCCAATATCAAAGTTTTTTTCTCACCTAGATTGTACACTGAGAGAGAGAGAGAGAGAGAGGAGAGAGGGGGAGAGAGAGAGAGAGAGAGAGAGAGAGAGGAGAGAAGAGAGAGAGAAGAGAGAGAGAGAGAGAGAGAGAGAGGAGAGAGGGGAGAGCAAAGTCAATTTTATATTTCCACATTCATAAGAGAGAGAGTGAGGAGGAGGTCAAATTTGTATTTCCACATTGAGAGATCTAGACCTAGATTAGATGATAGATTAAAGCTAATGTCAAAGTCTTGTTTTTTACCCCCAGATCGTACATTGAGAGAGAGAGAGAGAGAGAGAGAGAGAGAGAGAGAGAGAGAGAGAGAGAGAGAGAGAGAGAGAGAGTTGCCTGATGGAAGTCTTTCTGAAGTTTATCTGGTGATCGGCAGTGTTCTTGCATGATGCTTTAAGTGCTGTTCTGTAATGAGGAAATCTCCTTTAGTGAATGCACTGTTCTTTCCATGTTTGATACACAGCCTATAGATAGCCATGTTCAATGTTCTCAAGCCAAGGCTACTTGTCTCACAAGATCTCCAGCCCTGAACCTGCTGGGCCGTGGTGTCTGCTATCTCCTCAACGATCTCTGTCCCAATCACTCACTTGTTTCCAGAGTACAAGGCCTCTTGGAAGATGATGTAATGGAAGAGGACAACAGAGCAGGATGAGCCTGCTTTATTATGAAGAGGGCTTGTTGCAGCCCTGGGGGTAGCCTACTAACAGTAATGAACTAATGAACGCTGCAGGAACTGACAAACTACAGTTTCTGTGATTGGTCAAAAGTGAGGCGCTTAGCTAACCAGAAGCATCATCGGAGAACTTTGGGGGGGGGGGGGGGGGAGTAGTACTTAATTTTAAAAACTATATAAACAGCAGTTGCCATGGCGCACTGTTTGTTAAAAAACGCGCCATCCAGGATTTTTTGGCGTCCATTAGGGCGCACTGCCCACATCGTTTTATGGCAATTTTGAAAAAAAATGCAGGAATCCCGCAAGGGCGCACTCTAGAATCAACACTGTAAATATATATATATTTCTTTTTATGGCTGGTCAAATCCAATAAACCATAAGGAGTCAAAACCAGAATACTTTCATACTTAACGTCCAACAACTGCATACAATGCATCCCTAACCCTGCACAGATTTAAACAGCAGGACTATCACTGTCTTCACTTCAAAACTAAAACTTTCACTCCTGCACTTAAAGGGTTCCCTTTTGAGCAAGTGAATCCTAAGATCAATAGTTCCCATACCAGCAAAGATGAATCAAGAAAGTAACGCAACGAGAACCATCAATTCTTTTTGCATTACAGACTGCACCCCCTACCCCCATTTTCTTAAGAATCAGTCAAGCAATTTTTTTTCCAAATCTGTGGTAACAGAAGCTGTGGGACAACATATGTTGAAATTCTTGATACCTTACAACAAGTAAAGATAATTTCACACACATACACTTACAGAGTACACACACACAATACGACTCAACTGCCATCAACACCCCCCCACACACACAGAGCAGGAAGGAACCTGACCTGAGCCAAAGCTCCTGTGTGCGAGGACCTGGCTGTCAACAGCTGTTTCACCTCGTCTGAGTTCGGGTCCACATTACCAAGAAGCCTGGACTTTTTCCGCGCTGGTTCTGCACCTGACCCACCACCACCACCCTCTCTACTCTCTGTCGCTTTCTGCTCATTTTCTGAAAGACAAAATGGCATCAGACATTTCTGTGTGTGTGTGTGTGAGAGAGTGTTTGTGTGTGTGTGCGCTCATGTGTGTGTGTGCATGTGTGTATGGGCGCACTGTGTTTGTGTGGTCGACATTTTTTTTCTTATAAATTTTTTTATTTGTAGGGTGGTTTTCAAACATTGTTTATTCAATACACATGCATCATAAGCACACAACAATACTGCAGGGGGAGAGCATCAAGCTACAGCTTGTTTTAAGCCCCACATTTGTAGGTTCTGGTGAAAAAAAAGACAGAAAATGGTTTTATGAAATAGTAAAATTACATCTGCCTGTAAGATTGTCAAAAGCTGAAAACAAGTTTAAAACATGTGTATGAGATCCCATGTGAATAACATTGGGTTGGGTCTGTTGTGATGACTTCATGCATGCCACAACAAAATACATTAACAAATACAAAGTAACGGATAAGAAAAATTTTAAAACGACATATGGCACTATGATAAACAATGAACCACACATGCATCATCCTTCACTTTCATTCCTGACGACTCACCAATGTTTTCCAGAACGCGTTTTCTGACTTTATCTGCATTTTGTGCTGTCGGTCTTACAGCGTTGGGATCTTTCTTTTCCAGTCCCCCAATGGCGGTCACTTTCTGAATCGCTTTCATCTGTATATCGCAAATGAAAACAAAATAAGGAAAAAAAATGAAGCTTTCAAGGCACTCCATATCATTCTCTCGCCTAAAAATGGACCTGATAAAAGACACTGTTTTCCATCTGTCAATGTGGAGGAAGCATTTCATCCTAAACACTCCAATGATGTCAAGTTCAATCAGTGAAGTTCTCTGTTGTGGTAGTTTTCCTCACACATACACACTGCATACACAAGGTCAATAACAACATATATTAGTTTTAAGGATCAAAGGAAGAGCAGACAGTGAAACGTGAGTTACATCAACATCTGGCAATTTTTCCCCCATTCCTTGGCTAGAGGTCTGAGGTTCACCAATCATGAAACTTTAGCGTATGCAGCATTCACACCCCCCCCCCCCCAGCACTATTTAGGTAGCAGCATTCTGACCTTGGGAATACATTAAGAAATAAACACTTAAGAGAAAAAAAGGCAATAAAAAATAAATGAATAGAGAAATAATAATGTCAACATCTGACACCCTCATTCAGAAAGCAAAGTTCTGCTCATTTTGGCCTTTTAAGAAACAAAAAAACATGGGGTAAAATCAGCGCGAACCAGCCTGTTGTATCGTCTTAATCCTACATACACATTCCCAAGTATGCAGCTAATGCCAAGAATTTTCTTAAGGGTGCCATACCTGTATAATATAAAAATATCCATTCCTGCACAGGTATCAAAATATAAATTCTTGACCATGACATGAAGAAATGAATCCGTGTGTGAGTATGTGTGTACATTTAAAAGATGTTAGTCTTATTTGTGAATGGTTGTATGTGTGTGAATGATTTGAATGCAAGCGCTTTCATTTGTTTACTTTGCAAGATTCAGTGCTGTAGAAAATATGCAGTGATGATCCCAGTTTTCCACTTACCTTTGCCAGGTCACTGGTAGTAGGTTTATGCTGAGAGGAGGCGGCTGATTCAGCAAACAGGTCAATCTTTCTACCGGGGTAAAATCCCTTCCCAAGCATGGGCTTGCCTGAGAAAAAAGGCAAAAGCAAGTGGAGACCGCTGACTTTTGGTTACAGATGTTCCTTTTAAAAAAACATTTTTTTTTTTTAAAAAGGCTGTTTGTTCCTCGGGTACAGCTCTGAACTTCACCACTGGTGAGATTTTAGGGTATGCAACTACCCCCCTCCAAAATGTAGGTAGCTGCATTCTGACTTTGGGAATGGTGTCTAAACACGACATCTGTGTGCATGTGTTTTTGAAATTATGCCATCCGTTCCTACCAGCACAAAATGGCTTGTTCTACCAAAAGTGGAACAGGCTTTAACGTGTGGGCAAGATGTTCTGCATGAATTTGCACATGGGGCCTCGGTTTATAGTCTCATCCAAAAGACTTCAACATTCAGTTCGATTTTCTCGTGAAACTGGGAAGAAAGGGCAAGGCTGGGAATCGAACCCAGAATCTTATGGTTTACTTGTTAGGCAGGTGAACATTTTAACCATCCTGCCACCTTCCTTCTTATTCAAGATTATGACAGCGATTGTCACAAATCATTCTGTTCGTACCATGAGCAAAATAGTGACTGTGGACACAAGGTGCAAGTAATATAAAAAAAAGGGACAGATTATGAATAAGCATGTGTGTGATTTTTCCTCCTTGGTTTAATGTCGGTTCCTTATTAGGTGATTTAGACAGGCAAACGGTCATTACAAAACAATTAATTTTAAAAAAAAGATAGAGGGGAGCATGCAAGTGCCCCAGGAAGGTCTATAATAACCAGTAATCATCAATGTGTGCATGTCTGTGTGAGAGAGAGTATGTGTGTGAGTGTGTGTGTGTGAGAGAAGGTGTGTGAGTGTGTGTGTGAGAGAGAGAGTATGTGTGTGAGTGTGTGTGAGAGAAAGAGAGAGTATGTGCATGAGTGAGTGTGTGTGTGACTGTGAGTCTGTGTGTGTTTTACCAGCCATGAGTGGGGGCAAGGCGAGAAAAGCAGGTCCAGACAGATGAACCTTGTAAAAAAAACACCCACAAAACCCCTAACAACTGGATCTTCTACAGTAAAATCCCAAAGAAGCTTGAAGACATTCTGTTCTTTTCCTTCTGAACCCCAAACACGCTAACCCCATGCTCTGCGTCAGAGAGCAATGTGACAGAAATGTCTTTCAACAACACATTTCATTCATAAACAAAGAGATAAACTTCTCTTTATGTAAGGAAAAAACCTAAATTTAGCATATAAATAGGACACGTGGATTGGTGGTCTAGAGGTAAGGCACCTGCCAAGAAAGCGAAAAATTCAGGTTCCAAGTGTGTGGAGGTTTGATCCCCGTTTATGCCTGAAACTTTTCTCCCCATCCACTAGACTGTGAGTGGTGGTCTGGGTGCTTGTCTTTCAAGTGAGAAGCCAAAGCCAGGTCTCGTGTGTAACACACACTTAACGCACGTAAAACAGCCCACAGCAACAAGAGAGTCATCCCTGGCAAAATTCTGTTTTAAAAAGAAGCTACTTTGATAGGGAAATCAATACACATACAGCCAGGAACCCCCCTCCACAACAAAAAAGAGGGGCTGCTCTTGTGGTGACGCGCTCTCCCTGGGGAGGACAGCTTCCTGAATTTCACGCTGAGAAATCTGCCGTGACTTCAAGTGGCACTTTTCAATTTAGCACCTGTAAACCCTGAAAATGATGGCAGTACAATTCTGACCTGCACCGCTGTCATTCCTTGAAGGGCTGGTGCAGTTACTGCTTCCCTCCCCTCTCCCGGCGCTGGCTCGGTCCTGACGTCCTCTCTCATCAGAACAGGACGGCTCCGACAATGGAGACCCTTTAGAGTGCGGTTGTCCTGGACTGTTAGAGTGCAACTGTCCTGAAGTTTTAGAGTGCGGATGTCCCAGACTTTTAAAGGGCGGCTGTTCTGAACTTTGTGAGCTCGACGAGGCGGGACTTTTAGCAACCGTTTGTTTGGAATGTTGGGGTTGGGGTGGTTGACCGTTTTGCTGGGACCTTGTTTTCGACTGTTGCTTCCTGCTGCTGAGTCTCTCTGCAATGTCTCGGCGGTGCTGCCTCAGCAAATCGCTGGCGTTGATGGACTGAAAGGTTGTGACGGGCGCCCCTCTTTTCCCTTTCTTGACATCTGGAAACAAACAACAAAACAAGAACGAGAGAGTGATGGTCATCGCTTTGCAGAAATAAACAACAAAGTTCATGTCTGCAAAGTGATGACCATCACTCTCTGATATATCCCTGAAGTTGGAATACGGCTACCTGAATGGTGGGAGAAAAACAAAAACGGTTTTGTGTTGTAGGTGAGTGTGTGTGGATATATATGTGTGTGCGTGTATGTTCTGTTTCTGTGTGCAGTTCGTACTGCTACACCCTTGCCCCCCTTTCTATTCTCTCTCTCAGCCCCACCATCACGAATATGGATGGGAAGAGTTTATAAATGTATTATAAATATATAGAAGAAAAAGAAGAAGAAGATTCTATAAACCATACATCCACTCAAAAAAATAATTAGAAAAAAAGCAAGCAGACACACAAGCGAGCCAGCAAAAAAGAAAGAAAGAAAGAAAGAAAGAAAGAAAGGGGGCGGTCTTTCTTTCTTTTTCTTTGAGCTAAAATTTTAGCCTTCAGTTTCTAGTCTAACCAAGATCAAGAAAGCTTGAAGGAAAGTTGGCAACTGGCGATAATGAATGAAGCTGTAGCTTTTCTTTTGATAATGATAACACGTGGGATTTTTATTAATCTTGTAAAGCAAACAAATCAAAGCATTGGGTTCAAGTTATTCACACACGTGTGACTGTTCGCAATGAACAGATCTGGAATTCAAACACACGCAAGCACGCACGCACACACTCTCTCGCACATTTATTTATTTATTCTTTAATATCTAGGATAATGGAATAAGCACTCATGTGCTTTTTTACATCCAGTCCCCGTGTGTATGCGGTTTTGTAAATTTTGTCATCTGTTTCCACCGGCACACAATGGCCTACTCTTCCGAAAAGCGGAACAGGATTTAACGTGTGCGCAAGATGTTCTGCATGCGTTCAAACACGGGGCCTTGGTTTATAGTCTCATCCGACACACACACTATTTTGCACAGCAGCACACAGATTTAGTAACAGATACCCATTTCACTGCAAACAACCATCAACATAAATGCCCCCTCCCCTCCCTTTCCTATCGTCTAATAGCACTTTGAGTGAACAGACATAAAATCGAAGTAACAACAACAAAACAACAACCACACACACACACTGTTACACACAGTACAGACATAAAATCGAAGCAACAACGACAAAACAACAACCACACACACACACTGTTACACACAGTACAGACATAAAATCAAAGAAACAACAACAAAACAACCACACACACACACTGTTACACACAGTACAGATATAAAATCGAAGAAACAACAACAAAACAACAACCACACACACACACTGTTACACACAGTAGCACACCACACACAGGATTTACTGACACCTTCAATTCTTTTTTTTTTGGGGGGGTGGGGAGCACAATAAACATCAGTTACTCAATAACCTGTGAAAAAGGTGAATGTTTTACAAATATTTGTAAAAAAAAATTCTTCTAGATATAAAAAAGAAAAAAAAGAAGAAGAGAAAGACATCATATTTACCCTGTGATTTTACTTCAGCCTTGGCAATGTGACGAACCAGATTCATGGAGCCAGCCGTTGGCACTGACAGCATGTCTAAACTGAAAGAAAACAGGAAAAGGTAAAAACCCCATGCATTATCCACTCCCTCCATTCCTGACAATGTACTCTGTGTTATCACCTGCCTTGTGTTTTTTGATTATTACCATAAAATTCCATGAAAACTTGAAAAAACAAACCAACCAAATGTAACCTGTAGCTTTTTGCCAAAGTCCTTTGGATGAGACTATAACACTACATTAGATTCAAACCAGGTTATCTCCAGTGCACCCAGGGAAGGAGATAACCTGGTGTGGCTCTAATGTAACAAATTTTATTAATGCGGGGTTCTTTGTGTGAATGCATGCAGAACATCTTGCACACATGTTGAAGCCCTTTTCCACCTTTTGAAAAAGTAGGCCTTTGTGTGCCAGTGGGAACGGATGACAAGATTTGACAAAACCACATGCACACACAGAATGGATGTAAAAAACCTACAAGTGCTTATTCCATTATCCTTAAATAAAAGAAATAAAGCTCCCCTCTCCCTTCTAAAGATAAAACAAAAGCAAACAAACCATAAAACTGGTGTTCAAAAAGAAAAAGTAACAGAAAAAAAAGAAGAAAAAGTGACATTCACACTTTATTTACAAAACAAATACGTAAAAAGACTGAAATACACCCCCCACACTCTCTCTCTTTCTCATACACACACACACTCCCTTCTCGAACAGATGGTCACACCCACCCACCAGACACTCTCACACACAAACAGATAACCCACTCCCCCCCCACCCCCCCTCCCCCAATTCATCACACCAACTCACAACGGTCTGCTGATGCTGTGAGGTCAGGGAGGTTTGAACCTTGGCACTGTGGGTGGGCAGGAGGTTCTGGATGGCCAGCGTGTTGACCTTACGCTGCTCCTGCTGGGTCAAGGCCGCCTGCAGCTTGGACAGGGTCACTTTGTCCTTCTTCCCTTTGCCTCTGCCCCTGCCAGGGAAGAAGCACCCACATCATCGTCAGCATCCATGTCAGAAGGCAGCGGAGCGAGTGAGCGGAACCACACCCAGCAGCTGTCAGTTTCCCCCCACTTCTGTTTCAGCTGCTCTCAGCTGCCAGCCAGCCCATCCCTGCCCAGCTGGTGCTAAGTATACCAGGAACTGACCACACTTGGACTAGGTGTATAATTATGGAAGGGGCGAGCTGAATTTTGCACTCTTGACTGAGTGATGTTGGATTTGTGTGCTGTGCACAATCCCCCCCCCCCCCCCCCCGTGGGGATGCCTGGGGGGGTCTGTCAGTATAAACAGCATCCCCACCTTCTGGAAATTGTGTGCTAGGAATTCCCTCTTTTCTATCCCTCTCTTTGTTTCTGCCTGGTTCTTTTTCTCCCTGTCACCTCCTTCTTTACCTCTTTTATGCCTTCTTTGTCCATTCTTCTACCATTTTCCCAGAAAGACTTAAAAGATAACAATTCTCTCTCCCACGCCAAAGTCGGATGCACTGGGCCTGACTTGTCAGGCATTTAATGGCAGAGCAACGCATTTTCGCTCATATGACAGACAATAGGTGCTGTCTGAGCATTTGACAAAGAAGGAAAACTGCAATCGTGACATTTGTGGTGATGCCGGGATTTCATCAGCCCCTGGCAATGACACTCGGGCTAAACGTAAAGGTTTGTCTGAATTGCACCAACACCAGTACCCACAGCACTAAAGAGGTAAATAATGACTTATATCATCATCACCAGTACCCATAACACAACAGAGGTAAATAATGACTTATATTATCAACACCAGTTCCCATAACACAACATTACAGAGGTAAATAACGACTTTATCATCATCACCAGGAAGCCAAAGAAAAACAAAACCATGCAAACCAAATCTGTGTTTAAAACTTTCCCATTCACACCATTCCCCATACACAACTCCCATTCATCAACAAATGCTTTTCAAAACAATAACCAATGAAATAAGACCAAAGAAAAGAAGAAGAACGAAGAAAAAAAGGAAAATGAAAAAAAAAATAACAAAGAAAAATATAAGAAAGAAGAAGAAGAAAGAAGAAGAAATGGCACAGAAGAATGCAAAGAAGAAGAATGACAGAAGAATGCAAGAAGAATGCGAAGAAGAAGAAGAAGAAGAAGAAGAAGAAGAAGAAGCATTGCGAAGAAGAAGGAAGTAAAAATAATTTCTATAGCACAGAAAATCTTGTAAAAAACAAACAGATCAAAGCCCTTGCGTGCAAATCAATCCCATGCATGCAACCGTTCAACAAATAAGATTTAAGAGATAAGAGGCAAACTTTAAGAATTTTAATAGCAGGGCACCCCCCCCCCCCCCCCTTCCAAAACATTCAAATTCACTCTAAAAGACTTTAAACCTTAAAATCACACCGACGACCAAACAAACAAAATAGAAAAGCTGTAGTGTTGAAATGGTTTTCCGACAACTCACTGGGAGGCCGTGAAGCACTCTCCGCCATAGAAGAAGGTGTTGTTCTGCAGAACCTTGCTCTTCAGGGAGGACTTGGGCGTGGTGCCAGGGCAGCTGAAAACACAGGCAACACCTCCCAGCTCAGACTGTCTCCTGACATGCTGGTGCTGTTGCTGTTGTTTGTTGCTGTTGTTGTGTATTCCCCAGCTTAACTCTGGGGGGGGTCACCCAGAATGTGCACTCTGACTCACTTATCATCCTACCTGGGAATTGCTGCAAGATTGAAACTGCACACTGAATGAGAAGTTTTCTGTGTGTATGACTGTTTTAGAGTGCCTCGCCATTTAGGCAGCTGTACTCTGACTTCAGAGGATTTTTTTTCTCCTTTAAAGGAGAGTGCCCGTTGCTATGTTAAGAGCTTGTCATGGCTGAAGGTAATCTCAACACATTTTACAACAAAGCAACATTTTAGTGTAGACCTTGGCAGTTAGCTGACATCAATGACTGACACAGCCCTTGGCCTAGGCCTGTCCTGACATGTGAGCGCCACTTTTCCCCCCCATCCACTAGACAGACCATGAGTGGTGGTCTGGGTGCTAGTCTTTCGTATGAGATGATAAACCAAGTCCCGTGTGCAACAAAGACCAGTAGCACACAGGTTAGATACAGTATGGGTACACCTAGCCACACAAAGACCAGTAACACACGAGTCAAATGCCTATCTTACTGGGGCGGGACAGCCTGGTGGTTAGAGCGTTGTGCATTGCACTCGTGATCAGCTTAACTGGGCTCAAGTCCCATTCAAGGGGATTGTCTCCCCTGGAGTTAACCCTTAGTCTCACAAACCACACCAAAACGCAGGAACTTCGTACTCACGAAGCTGCAGTACATCATCATGCCCTACTTTTTATAACTTTGATACATGATAAAATATGTAAGAAAAATAATGCAACATATGTAACAATCATGTGCCAGCATTATTCTCAGATTTCAGGCAGATCTGTTGTACAGTAGGAGAGATTTACATTTTTTAACCTTTCAGCTCATTTTGGCCACATCCTTCCATGAACAGAAAGTGGATAGTGTCAGTTCTCTATAGGAGACTAAGAGTTAACATCAGTTCAAACTTTACTTCCCCCAAAAGTCCTTTGGATGAGACTATAAACCGAAACTCTGTGTGCAAAAAACCCAGAACATCTTGCGCACACGTTAAAACCTGTTCTGCATTTTAAAAGGGTAAGCCATTGTATGCTGGAGGGTAGGGATGACAACATTTACAAAACTGCATACATATGGGGACTTTGATTATCCTCGAAATAAATGAAATTTAAATATTAAAAAAAGAGAGGGAGAAAGAAAAGACTCTCCTTCCTACCTGCCATGCAGCTCACTTCGCTTTGCTGACTGCTTGCGATAGGCTGCCTGCACGTGGTAGGTGCAGAAATCACCCAGCTTCCTGAAATACAGCCAGTTACTTGTTCACATGGGGGACGCTCCACCACGACAAGAGTCGCTTTGCGCACAGCAGTAACAATAATAATGTATGGAATTTATATAGCGCTGAATCTTGTAAAGCAACAAATCAAAGCGCTCAGATTTTATTTCATACCACTTTAAGTCATGGCAGATTTCTCTCCGTGAAATTCGGGCTGCTCTCCCCGGGGAGAGCTGGAGAACGCGTCGCCACTTAGCGCTGCGCCACCCTTTCACCCTTTTTTTTATTTTTTTTTTTTTTCTGCAGCTGTATTTGTTTCCCTATCAGAGTGGCTTTTTTCTAAGAATTTTGCCAGGGACAACTCTCTTGTTGCCGTGGTTTTTTTTTACGTGCGCTAAATAATTACGTGTAACACACGGGACCTCGGTTTATCGTCTCATCCGAAAGACTAGCGCCCAGACCACCACTCATGGTCTAATGGATGGGGGAAAAATTTCCGGTCCAAACGGGG